>OX243811.1:17503511-18069184 GCA_945859605.1 Lumbricus rubellus | reverse complement strand
GTCGACAAGATCTCGCCATCCCTTGCGGTTGCCTGCAGTCTCCTCTCCTTTGTCCCAGTTGATTCCCATTGCAGTCAGGTCTTCACTAAATGTACTCTTCCTCGTCTTCTTTGGTCGTCCTCTGCTTCTCCTTCCACTCTCTGGTCTCCACGTCAGTACCCTCTTTGCCGGTCTGTTTGCAGGCATACGTAGTATATGTCCAGCCATTCTCCTTCTCCTCCTCTCCACGGTAATCTCAAAGTCCTCCGATCCCGCCATTCCAAGCACCTCCTCATTGCTGATATGGTCCCTCCAGGATATTCCCAGAATCGATCGAAGGCATCTTCTATGAAAGACATTCAGCCTCTGTGAAATCTTCTTGGTGCGCTTCCATGTTTCACATGCGTATAATGCTGTTGGGATCACGATGGAAGTATATAGGCGCAACTTGGTGCTTTTTTATTTCCATACGGGGTTCATTTTCTGGAAAATCGCTGCGGCCCTTCCAATTCTTGTTCTTGTTTCCATCTCCATGTCGCCGCCACTGGACAAGTAGCTTCCGAGGTATTGTAATTTGTCCACATATTCCACGGGGCACTGGTTTACTATGACCGGTGGGCACTCCTTCTTTCCAATTACCATTGCCTTTGTTTTCTCCGTGCTGATGCATAAACCCAGCTTTGCTCCAAACTCGTGTACAATGTCCGTCATTTCCTGCATGTCCTCGAGTGTCTTGCTCATCAGCGCCACATCATCCGCAAAATCTAAATCCGCCAGATTCTCAGGACCACAGTTTATTCCAAACGCTGGGTTGTTTATTGCCTTCCTCATTATGAAATCCATCACCATGACAAAAAGGAAGGTAGACAGCACACAGCTCTGACGCACACCTGTCGTGATGTTAAACATCCGCATGTTCTTGTTCCCCATCCTAATGCAGCATGCTGCATCGCAGTAAAATGTCTTGAAGATGTTTATGTACTTATCTGGAATGCCATATAGCTTCGCAATTTTCCATAGGGAGCCTCTGTGGATACTATCGAATGCTTTCTTAAAGTCGATGAAATTGACAAGAAGCTCCGTGTTGAATTCAAGGCTTTGTTCGATAATATTGCGCAGTGCAAAGATCTGTTTGTTGCACGATCTTCCTTCTCTAAACCCCGCCTGCTCTTCTCTGAGTGTTTTGTCTATTTCTGGTCTGAGACGATTTAACAGGACTCTGCAAAACACCTTCCCCGGTACTGACAGCAGGGTTATTCCCCGCCAGTTGTTGCAATCTCCCAACGATCCCTTCTTTGGCAGTTTGATAATTACTCCTTGTCTCCATTCTTGTGGTACAGTTTCCTCTCGCCACATTAGGTTGAGCAGGTGCGTAAGTTCTTCTGCCAATTTTGCAAAACTGATGAACAGCCAGGTGACTTGGATGACTCTGGCCTGCTGCTTGATCCATGAAAATGCTCCTGCTGGTGCATGCGGCATATATTTGGATGCAACACATTCTGCCGTCGGCTGTGTGAGTCATGTTTGTTGAATGATTTGTTAAACTTACTTTGTCTCAATTTCACACACAGCGCAACTTCATTATGGAAGGAGGAGCAATGGTATTGGCTGATGGTGGTGTGGTGTGTATTGATGAGTTTGACAAGATGAGAGAAGATGACCGTGTGGCTATTCATGAAGCTATGGAGCAGCAGACTATCTCCATAGCCAAGGTCAGTGCTATTCTTTTCTTTTATTGATGCAAAATGTTTCTGACAGACTTTTCTGTATGAATTAACTGTTTTTATATGTGGATTGAGTTGCGATCAAGTAAAGATTGAATTGTGTTTACTCTAATTCAACATGAAAAGTTGTACAGCACTTCTCACAAACAGAGCTATTCTGAAGCACTCACGGTGTGACTTGCCCTTGAAAAGATAAAGGTCGTTTTCAAGGAGCAAGGTCTTTAAGCAGTGAAAGATGTAGGTGGTCACTTTCAGCTGACCAAAAGGGCATGTGGGACATCTGCTAAACAAGTCAAACACACATCATTGGAAAGCTCGAAGAAAAGCTTTTTACTGATACCAATCTTTTGTTGGTGCTCTGATTATAACTTTATAAGGCCATTAAAGTGTGTCTGTAAGCATGAAAAAAATTACCTCGGTAAGAAATATTTCGACACTTTTCAAAAATTCTTATTAATTCACTACATCAAAGACAGCAAATATCACTTGATCTTGCCAATCCATGCTATGCAAAGAAGTGAAAACTGAAAACCAAATGTGTTTAGCTGCTCTAGATCAGAAGTTATTTACGTCTGAAAATGGTGAAAAAATTTGCGGGCGCAAATTCGCATTAAAAATCACGGGTTTTGAAAAAATAATTTAATAACTTATTCTTACGAGCACCAACAAGAGCTGAAAGTGACCACTGTCACGAAGATGAGAGGTTTATAGCAAGGTGCTACAGCAGTTTCTGTAGACCAAAACACAAATAAATTGCACATTTAAGACTCCACTAATAGGTGAATAAAACCACACAAAAAGTATTCCTTTCTTGCAGATCCTGCCAGTGTAGTGTGTCTGCAAACATGACAAAAATGACCTCGGTAAGAAATATTTCGACACTTTTCAAAAATTCTTATTAATTCCTCATATCAAACAGAGCAAATATCACTTGACCTTGCCAATCCATGCTATGCACAGAGCTGGAAACTGAAAACCAAATGTGTTTAGCTGCTCTAGATCAGAAGTTATTTACGTCTGAAAATGGTGAAAACATTTGCGAACGCAAATTCGCATTAACCCTTTCGTGTCCGAATTATTTATTGAGCAGCAAAAAAATATTTGAAGTGTTTTTTGAAGAGATATGACCAATATGTTGTGTCATATGAAATATTCAGTAATTAGGCATCGCCTAATTAAAATTAATTAGTGTTGCCATTTGGCAACAATGGGAATGCATGGAAAAGTCACCATTTGGCAACAATGATAGAGTAAATGTCAAGTAGCATAAGAAACCTAACAATTACTGCATATTGCATGTCTAGGTCTAGGACATTACCCCTCGGCCCATTACCCCCTGCGAACAAACCCCCCCCCCCCCGTCATTACCTCGACCATTACCCCCGTAGGACATTACCCATCTGCCATTAGGCCTACCATTAGCCTATGTATGCATGTAAGTATGTATGCATGTATGTATGTATGTATGTATGCATATAAATGTGAGTATGTATGTATGAATGTGCAAATGTATGTATATATATATTTATGCATGCATTAATGTGTGAATGTATGTAATCTATATAGCTATGATTGTATGTATATAATCATGTGTGTAAGCTTATGTATATTTGTACGTACAAATGTGTAAGATGTAGGCTATGTATACATATGTGTTTATGTTTCTACATACATACATACATACATACATACATACATACATACATACATACATACATACATACATACATACATACATACATACATACATACATACATACATACATACGTACATACATACATGTAACATGCATACATACGTACACACATACAGACAGTCAGCCAATCAGTCAGTTACCTAAATGTAAACGGATGGGGGTAATGGCAGTGGGGCAATGTCCTACGGGTGGGGGGTAACGGTTGTGGTAATCGCAGGGGTAATGGGCCGGATAACGCATGTCTAATATTTCACATAACAATTATTTCTGACTTCAAAACCCACCAGAATATCCTGTGCTACCACTGTACACTTTTGTGGTCTATGTGGTACATTGCAGAAAGCATGTCGAAAAGGTCAACAGTGTCGACTCAACACCGTTATGGGCAACTTGGTGGGGTACCCGGCGTTACCCCTGGAAATATAGGATTCACCCCCACTTCTATTCCTTACTTCTCCACCCTGACTGCCGGCTACCCAACCGCCTGCTCCCCAACCCACCCAACCCCAGCCCACCCCACCAGAACCCACCCCTGACCACAACAACCCAGGTCCACACAACCCAAGTCCACCCCACCCGACCCTCCCACCCCACTCTAACTCCATCACCCCAACCCACCCTCTCACCAACTTCATCCCTACCCACCCAACCCTACCCACCCCACCATTCCCCCACCCCTCCCCACTTCTTCTCACCCATTCCACCACTTTCCGTCTAGCCAGTGGTACATCACCACCTTCAGACTTAGTTTCTGCATGAGAGCGTCGGCATCTATAGAATGTATCAGCTGATATCAGCAAGCACCTGCCATAGCATGAAACTCTACGGTCTAAATCGGCATCTATCGTGCAGTAAAAGCATTCATCCCATATTACCAAATATGAATAAACCACATTCTAAGCCTATTTCTGTGAGGACTTCACACATCCATGAGCCAATCTTATTTTTTTATGTTCAAATACACAAACTTTAGTTGTTTCTATAATGGGCCAAAATCAAACTCATTTTGTAACACATCCGTGGCTTCCCATTGTTGCCAAATGGCAACCGATATAAAAGTAACTGATTTTGCAAATTTACACAAAACAGTGCATTTATGGTAAGTCATAGTTGAATACTGATCTATGCCTACACCAAAAATATTTTTTACTCTTTCCTAACATTTATCAGTAAAAAGAAATGAAATTGAAAAAATTTACCTTTGAAAAGTAAAAATCACACTGACTTCAAGATCATATAATTGAAAAAAATTGCCACAAAGATACTTCCCAGGGCAATAATTACCTTTGGCCATCATAGATGTAGCAAATGGTGCTTCAAATTCTGTTTAAAAAAGCTTATGTAAGAAAATAATAACTTAAATTGGCTGTGTTGCCATAAATTATGGAAACAAGGGACACGAAAGGGTTAAAAATCACGAGTTTTGAAAAAATAATTTAATAACTTATTCTTAAGAGTACCAACAAGAAATTGGTATCAGTGAAAAGGTTTTTCTTTAAGCTTTCCAATGAAAGGTGTTTGATTTGTTTAGCAGGTGATCCACATGCCCATTTGGTCAGTTGAAAGTGACCACTGTCACGGAGATGAAGGGTTTTTGGCAAAGAGCCACAGCATTTCCTTTCAACCCAGAAACAAATAAATTACACATTTAAGACTCCACTAATAGGTGAATAAAACCACACAAAAATTATTCCTTTCTTGCATATCCTGCCAGTGTAGTGTGTCTGCAAACATGACAAAAATGGACTTGGCAAGAAATATTTCGACACTTTTAAAAAATTCTTATTAATTCCTTGTATCAAAGACAGCAAATATTACTTGATCTTGTCAATCCATGCTATGCACAGAACTGAGAACTGAAAACCAAATGTCTTTAGCTGCCCTAGATCAAAAGTTATTAACGTGTGAAAATGGAAGAAATTTCGCAGACGCAAATTCGCGTTCAATTTTCGGCCTACCCCCACCAACTTCAGTACCCCATAACTCGGTCAGTTTTCACTGTGGACACTTGAAACTTTCCAGTTCTTCATACCATATGATAATTGATTTTTGGTGAAAATATCAAGAAAATCTGGATCGGAGAGTGGGAGTCATCGGTTGATTTGGCTCGGAATGACCCAACTAGAGTGTGACCTTGTAGACTATTCAAGCCAAGACCTGGAGCCAGTAAAGATCATTAGTCATAATTGATCATGTATGTGGAGACGGTGTGAGTTAAGGAAGACATCCTAACATTAGGGCATAGGGAAAACCCGGGTTTGCCGGGTATTTGATACCCGGCAGATAACCGGACCCGGTGATAAAAGGTCTACCGGGCCGGGTGGGTAATTATGAATAGCATACCACACATCAAAGGGCTTAACAGCTAATCTGCAAGGTCTCTCAACTGGGCATTGTAGTACAATGAACAGACAATCACAGAACAGACAGCCTGCTGATGGTTGCTTTATATTAGAGTTAGACTATCCTATTTCAAACAGGGACCAGCAAGATGAGGGGGAAGAGGAGGAGGGAGAGTTTGTATCACCCTCTTCCATGCTGTCTTTCTTCCTTCCTCCTCCTTCTCCTCTTTGTTTTCTACTACCCCTTCCTGAGTGGTAGACTTGAAGGAGAAGAGGAATAATATATATATATATATACATATATTTTTATATATATTTAAATAGAAGAGTGGCACCTTGTTTCATGCTTTCTTCTCTTCTTCCTTCCTCCTCTTTCTTTTCTATTACCCCTTTCTCTTCCTCCTGCTGTTTGGCTGTTTGAAATATCTAACAGAGAGAGACAGGAGCTGATGAAGGAGGAGGGGTAGGAACTGTGGTAGAAGTATATAGGAAAGGGGGAAGAGGTGCTGCTCACTGACCATAGCTATATAGGTTGGCCAGTGGTCATCTGTTAATCCCTTATCTGTAAAGCCTGTTTGATCTGTCACACTCTCATTCAAGTCAGAGAGACTAGGACTTGTCAGATGGGATACCTTCCACCTGTTGACATGCTTTTGCAGCCAAGCTTAATAGGCTTACCCCCTCCCCCATATGACCAAGTATACATCTCACAGATTAAGGGATGGTGCACTTTGAAATATATCTACATGTAGTTGGACTGCATACACCACAGAAACAGGACTGTTTATCAGGGCTTCTGACCTCCTTTCCTCCTGCCTGACTGGACAGTTCATAATTTCTATGCAATACATCTATCAGCAGAGTTCATGAACAGATATTACTGGCACCTCTCAAGCAATAACCGCTGGCAGAACTCAACTGTAGGCCTACTAAAACTCCCACACTGAAGAATTTTACTCAATTCCACCAAAGGTAGTTAACAAACTGAGTGGTGTTCTTTTGACAGCATTCAAAGGGGGACAATTTGAGACATACTATTCAGTTTAGAGATTAACGATTACTTTTAATACCCGGACCCGGTAACCGGACCCGGCAGATTTTATTTAAACTACCCGGACCCGGTACACGGTTGAAAAACGGCACCCGGCTATGCCCTACCTAACATCTTGCAGAAACATTCAACACAGATGCCAGGCGAAACTTAGGGAGTCCAATTTAGTAGCTACAATAATCAATACCTGCAGCGATAAAGGCATGCATCATTACATATCATAAACACCTAGGAGGACACCAATCCTAATTGCCTTAAGTTGTCACAGTTGGTTGTAACAGGAGTGGGTCAGTAGAGATAGGTGCTCTGTAAATGTCAAAGCGCAGTCAATTGTCGAGGTGCTATTGATTGTACATTTCCACTTGAGAAATCTGCTGTACATGTCATGTACACTGAAGGAAAAGGTGAAGTGTCAGGGAATAGTGAGACCAGAATTTGGAGTTCAGGCTTGTGTTGGTGTTGCTTCAAATCCAACCAGATCAGCTGAGTCTTTGATGGATTGAGGCAAAATGTGCAAATGCTGTCAACGAAATAATGTGCAGATCTTGCAAGAGCGACCTAATCGTTTCCACTAGAGAAATCTGCTGAGAAGGTGAGCCGTGCACACGTGCTTGGACATCATCAGCATTGAGATTTTCTTTTGGCCTGATGCTTACTGAGGACAATAAAGATATGAGAGACTGACCCCTGCGGGACACTTATGTCAACCTTAACCCAGAGTACTCTAGGTTATCCAGGACCATCATCTGACTACTAGATTTGAACCAATGAAAAGGTGTGTCGCATAGGCCAGAAGAGAGGTGTAGACGTTGCAGAAGAAGCTTTTGGTCTACCAAACGTTGCTGAGGTATCAAAGAGTGTGAAATGTTGTGTTTGTGAAATGTTGTGTTTGTGAAATGTTGTGTTTCTGAAATGTTGTGTTTGTGAAATGTTGTGTTTGTGAAATGTTGTGTTTGTGAAATGTTGTGTTTGTTCGTTTGTGCGAGGTGCTATTGATTGTTTTGATTAAATATTCTGTATTTACTGTATGGTAGGTCTTTATAATATTGGCACAGCCATGCCGTTACAAGGACACCTCACATACAACTTACAGCAGGGTAGTTCTTATCAAATAAATGAGTCTTGAGACCTGATTTGAAGGAGTCGTTTGAGTCAGCCATTCGCAGGGTGGGAGGAAGACCATTCCAGCTTCTGCGGCCAGCTAATGAGAAAATGTGGCCACCAGAGTGGGTTCTCATCCGCCTTACGTGAAGATCGCTTTCTCTAGCCAGCTGAATCGCAACCTGGAAGCGGAGGAGGATTGTATCTCGATACAATAATCGCGCAAATATTGAGTCGCGGACTCGTCTGTGAAGAGACGTACACCAGCAAACGGATCTTAGATTTGATATGTGGAAGAGGAACCTTCAGCCGCCAGTGCATGACATCACAGAGTAGCGGCCTAACATGATTGTACTTGGTCCAGTTGCATAGCAGCCTCACAGCATTGAGAATAGACTGGAGGCAGTCGAGAGGGCACATTTCAGTGCACCGACCAGCAGGCTGTTGCAGCAGAGTAATATTAGCTACACATACTTGTCGTAGAGCATATTGAACTTGAGCTTAGTTTTTGAGCCAAGTGGTGGTATAATATTATACACTATGAAAATTTTCTGAAGTTTGTAAGTTTTTGTCCTGAAGACAATTGATTTTTTGCTCCGCAGGCTGGCATAACAACGACGCTGAATTCTCGCTGTTCTGTTCTGGCTGCGGCAAACGGCGTTTATGGTCGTTGGGATGACACAAAGGGAGCAGAGAATATTGACTTTATGCCAACAATCCTGTCGCGTTTCGACATGATCTTTGTTGTCAAGGATGAGCATGATGAAAGTCGGGACATGGTATGATTTCTTAACATACTTATCATTCATTTACTGTTGAGCAAGGGTGACAACTTTTTTAATTCAGTAAAGTACTTTTTTTAAGAATTTGGTACTGAAATTGAGAGTAGAGATTGGATGATAGTTAAGTTAATACTTAATAGATCGTCTTTTTAATGATCTCGAGGATAAACCATCGTTTGTGCAAAACTTGCAGGTAGTAGTTTTACTGCAAAAAGAAAATATGTGATTGTTTGGTCCAAGACATCATGGTATTTTGTAGAAGGGCACTAGTTATTAGTTAGGAATTATGTCCAAGACACATTACTTGTATAAATGAGGAAATGAGATTATGAATCTGAGTCAGTGTTGTTGGTTGGAATAGGCTGAGAAGGAGCAGAGCAGATTTCAGGTGTATGCTAAAACATGAGAGTAAGAAGCACTGAGGAAAGTGAGTCTTATAGGTAAGAGCATGTGAGAAAGAACTGTAGCAACATATTGACAAGAGAAGAATGTGCGGCGTAGACTCAGTAAGCATGTCAACTCAAAACTTTAACCCTTTACCCGTTCACTTTTAACGTTAAGCCCGTGTTTTTAGCAGATATTCTCGGGGTAAAGGGTTAAACATGAAGATCATTTCAGTATGCATTTACAATTTACATCAAATTGCATCAAGTGCACTTATACAATTGTGGCATAAAACCTATTTCCTAACTAGAAGTACTTATTCAGTTAATTATTTGTTGTTTTCAGACACTGGCAAAGCATGTTATGAATCTTCACATGAATGCATTGCAAATGTCTGAAGATACTAGACCTGGCGAAATGCAGCTTAACACACTCAAGAAATTTATTGCTTTCTGCCGCAGGTTGGTATCTGAGATATAAATGTGTTTATGTGAAGCTCTGTTATAAATTTTAAATGGTATGTGAATTTCTAGTTGGGCTTAGTAGTTAACTATTGTATGCCATCAGTGTATGTCTTTGATATCTTACTTGCTACTCCAAAATATAATATATATCTAATTTATGTTACTCCCTCATCCACTGTTACTTGACGAATTGTGATATTATTTGGGCTTCTAATTACCTGGCCAAATTAAAGAAATTGTATATGCTATAGTAGAGGACGGTTCATATTAAATGAGTTATTCTGTATTCTAACCAGTTTAGAAAATGCACTCTGATGTGATGTTTAAAGGATAACGGTTTAAAGTTGTAATTATTATGTAGTACGTCTAAATCATTCTGATTGAAAAGTCTTCAGAATAAGAGTTTCTACTTGCGGTAGTATACAATCATGTGCTATCAGTCTAAAGGAGTAGACTGTTTCCTTGTTATGGTGGCAGTAACACATGGAGGACATGCCCTGGGTTAACCAGGACAGCAGAAAAAGTCGATTGTTGGCCTGACATTGATACATTTGCTCGAATGTCTGGTTATCACTAGATAAACGAATTAATTTATGGATAAGAGATGGGAACTGCTTGTTCCTGTCCAGCATCCCAGCAATTTATCGTTGGCGCTCCATGCAATTCCCTTACAAGATAGTTATTTCACGATTTTCGTATTCTGTAAATCGATCAAATCATTGTTACATTGTATCTTGCTAATTCTTTAAAGCATTATTCTGAACTGCATGGTCTCAATCTCAGAGATCTATGGGTATGATTAGTTAAATTACTAATTGATTAGAGTTTTCTTATTGATTGGAATTGGCAAAACCTTGTAGCTAACCGATTAGAATTAGAAGATTAGAATTAGAATTAGCAGCAGCTTAAATGTACAAGTGATTTGATGCTCAGACTGAGCAATTCTGTTCTCCCTCAAAGCACGTGGCATGTTCCAGCCGTTACAACTGTAAACACTGCCTTTGTATTTCCATCCCCATGGTAGCACGGCAAGTCTTGCTGCCATCCCCATTGTATTAGCACCACTTTTGATGCCATCACCATGAACTTTACTGCAGTTACCAACGTATTCTGGCCTTCCCTATTACCATGTCACTTTGCTGCCACTGAATTTGTAAAAATGATGGCTATTAATAATGACAGAGTCTGTCTGCATAGTAGACACAACCTTTTTTATGTAGAGTTTGTAGACTGGTTTTGTCTTTGTTGCTGACAGTAATTGCGGTCCACGACTGTCTTCGGAGGCAGCTGATAAGCTCAAGAATCGCTACATTCTGATGCGTAATGGTGCTGCTATGCATGAAAAAGAGACGGGACATAAGACTACAATACCCATCACTGTGAGGTATGTTATTAAAGAGGAGAGTTCCATTTGAAGTTTCAAATAACAGCAGCAGCAGTTGTAAATTTATCTTCTTTCCACATAAATTGTGATATTTATGATATTCCAGAATATTTTGCTAAATAGGAATTGTTAATGTTAACTAAAAAACTTGTTATAAATTCTGAAGGTATTTTGGAGGTGTTCCTGGTGAGGGTGGTCAGGGAAATCTGTGATCTGCTGTCACAAATAAAAACCCAAAACCTCAACATATTTGTGTTTGTGAAGTCATCGTCATTGAATCTTGGCAGATAATGCTGTCTTTTTATATTAATCTTACTCAACGAATACCACTCTGAACATGTTTGGAACTACAGATATGCTATTTATCCTTCAACATATTCTATATTTTCACAAAAGTGTTCAACCTTTTTTGTGATTTCTTGCAGCTAATCATGCTAATTACATACATGTATAGTTTTGTATGGTATGGTATATTATAGTATGGAATGAAATGGCCTGGTATAGTGTAGCAATGCTGTAGCATAGCATGTGTACTATACTATACCATACTGCATCATACTATGCCATATTTATAATATGCTATACTATTCCAATAGCATACCGTATCACAATAGATTAGTTATACTATACAAAAGCTATGCTATACTGTACTATAGTATGGCAAAGCAACAACAGCTCTCTTTTGCATCAAATTTCTATTAATTTGACCAATACTATAGTTTAGATAGTTGCCTAATGTATTGAACGTCTATCCACGGCTAGAATTTTTTTCTCCAGTTCTTGTCCTTTTATAGGTAACGGAAGTTTCTGAACTTCATTCTGTACAGGAAGTTCTTATTTTCTTTATTAGGCAGGGCAAATGTGTGCATGGTCGATTGTATCAATTGTCCTTCATTCCTGACACATCCATTGGTATATACAATGTTATACATGTATTCTATATATGTCTGTACTGGGCGCTATGTTTCCATGCGATTACTGTTGCGCTGTTTTCAGGCAGCTGGAGGCGGTCATTCGCATATCAGAATCTCTGGCTAAGATGCGTCTCGCTCCGTTTGCCACCGAGACGGATGTTGACGAGGCTCTGCGTTTATTCCAAGTGTCCACTCTTGATGCGGCAACAACTGGAAGTCTAGCAGGTAACCTACAAGTGGCTTCTGACATATTTTCTGGAATGAATCTTCGACCAGTTTCCATGTCTGTTGTTTTTGAAAAGTCATGTATTAGCGTTAAAGTAAGGAGAAAGTAATGACAGCAAGTAGTATATGTGTTGTTAATTATAGTTTCTGTTTGAACAATTTGGTTCTTGAATTCAGCCTTAGTGACATTGGTGATATTTATTGAATAATGAACAGGATTGCAGTGGTTTAATTCCCAAGAACAGGTCATATTTTGCAATAATAAATTAATGTCAGACTATGAACATTGATGTAAATGATTCTATTTTGTGTAAATAATTGTAGTAGTAGTCTAAACGTAAATTTATATAGCGCCACTTCAAGAGAAAATCTTCAGAGGTACTTGCGACTTGACACCAAACCACAATCAAAGAGAATGGTTTTTAAACGCTTGCGGAAAAAGGGCAAAGAAAGTATTCCATTTAGTATACTAGCTGACTATGGAGCATACAGAACATTTTGAGATTTGTTGGTGATTTGTTGAAATCATATCATGGTATCAGCCAACCGATCTCTACTCGTTGCTCAATCCTCATGACAACAAATACTGAACTTGATCAGCTGACGTATTGCTAATGCTTTTCTTGCCTTACACTAAAACACTGCTGGGCTTCCAGGCATTCTCTGGTGGTGGTGGTGGTGGTGGTGGTGGTGGTGGTGGTGGTGGTGGTGGTGGTGGTGGTGGTGGTGGTGGTGGTGGTGGTGGTGGTGGTGGTGGTGGTGGTGGTGGTGGTGGTGGTGGTCCAAGGATTTTATATTGTCAACTTTTTGCAGTTCTCTGATCTGAATAAGAACTAAACTTAAAACTTATCTGTTCCACTAGTTTTAACCTCCATAGTTTGACTTCTGACTTTTCGTTTCAAATAAGTATACTTTGACTTTGAATGTGGTTTCACACTTAAGACAATCATTGATTTGTCTCTTTTTTGCAATGTGATGGCAGCAATATAGAGGTCCAACACACAGTGGCATTCCAAAGTCAGGCTGGGTAGGCGAGTTGCTCTGGGTGGCACTTGGGCAGACGTGGCAAATAGGGTTGAAGTAAAAAAGAGTGACTGTTGGAAACAAATATGAAGATGCAACAGAGATAGAAAGATAATAAAAGGAAGGCAGCTCCTTACACCACTGCCAACACACGTTCATCCCATAAGAAAACCTCTTGTATTTTATTTTACAAGCGTGCTGTTTCTTATCTCTCATATTAACAAGTACTTGATTTTCATGATTTTAGATTGTTTGTTTGTATGTGCACTTGCTATAGCGCCCCTTTAAGCTCTCTCTTTTCAGAGGCGCTCCCGATGCAGAGCGGACACTGCATCGGAGTTTCACGCCGAAGCGCTGAGCATTTGTGAGTGAAGGACTTGCCCAAGTCCTTACGCGGCGAGGTGGATTCGAACCTCAAACCTTCCGGCTCCAAGGCAACGGTGCCACCACTACACCACATTTATTTACTGAAATTTAGACAAAGCTTTACGTTCATTCAGCTAATTGGAAGACTGCAGATGAAAAGGGAAGGTTAAGTTATTTAGTGGATTTAATTTGGTATAAATCTGTGTTTATTTAATCTACAGCGTATTTCTGTTTATGTTTTTTATGTTCAGGCGCTGAAGGTTTCGTCACAGAGGAAGATCAGGAAATGGTGAACCGCATTGAGAAGCAGATTAAGAGACGATTTGTGATTGGATCACAGGTCTCCGAACACGCAATTGTCCAAGACTTTGTGAAACAGGTACAGGAAAAATTTATTCATACTGTATTCGTTTATTCTCACTCAGCTGCCTAGAACTGTGCTATTTGTATATGCTCTTTATGTAGTAGTAAAGGTGATGTAATAAGTTGTGTGTGAAGCTTTGAGTAGAATAATTTATCCATATGAACTCCATCACAAATCCTGGCTAATTAAGAGTTACTGGAGAAAAATGATGATTTGGGATGTCTTTAACAGTAAAATATGGACACCACATGTCAGGCAATGGCCAATGATTAGGGTCTGTCCAGATGTTACGTACACACGGAGGGGTCGTGGGGTTTAGGCGATTTGTGTATGGGATAACTGTGTTTTATCATATAGTCGTCCGATGACATTTGACTACATTAAGATTATATTCTGTTCGGATCTACACAGTAAATCATAACAGTCCGTTAACAAATTTTAGCTATTAACAAATATGATGTTTAACAAAACTAAATAATAGCCTACAGTGAAATGCGTGCTTCATAGATGACTTTAGCTAAATAGCCTTTGTAGGGGATGTAGAGAAACTTATTTGTACGTATGCAGCTTATTTGTACGTATGCAACGAAATGTACGTGTACGTATGAGAGTGATGGGCTGAAAATATGATTTTTTGCGTACATTATGTATCGATGGCCCCTTAACCTCTGTTGTTTCAGTCTACTACTTTGTTACACTCTTCAACTAACATTTGTCGGCTAGTTCTGAACTCTTCATCCAAGTCATGTGAATTAGATTTATTCTCATCTTTTCTACCGTACATACTCGACTATAAGTCAATTCAAGTATAAGTCGAAGTATGTTTTTCGGGAAAAATAACGTCCAAAATCGACGGCTCGAATATAAGTCGAATGCATAAAATCAAAAGCAGTGACATTTAACAATATTATTTTTAATGATTAAAAAACTTCTAAAATACACAAAAGCTAGTGAAGTTGGAAATCGTTTATAACATAAACAATCAATATGTGAATACATATAGATGGCTTTCGTCCACTGCTTCCGGCTTCTAGCAACATACATAGATTTGACATTTAAGTAAGTAAGTATAGTTTTATTACTCCCATTTGCAGACTTACAATGGGACACCGTAGCTAACAAGTGTTGTACGTGGGATATAACGGCCAATTTTAGAATCCTACCAAGACGTTCGTAGCAACAGATGATGAGCAACAGATGATGAGTGATGTAAGTTGGATGGTCCAATGCTAGGGCTTACAGAGAAGCACTTGGAAAACGCGGCTGTTTGCTGTCGTTACTCACGCTTAAGAAATGGCAGCTGTCATGCCGTGACAACTGTAGATGCTATAAATGTCCCAAAACGCTAAAGGCCATAACATACATGAAAGGCCATGTTGTTGCTGAAATAATAGACAAAGACGGCTACCGTTCTTATTTGCGTCATTACTCTTCAATTTGAACACCATGCGAAGCTTTGATATTTGAGTTCTTTTGGCTGAGTGATAATAAAGATCGCTTTCGTGACATGATAATGATGATATATTGTAAAAGTACATATTTTAACATTGTTATAAGAGAAGAATATTTCGTTTTGGTCTGTATTTAGTCAGTAACTCATTTAAATGTAGTTTTTCTTAGAAAACGATTTAATAACAAAGACAACTAAAATCAACTAAGTGTTTAAGTATCCATTTTCATAATGCAAAATATTCGGTCTGAAGCTCATTCTTCGATTTTTGACTCTGGGGTATAAGTCGAAGACTGATTTTGGCGTTTTGAAATAGACTTAAATTTCTCGACTTGTATAGTCGAGTATATATGGTAATTAAGGAATTTATAGATGATTTTGCTCCATTTGTACTACTACTCTGCAACTTTCCTTGGCACAAGGTTTTATTCTGGCTTCTCATAGACAGTCTTTTTCCTTCCATCAAGTGCCAGGCACTTACCCCGCTCCGCTCAATTTTAGGCCTTTTTCTAACCTTTCCTTTCCAAGCTCTCAGAAATAGACTCGCTATCTTGACTCCATCATGCCTCCATTTCATTTTCAATCCAGATTCAGAAAGTTTCATTCTCTTATGCGTAACTGCCTTGTTGGGATGAGATGATTACGTAGTCAATCGTTCTGACAAGTGATCCATTTCTCCACTGGGCTCACATGTTAGTACAGGGTCATTGGAATCACAAGGATGAAATGGTGTGTCTTGGCCAATTTTGTCATTTATTCATGACTAATTTATGAATGCTGTCTGCTTGTTTTCTGTTACAATATATATATATTTAGAATTTATCTTCAGAATCAGATTATTGAATTGAATTTTTGATTTGTTTCATTTTAGAATTATCCAGAGCGTTCCATTCTTAAAGTGATTCAGCTGATGTTGCGTCGTGAGGAGATCCAACATAGAATGCAGAGAAAGATGCTCTACAGGGTCAAGTGATGATGATGATACACAAAACAAGATGCACCTGCTGACCTTTTTCCAACACAGATCTTCGTTTTGAACATGGTCGCTAAACTTCAGATGCGTCAAGTCCAATTAAATAAGATAAATACTTTATCTGTAACTTTGCATTCTGTTTCTTGCAATGCTTTTCTAAAATCAGACTTCCATCAGTTTCTTGTGAAACATGTAAGGAAATGTAGACTCAAATACTGCAGTACACAAATTGTCTGCATCTGCAATATTAGTCTGACAAACCCTGAAGTGTTGGATTTTTTTGTCTTGTTGCAGAGAAAAGTTATAAACTTCTATTTTTGAAATAAGGCCAAAGAAAAATAAAGGTGTGTTTCTGGTAACAGATTTAAATTTACGTAAGGAAACAATTTTTTAAAAATATTTTATACAATGACTAACAAAAGTTATGCTACTGCCTATTTATGCACAACGGTACACACTTTGCGAAATCAACAAAGTTGGTGTACATTTCATTATTACTTTCAAATATCTTCATTCATTCATTTAAAGAATTTACAATAGAGCCCTTCAAGAAGCCCACTCAACCATGGTGATACATATAGGTCTTAAGGAGCCTTTAAAAACTGATGAAACTGAAACCCTAATAACTAGCAAACATAGCAAACTTCATTACAATCCCAAAACTTTGAGCATTTCAATACACTTGCCTTTAACGGCAGGTAATGAGAGCATATCAGTGAAGACTTGTGTATTACAATTGATAGTCCATCTGAGTTGTTGCATAAATTGTTCCGAACAAGTAAATAAAAAAGCACATTAACAAAACTAAATAATACAAAATCAACCGATCAAATGTTTCTGTTAGTATGTTTATGAACAATGTTGTTAGTGTTATAAATTGGTAATAAAAAATGAGATAGTGTTCTTAGAAAAGGAAAGGGAACCATGCGTCGTCCTCCAACGTTGATGGCACTCCTTCATTCCGAATAGGGTCATTGCATAATTACGTAATGCCGAAAATGACCCTTTTAGACCCACCCACCCTGTAACGCTTCGTAACGTTTGCTTTCACCCACCCACCCTCCCCAGCGTTACGTAACGATTGCTACGAAAAATCAGTTGAGATATAGGTTTATTATTGGCTTATGTGAGCGCGTAATTATAATTCATATTTTCATAGCGAATTTAATATAGTATTGGCCTAAGCGTGCATGTTAATTATAATTTGACCGTATACCAGGCTTAAAATATACACAATGTTTTATTTATATAAATGACAGTCATGCGTGAACTGCAATTTTCTTAAATGTTACCGCAAGAATAAAATTTGACACTGCTGAAAAGTTTCATGGACTAAATGGCTCATTAACAATTAATCAAAATTAAGAGGACTAGGCCTATTTATTTCCTTAGTCGGGGTACCCCTTACTAATAGAAATAGTGCCGAGTTTTGTTGAGCATTAATTTTAAACGTCTAGATTGTGTCCACTAAGTAAAACATGCTTCAAAGTGGTTCTTCGATGTCAGGCATTCATTGGGAATTATAGGCCTATACCACGTCGTTCCGTTAGAAAAACTATCCAAACAATTCGAATAGCGGTTTCCGGATCACACAAACAGGAGAACAGAACTGATCGACCTGGCATGTAACACTGTAACAGATATCTACTGCCGGATCTTGTTCAGATATATAGACCTACTTTGGTTAAGCTTTAAATCAATGTTTCGTCTATTGCTTGGCGCTGCATCCTGGCTCAAGCTCCATCATATCTATGTGCACTTTTTACTCCTGTCTCCGTTTCTCTGGGCCGCCGTTCGCTGCGGTCAGCTGCCCGAGGTGACTATCTTGTCCCTTTTGTCGTACCGCTACTATGCAGCGAAGAGCATATTCCGTGGTGGGTCCAGCTATCTGGAATGGCCTCCCTACGGCTCTCCGTTCTCTTCCTCGTGACTCTTCTGGCTCTTTCTACCGTCTTCTCAAGACATTTCTTTTTGACCAGGCCTGGGTTGGGAGCGCCTCTGAGTAGAGATCTTGAAAGGGCTTTATATAAATTTATGTGATTGATTGATTCATTGATTGATTGATTAACCCATTAGTGCCCAGCGTCCGTTATAACGGACGCTTAGAAAACCCGTTGCCAAAATAAGAGGCAACTGCATAATATGGTCATCACTATTTTTTTTAAATTGGTGGGTCAATTGGCTATAGATTCCACTATTGTGATTGCCGTATTATGTGAATTAGAAATATTTTATTGCATGTGCTAATGTGTCTACTGCAGCGTGTCGAAAATCCTCGCTACCATTAGTAACTATAGGAGGAATTTAGAGAAAGTGAAAATGTGTTTTATAGTAGCCATATGGGTCAATATGCTGACAAAATATTATCCCAATTACCGCAAGTTTTCCAAAGGAAATTTTGATTTAAATGTTAGCGTCCGTTATAACGGACGTCGGGCACTAGCCTAGAGATGACGTTTCCTACAGCAAGTTTCCAAGCGTCATTGTTCCAACAACAATAATATTGCCTCCGTCATTGCATTACTTGTGGTATATGATGTAAGCATCAGCCTGACATTTATTCAGACGGGCAACTCACTATTTGGACATGAATATTGTAGACTTTGAGTTTGGGTACGACGGTGCAATGCATGTACTTGAGGAACCTGTACACAGGTCAATTTACTTTGAAGCCCATAGCAACCAGGTGTAGTAGTATCATGCCTCACTATACTGATGATATGCTGGCGTGACCGCTGGGTTGTAGGAGGCTTCTACCCCTCACCCCCGCAAGGGACCGGACTCAATCTCTGTCCGTCCTCTCCCCTGCCGACCATTCCCTCCCGACGTAGGGTTTGGCTCATTTCTGGCTCCTCTGTTTTGCACTTGGTTCAAGATGCACCCACCCTGTATAGGATATAAACACCAGTAGGCATGTCATAGTTTTCAGTGCCTGAACTTTGGGATGGTGGACGAGGGTCCTGTGCAGGGAATAGTCACACTGTGTTTCAAACTTCCATATGTTCCTCTTCTACAATCAAGGCATGAGCGGTGCTGATAAGTAAGATCGGCACGATGCTTGTTACATGATATAAATCCGGCAACAGGAAATAGTGAGGGCCAATCAGTCTGCCTGTTTGACATAACTTTTGTGGGGCGCGGTGGCGTAGTGGTGGCATCGTTGCCTTGCAATGAGCCGGAAGGTTCGAGGTTCGAATCCACCTCGCCGCGTAAGGACCTTGGGCAAGTCCTTCACTCACAATTGCTCAGCGCTTTGGCGAAAAACTTCGATGCAGTGTCCTCTCTGCCTTCCGGAGCGCCTCTGAGAAGCCGGAAGGTTCGAGGTTCGAATCCTCCTCGCCGCGTAAGGACCTTGGGCAAGTCCTTCACTCACAATTGCTCAACGCTTCGGCGTAAAACTCCGATGCAGTGTCCTCTCTGCATTCGGGAGTGCCTCTGAGTAGCTAAAGAGCTTGAAGGGGCGCTATAACAAGTGCACATACAAATAGCTTGGTCTATCTCTTACAAAGTTTACCAGGGTGGCGTTAGTTTGACTTCAGGCAACAGATGGCTGTAAGTGTACAAAAGTGTTATGGCGTACCATCCAGTACTCGAGTGCTGTTGCGTACCATCCCCCAAGGTCAACGTGCTGCTGCAGTACTGTAAGCCTGATGTGCAATGCTATGGTAACAATCATTGGAATGTACTAGAAAACACAAACTGCCATTGCAAGACTTGGGAAATGTGATGGAAACCTTTATCCTGTGAGCCACAAGTACTATCACAATGCATGAAACGCTCGTAAATAAGCTGGTGCCCTGCACTTGGCATTGGGTAACTGAAGATAATTAGCTCATATAGTAAATAGATGTTGCAAATCATCGAAAACATTCACCAAGCATTGTATGAAATAGGATGAAGACTTGAATCTGCAATGGTAACCTAAGCACTGGGCTAGTGCCCGACGTCCGTTAAAACGGACAGTATGGAAAGTACTCATAATGTAGCAGGAATCAATAAATAAGTTACCAGCCTTGTTACTGCACCAAGTTGTTGAGATTACTGAAACCACAACTTAATTTGTTGGGTTTTACCACTTTGGGCACTAATGGGTTAATGTCACGAAGTTTAAACTTCGATCCCATCATGTCTGAAGTGTCATTCGATGGCAAATTAATATTCGTTAATAATTTTTTCAAGGCGTTACGTAACGTTCAGCTATTCCCACCCACCCACCCCCGTAATGTTTCGTAACGTTTTCAATGACACTCCACCCACCCTCGAGCGTTACGTAAGTATGCAATAACCCCATATGGACATCTTCAGAGCTAAATACGGGAACAATTATAACTATGTAACTGATTGAAACAATAACAATGGCAAATAGAATTTCAACAGCTGAATAGATTATCATTTCAATGTCCATATTAACAATTACCATATCAGCTTTCATCAAGTTTCGTTTTTTAAATACATAAATAAATTTCCCTTGTTTGCAGTGCAATCCTAATGGATAATTAGCACAGGAATAAAGACTGCAGAATGTGGTTATGTGGTAATGTTTATGATTCAATTTCAGTCAAAGGATTGTTTGAACCATAGAGGCTTGTAGCAGGCCAATCAATAAATCAATCAATCAATTAATCAATCAATATAAGTTGGCGTGTTACCTTTACTTTACTACGAATGAGTTTCTGTCTCCGATTAATAACATTGCCGTTGTTGTTGGTCCATCTTGATCTGAGTCGGTCTTGGTTGTGCAAATCCTGACTCTTCAGTCTTGTGCTTTCCAACATCACGCTCTCGACTTTATTAACTTGCAGAATAACAAATTTGGAACCTTGGTTATAATTAATGGTTACCACTGTTCCTTGATTAGCACAATGTTTTCACAGCTCATTTCAAATTACTGTACAAATAAAGCATAAATGCTGACAGGTTATGCAACATAGAAAGTTTAATACACTTTCGGGTCTTTTCTCTTGAGTGGTGACAATGACCTTGACCTTGATCCAACTTTGACCTTTTGAACTTGACTGCGAGACCGTTCAATATGTCCAGAGCTATGTCCCACCTCCTGGTAACCTCTACGAAACTCGTCTACCATGTCCTCAACAGACGAGTCGAACACAACCGACGACGAAGTGTTCGATCGGTTTGCAAGTATCAGCTTTTCGAGGCGTGAGATCATTTCAAAATCTGGAATGGCAACTGTACTGGCATCGAGACCCAACATGCGAGCCATCACCCGACGCAAATCCAATAGCTGCAACAAAATTTCACCAACTCAATTTAAAACTCAATTTGTGTGGTGGAAGTAAAGAGAATTTTTCTCTCTTTTGAGCTCAAACTTATGTATACATGGAATTTTTTATTACGATCAGTAGGTAAAAGCACAGAACAAGTTGATGACTCAACCCAACAGAGAACAACTGGTCCTTGGTTGACTCAATCTAACTGGTTCTAAAGTTCATTAATACTAGCAGAGGACAACTGGTTCTAAAGTTCATTAATACTAGCAGAGGACAACTGGTTCTAAAGTTCATTAATACTAGCAGAGGACAACTGGTTCTAAGTTCATTAATACTAGCAGAGGACAACTGGTTCTAAAGTTCATTAATACTAGCAGAGGACAACTGGTTCTAAGTTCATTAATACTAGCAGAGGACAACTGGTTCTAAGTTCATTAATACTAGCAGAGGACAACTGGTTCTAAGTTCATTAATACTAGCAGAGGACAACTGGCCCTTGGATAATTCATTCCAACAGAGGACAAGTTGGCTTGTTAATCCCAGCAGGAGACAACTAGTCATATGTTGAGTCCATAGAAATGTAGAATAATTCATTATAAAGTGGTGGCATTGTTTCTTTTATGTGATGAAGAGTTTAATATGAGAAAAGACTTAGTTTTATGCAGAATATCTGTACCTGTCGATGGTGTTTCGTCAGTTCATCTAAATCCACCTTTGCTGAGTACAGTTCACTTGCCATCGACTGAACTGTGCTCTCACTTTGCTCCTGCGCTCGCACAGTTTCCTTCAAGTTAGCAATTGTGTGTTCATGCTTTTGCCGCATGTGTTCTAATTTTCCTACTGTGTCTTCCAGTTTTTCTATGTCTCCCTCCTTGGCAATAGCTTGCATCTACAACAGAAGAGAAACATGCTGCTATGAAAGAGCCAAAGACAAATGACAGGAATGAAGCTCTTGCACAACTGGATTGGCTCTTCAAACAATTCTAATACAACTTGTGAGAAGTTGGGTGCTGCCAACCTACAATGTCTCTAACCTGTCCTTCGTCATATCCAGGTCAACCGAACACACATTTATTGACCTGGAGGCACGTTTTCCAGTATCAACAGATGTCAACATGCTATCCAGTGTGAAGAAAAATATGCCGGTACTTTAGTGGATAAGCCTTCATGATGAGCTAAATGGTAAGTGCTGCAGTTACAAAAAAATAAAATAAAGAGAGATGCTATCTAACTGAGAAATTGATTTGCAAGAATGTTGGGGACTAGGCAGCATTTTTACTTAAAGGTATGACTTGGCCATACCTCAATCACAAAATAAACTGACTAGATACAAAGTTGGATCAGTAAGCAACAAGGTGAGAGAAAACATCAGAAAACACACAAATTATAACATATCCAATAATTAATTGATGCGCAAATTACACTTTAAAAGTCAAAGTTTCAAATAAATTTTCAAACAGGCTCTAAAATCGATGATTTCATCCCAACCTTTCTCAGAGGAATTTGCTACACTCCAAGTACCACCCAGTTAAAAACACGGTTTTTCTCCTTTGAACCTCTCACCATAAATTTCAATCATCCGAACAGAAGTTTCAATAATGTTTTACTTGGTGATAGGATACAATCATTATTTTCAAGCAGTTATTTAAAAAATTCAAAGAACATATATATATATTGAACTCTTAGATTCATTCTTTGCAATAAATACCTGAATATCAGAAGCTTGTAGAAGTCGAGCTTTCAGGTCACGAATTTCCAGGTGTGCCTCATTCAGTTCTGTCTTGTACTTATCAACCAACTTCAGCAGCTTTCGGTTTTTGGCAAATTCATCTCTCTCTAAATCAGGTTTCGATAAGAGCTTTTCCTCAAACATAGCAAGTTTCTGCTGACAAGTTTCCAGATGAGTCTCCTTAAATAGCAGGTAAAAAAATTAACATCGTAATTATACTACCTAAAATGTCTGGTCTTGGGCAACACTGCTTCAGAGAAACAGTTGCAATGCATAAACACATTTACATTAAATCCATCAAAAATATAACATATTAGTTCTGCTTAAGGGTGACTATTCTAGTTATCTGAGCACTGTTTACTTGTCGGTCATTATTATTATTCTGCATTTATTAAGTGTCACTATTTATCTGGGCACGACGTTAAACTGCATCCATCCTTCGCCACAGGGAACCAACAACGTCCATGTGCCGGTCCTAAGCCCGGACGAAAGGAGGAAGGTTTGCCAGATGGGTGGCGATACACTGGCAGGAAAAGACCAAGACGATTGAAATCCGCAAAAACCACGACACAAGTGACATAGCGACCCAGATGCTTCAAGGTTTCATGATGTGGAGCAGACATGCACAGGCCGGTCAGGACAGACCGGTTCAGAGAGTCGAGGAGAACATGGGACACATATGGGCATTGTCCCAGGTTGTCCTTCATGCCTCTCTCCCAATATTCTCTTCAATCAGACAAGTTGGTCTAGCTGCTCCAAGATATTTATGGTATGGAGCAGACCTGCTGACCGGACCGGTTGAGGCTGGGCAGCATGACGCGAGACAGCCTCAGACAGAGAGTGGCCTCGGACTCTTACGGCCATTGAGCCCAATGATATTGATGATGATGATGATGATGATGATGATGATGATGATGATGATGATGATGATTTATCTGTTGACCACACTTCAAGTTCTGAGCAATTGTGAGCAAGTGCAATGCTCAAGTATGTGTCTCAGGGATGGCGGACCGAGGGACGGACCCGTACTCTGTGTTACAGGACAAGCACACCAACCAATCGACCACCGTGTCCCAACTTTTGTTCTTAATAACGTTAACATCATTTAGACCGACACAGGTATCGCTTTTCTAAGTGAGGCACTCAAGAGGTGCTATACGATACTACGCAGTGACTCGACTGATCGAAACTCAAAAGTGAAGATCAGAAACAAGACAATCGATAGAACAAACCTAGAAGAGTTGATCAGATGATGGGCCATATACAAAAGCCTGGGCATCATCTGCTTAAAGATGACCATTTGCCCTGTTTTTAGTAAATAAAAGCAGTATGCTAGCAGTAAAGAGAATGCAGAGGATGGGACCAAGCACTGAACCATGGGGGAACTACAAACTTAACCCCAACCCACAAAGTTCTGTAGTCTCTAAGGATGATCATCTCTGAGCGATCAGTGAGATAGGATTTAAACCAAAGAAGGGAATGCCAAATAGGCCACAGGATAACCGCAAGTATTTAAGCAAAATTTTGTGGTCCACCATATCAAAAGCAGAAGAGATGTCAAAAAGTGCTAAGATAGAGAGATGAGACTGGTCAATGGCTAAATATTATATATCTGATAATCTGACTGAAGGGATAAGAGGGAGGTTTCTGTGCAGTGGTCAGTGGTCACCTCTGAATCCAGACCAGATTGGGTTGCCTATGCCTGATTGGCTGAAGTATTGGGAAAAGGAAATTTGAGTTTTCAAACCTTGCATTCAAGTTGTTCCTTTAAGCTTTTGACTTTGCGTTGCAAGTTGTATATGTGAACTTTTCTGTCGTTGTCATTGACACATGATGCAATCTGCTCTGCTCTGATGGCGATGGCATCCACAACACTCTCCAAAGTCATGTCAATAGCAAATGGAGACATGTTCAGCGCTTGACCGACTCTCTCTAGCAATCGAATCAACTAAACAGAATCGCATCACAGAAGAACAAACTCAGTTTCATATTGGCACTTTATGATTGCACGATAACTTACGATTAATATTATTTATTACCTATCTTTGCGTGGTTTCTCTAGATTTCTCTAAGGCCTTTCATACAGTCAACTCATACTTAGCCGATCAACTCTCACTCAACCTATCCCCAGTTCTCAACTAGATTCTGTCTCTCCTCTGAAATCGTAGTCACTACTTCAAGTCTCATATAACCTATCATCATCGTCGTCGTCGTCATCGTCATCATCATCATCACTAACAATTCGAAAAACTGCACTGCATCTATCACATGAAACATTCTCAAATACAATTAAGACGCACAAGTTTGTTTAGAACTGTCCGGTAGCTGTGTTAAGCGCCTTCGTGAGGTTATTGTAAGGCGCCATATAAACGTTCATATACATACATACATCACTGGTTAACATCAAAGCCAGCATAATGCAGCGCTCTGACATAAGTTCACGAAATTTTGTGATGGTCAATGGCCATTTCCATCTTAAAACTTCCCAACAGCTACATTCGTATTTTCAATAATATGCTGGCAACTGTTTTGTTCTGATCCTGGCTTCTAATATCTCCACCGCATATGCAAAATTAGATCATATTAGCGCCTGGTCTCTTGAATACCATCTCCACCTGAATAACTCCAAATCCTGCAAGATTTTTCTACAGAACATCTTGCACACGGCCTACCACTCCTGTGTGGCATTAAAATGGTAATATCATTGAATATAGGCTACTGAGCACTGAGATTATCAAAAGTTACCCATGTCCAAAAACTTCTCTGACTTCGGCCTTACCTATCTGACCATACCCAAACATTTGGTTATCTGTGGAGACACTAGAACGCCTGCGTTGATTAAAGCTAAAGTTAAATTGTACGAACCCTGTCTTGACTGATACGGTGGCATCCATCTCTCAGAAGGTCGTCGGTTGAAAGAGATTTCTCCGCTCGCCTCAACCTATCCTCCATCTCCAGCAGATCGGCTTCCGCTCGTTTCGTCTTGCACTCGTTCGATCGGTTCAGCTCATATTGACTCTCCAGCTGAGCTGCTGTGCTTGAAAATTTGTTCTCCAATGATTCAATTTGCTTAAAATGAGAAGAAAAATAAATATAATTAAAATGCTCATATTATGCACATTTTCATGTAAGAAACAAAGGTGTTAGCTCTGAATCATTTTGAAGCTCCTTTCCATTCTCAGTTCACCGTCTACATATCAATTATACAATTAAGAACGTAGTCACAAAGTAAAACTGAGCAGAATAGGCCTACTGTGTACTGCAGGCTGTCTGTTCTGTTAGTACTTATGGTAATTAAGATTTGTGATTTGACTTCTTGTGAATTGTTTCAATTGCATAACTGTACACAGTAACCGGTTGCGGTCTGTCAACTGCGGATTGTTGAAAAAAGGAAATTCTATAGAATAACAGCAGGACAAGACAGAAGAAGAGGAAAATAAAATAGTCACCATGATTGAGTATATGCTTATGTGCATCTGGTACACTTTGGTGCTAGACCCAGAAACAATTACTCTGAGACACCTGCATAATATATACTCTGCAGGTCAGAGTCATTGAGTGCTGAACCCACCCCACCCCACCACACCCCCACCCAACCCCCACCCCCACCCCACTCCACCCCCACCCCACCCCACCCCCACCCCACCCAACCCCCACCCCCACCCCACCCCACCCCACATGCTATTTGAGCACAGAGGAAGATTGGCAAGTGATACTCTGCATCTTCAAACAAACATTGCAATATAATGTGATTTCCAGGGATATCTATAGATGCATGTTTAAAACGACAAAAACCGAATACAAAACCGAAAAAACGTGGTTTTTTCCACAAAAAAAGAATAAAAAAGAAAAATATGGAAAACGAAAAATGAATGGACTTGTTATATCTTATACTATAGTTTATGTGCGACCTGGTGGCGGACCGGTAACGCGTCCGCTCACGGAGCGGAAGGTTGCGGGTTCGACTCCAGGTAACGACCTTGGGCAAGTTGTTTACGCACACGTGCCTCTGTCACCAAGCAGTATAATTTGGTACCGGCGTAAGCTGGGAAGTAAACGGCAAGTCCTGCGATACACTGGCCCTGTGTCCAGGACCTTGGGATTCGTCCATTGCTGGCTCAGGGCCATGGAAAAGGAGATGAGCGTCTCCCTGTGTTCCTCATGGAACGAGATGTGACTTTACTTCTTTTTTTATACTATAGTTTAAAATTAGATACCTTGTGTACGCAATTTAATTTTAATTAGCAAGCAAATAACACAATCATATTAGTAAACACTAAGTAAGACGGTCATATGGTTACCTGAATTAACGGACTCCTTGAAAGTAATAGCTTAAGGAATACCAGATGAAAATAAAATTAAGGAAAATAATTAGAGACAGTAAATCTAAAAATATGGTCACATAAAAAAAAGGAAAAAATGAGACGAAACATAAAAAATGAACAAAATATGATATGTCTGAGAATAAAAAAAGAAAAACCTTCTTTACAACTATGGGGATATTCTATGTCCAGAAAGTATATCTTATCTTGTCTTACAGTGAACATTTGTTCTTTCACTCGCTCTTTCATTCATTCTAGTTGAGTCTGTTACTAAGATGACGGAGACATGCCAGACAAAAAGCACCACATTTTCCCCCATGTGATCAGCATTGCTGACACATCAATTTTTTTGATAGGATCCACATGGTCAAAAGAGCAGTTCCAAAAAAAAACCAAGATGGCGGCCAAAATGGTTGCCAATAGCTTCATCAACATGTTTAGCGATTTTTACAATAAGATAAATATATATAAAATATATATATTTTAATTATATAAATGTCTGCATTCATAATAACTTAGCTTACGGCATTTTTGTCCCTGAGGCCAAGGACAATGTTCTGAATGCGTTCACGAATGGTTTCTTCGTACGGTTCAACGCTGACATAGCCATCGGAAAGCAGCTGAGCGAGGCACTCCTTGAATGCCTTGTGCTGTCCTTCTATGCTCTGATTGATCAGAGCTCTGTCAACATCGTGATGCACTTGCTGCCTCTGCTCCTCCAACTCGTTTCTCATGCTCGACCATGCGCGCTGGCTTGCTTCCAGACGTTCCTTTAGAACATCAATCTCCTTCAGCAGATCCTCATATTTTGATACGGCAGTGTCTCTTTCCTGCAAGCAACCAGTTATTATCATCCGTTACTTCGTTACTGGTGGTGGCAGTGATGTTGATGGTGTGGCAATAATTATGGTGTGATGGTGGTATGGTGCGATGGTGAGGGTGGTATGGTGCGATGGTGATGGTCATATTTTGAAATCCTGAAGGATTACACGTACCAAAGGCAAAAAATGTCATTATTAATACATCACTGATGTTGGGATGATACAAAACAACAATACAACTTAATTTAACAATTTAATGTAATTTAATAATGCGCTCCACCAGGGCCGGATTAAGCAATGTCGGGGCCCTGTTCGGAAATTTTTGTGGGGGCCCTTTTCGGGATTTTTTTGCGGAAAATTTATCAAATTTTTCGGGAAAATCATACCATTTCATCCGCCCAAAAAGTTTATGACCTTTTTTTTCTTTCTTTTTTTTAGTCATCTGCCGAATTTTTTTGGGAAAATCATACCATATCATCCGCCCAAAAAGTTGATGACCTTTTTTTTAGTCATTCAAAAAATTTTGGAAAATAGTTGTGTGGCCGAAATTTTCTCCCCCCAATTTTTTTTACACATTTGTGGTGGGGGCCCCCTAAAGTGTGGGGGCCCCTGTTCCGCCGAACATGTTGAACATGCCTTAATCCGGCCCTGCACTCCACACAAAGTTCAAAAGTGCACATTGAAGCAAGGCAACCATTAAGAACAATAAGTGGACAGGAAGAGGTAAGCATGCTGTTGAGAGCGAAAGAAAGTCTCGCTAAAAGAGTTGTGAACATGACAACATGTCATGTTGTGAACATGCCTTTCTGTTCTATCGCCTGTGGTGTTCCTTATGGTTCCATGCTTGGACCACTGCTCTTCTTCTCTACACTGCTGACGTGGGTGAGCTCACTGCTAGTGTTGGCCTAGCATCCCATTTCTACGCCAAAGACTCTCAGCTGTATGCGTGGGAACAGACTTCCTTCCGCTATTTGATTGGCCGACTCAGTGGACTCTTTAAATCCATGCTATCCATGTGTACAGTTGCGCAAGAAGCAAGCCATGTATGTTCTGTAGTATACAAGTGATTGTTATTTCAAAAATCATGTAGGCACTACTTTCTTTTGAAGTATTTCTCACATCAAATGATTTCTTGCACATTAATGCAACTCTGAAAAAAGCTCATAGATGGCAAATGTGTTGGAAGATTCACAGCACTGCCGAAAAGCTTTTTGTTCAAGTAGACATGAAGCTCTATGAGAAAGCACAGTTCTTGGCTACTTCATTCATCAGCTCTTACCACCACTTCATGAGGACAGGTCCTTGCTTCGTAGTCCTTTCACAATGCCTTTTGTTAAATCTAAGTTGTTTAAAAGCAACTTTGTTAACTGATGTATCGTAGTTTTATTTAGTTGTGCATACATGTGTGACATCATATTCTGCCCTTTGCTATAGCTTTTTCTAAAATGTATGTAATCGTTTTATACAATGTAATGCATGTGTGCGCTTGTTAGATGCTCTTGTCCAACATCGTGTTTGCTGTGGTTGGTCCCTCCATTTGGGATGAACTTCCTCCCGCACTAAGTTTTAAACTAATGACTTCTTTTTCCTCATCTGTTTCTATTCTTTAAAAGCATATCTTTTGCCCCAGAGCTCTCCTTGCTGAGCGCGCCTCTGAATAGTGAGAGGTGCTATATAAATTCATAAATACAATGCAATACAGTGCAAATAAAGGTTTCTTATTTAAGATACAAAGAATTCAAATTCAAAAGCGACCGAATGAAATAACAAGAATGTTGCCACACAGAACAACAGTAATTGATTGAATGGTTGATTAATAAATAATAGAACTTAACTAATGACGAACAATGTTTAACTGGTGTTACCACAATGAGGTTTTCCATGTCGAGTGTACATCTGGAGATGGACTTCTGCTCTCTCTCTGCGTCACACATCAGCCGCATTATTGTCTCTCGATTCGTCTGCTCTTCCACTTCCGTCTGACTCACGTAGTCCTTCAGCGTCGCTAACTTCCCTTTCAGCATTGCATTCTCCTGTGACATCTCTTCGGCCTACACAAGAAACAATGTCTTTCTAAGGTCATTTGCACGAAATCACATTTATATTCACTTCTTCAGTTGCCACAAGATCCATTTCGAAGGAACTGTTCACCTCAAACCCTCATGCCAATTGATCTGGATGTCTAAGAGGTCATCTACCCAACGAAAGTCATCTACCCAATGAAAGTCATCTACCCAATGAAAGTCATCTACCCAATGAAGGTCATCTACCCAATGAAAGTCATCTACCCAATGAAAGTCATCTACCAAATGAAAGTCATCAATCCAACGAAAGTCATTTACCCAATGAAGGTCATTTACCCAATGAACGTCATCTACCCAATGAAAGTCATCTACCCAATGAAGGTCATCTGCCCAATGAAAGTCATCTGCCCAATGAAAGTCATTTACCCAATGAAAGTCATCTGCCCAATTAAAGTCATTTACCCAATGAAAGTCATCTACCCAATGAAGGTTATCTACCCAATGAAAGTCATTTACCCAATGAAAGTCATCGACCCAATGAAGGTTATCTACCCAATGAGAGTCATCTACCAAATGAAAGTCATCTACCAAATGAAAGTCATCTACCCAATGAAAGTCATCTACCCAATGAAAGTCATCTACCCAATGAAAGTCATCTACCCAATGAAAGTCATCTACCAAATGAAAGTCATCTACCCAACGAAAGTCATCTACCCAACGAAAGTCATCTACCCAACGAAAGTCATCTACCCAATGAAAGTCATTTACCCAATGAAAGTCATCTAACCAATGAAGGTCATCTACCCAATGAAAGTCATCTACCCAATGAAAGTCATCTACCAAATGAAAGTCATCTACCCAACGAAAGTCATTTACCCAATGAAGGTCATTTACCCAATGAACGTCATCTACCCAATGAAAGTCATCTACCCAATGAAGATCATCTGCCCAATGAAAGTCATCTGCCCAATAAAAGTCATTTACCCAATGAAAGTCATCTACCCAATGAAAGTCATCTGCCCAATTAAAGTCATTTACCCAATGAAAGTCATCTACCCAATGAAGGTTATCTACCCAATGAAAGTCATCTACCAAATGAAAGTCATCTACCCAATGAAAGTCATCTACCCAATGAAAGTCATCTACCCAATGAAAGTCATCTACCCAATGAAGGTCATCTACCAAATGGAGGTTATCTACCCAATGAAAGTCATCTACCCAATGAAAGTCATCTACCAAATGAAAGTCATCTACCAAATGAAAGTCATCTGCCAAATGAAAGTCATTTACCCAATGAAAGTCATCTACCCAATGTAGGTCATCTACCAAATGAAAGTCATCTGCCAAATGAAAGTCATTTACCCAATGAAAGTCATCTACCCAATGAAGGTCATCTACCAAATGGAGGTTATCTACCCAATGAAAGTCATCTACCCAATGAAAGTCATCTACCAAATGAAAGTCATCTACCCAATGAAAGTCATCTACCCAATGAAAGTCATCTACCCAATGAAAGTCATCTACCAAATGAAAGTCATTTACCCAATGAAAGTCATCTACCCAATGAAGGTCATCTACCAAATGAAAGTCATCTGCCAAATGAAAGTCATTTACCCAATGAAAGTCATCTACCCAATGAAGGTCATCTACCAAATGAAAGTCATCTACCCAATGAAGGTTATCTACCCAATGAAAGTCATCTACCAAATGAAAGTCATCTACCCAATGAAAGTCATCTACCCAATGAAAGTCATCTACCCAATGAAAGTCATCTACCAAATGAAAGTCATTTACCCAATGAAAGTCATTTACCCAATGAAAGTCATCTACCCAATGAAGGTCATCTACCAAATGGAGGTTATCTACCCAATGAAAGTCATCTACCCAATGAAAGTCATCTACCAAATGAAAGTCATCTACCAAATGAAAGTCATCTGCCAAATGAAAGTCATTTACCCAATGAAAGTCATCTACCCAATGAAGGTCATCTACCAAATTAAAGTCATCTGCCAAATGAAAGTCATTTACCCAATGAAAGTCATCTACCCAATGAAGGTCATCTACCAAATGGAGGTTATCTACCCAATGAAAGTCATCTACCCAATGAAAGTCATCTACCAAATGAAAGTCATCTACCAAATGAATGTCATCTACCCAATGAAAGTCATCTACCCAATGAAAGTCATCTACCAAATGAAAGTCATCTACCCAATGCAATGCAGCAGCTCATCATTAGAACGTCAAAATCTCACCTTGCGAATAATCTCGTCAGTTGACAGAGGATCAGATGCGATCGTATATTCGACGAAAAGCAGACGACACAATTCAGTTGTAAGATTACTTAGATGTCGCTCTGCAACTGCACGATCTTGTTCAGCATTTTCACGTTCTTCTAAATGTGTTCTGAAAAAATCACATTCAACACCAAGACTTAGTCATTCATTCAAGTATTCATATAGCACCACTTAACCCTTTACCGGTTCACTTTTAAATTTTAAGCCCATTTTCAGCGGATATTCTCGGGGCAAACGCGTAAAGGATTAAAGGAAACTACTCAGAGGTGCTCCCGAATGCATGGCCATAAAGCACAGTTTTCAAGTGCTTATAGCTAACTGCTGTGTGTATATATATATATATATATATATATATATATATATATATATTAAAATGACATCATATTATAGGCCAGCACAGAGTGACTGAGTGAACATCTTGAAGATGCGCTATATAAATTCTTGAAATAAATGAATGAATGAATGTCAGAAAGTGACGTAGGGAATAGGTGCAACTAAAACGAAGGGTCATTCTGGCCACTGAACCTTTGGAATAGCACTTCCATGTCTTTAGAAGCTTACGTTACCTAAACTAGAAGATGCCTCTCATAATATTGATAAAATCATAGAAACACAGTTTTAGAGTCTAAATTAATATTTTTGTGGTGTAGGAATGTGATGAAATTAATAACGAAGAAGTTCCATAGATTCCAGCTGAAGAAATAATGGTAGAACTTAGAAATTACCTACAGATGAAATAAACAGATGAAATAGACAGATGAAATAAACAGATGAAATAGACAGATGAAATAAACAGATGAAATAGACAGATGAAATAAACAGATGAAATAAACAGATGAAATAAACAGATGAAATAAACAGATGAAATAGACAGATGAAATAAACAGATGAAATAAACAGATGAAATAAACAGATAAAATAAACATATGAAATAAACAGATGAAATAAACAGATAATAAACAGATGAAATAAACAGATGAAATAGACAGATGAAATAAACAGATGAAATAAACAGATGAAATAAACAGATGAAATAGACAGATGAAATAAACAGATGAAATAAACAGATGAAATAAACAGATGAAATAAACAGATGACATAAACAGATGAAATAGACAGATGAAATAAACAGATGAAATAGACAGATGAAATAAACAGATGAAATAAACAGATGAAATAGACAGATGAAATAAACAGATGAAATAAACAGATGAAATAAACAGATGAAATAAACAGATGAAATAGACAGATGAAATAAACAGATGAAATAAACAGATGAAATAGACAGATGAAATAAACAGATGAAATAGACAGATGAAATAAACAGATGAAATAAACAGATGAAATAAACAGATGAAATAGACAGATGAAATAAACAGATGAAATAAACAGATGAAATAAACAGATGAAATAAACAGATGAAATAAACAGATGAAATAGACAGATGAAATAAACAGATGAAATAAACAGATGACATAAACAGATGAAATAGACAGATGAAATAAACAGATGAAATAGACAGATGAAATAAACAGATGAAATAAACAGATGAAATAGACAGATGAAATAAACAGATGAAATAAACAGATGAAATAAACAGATGAAATAAACAGATGACATAAACAGATGAAATAGACAGATGAAATAAACAGATGAAATAGACAGATGAAATAAACAGATGAAATAGACAGATGAAATAGACAGATGAAATAGACAGATGAAATAGACAGATGAAATAAACAGATGAAATAAACAGATGAAATAAACACATGAAATAAACAGATGAAATAAACAGATGAAATAGACAGATGAAATAAACAGATGAAATAAACAGATGAAATAAACAGATGAAATAGACAGATGAAATAAACAGATGAAATAAACAGATGAAATAAACAGATGAAATAAACAGATGAAATAAACAGATGAAATAGACAGATGAAATAAACAGATGAAATAAACAGATGAAATAAACAGATGAAATAAACAGATGAAATAAACAGATGAAATAGACAGATGAATGCCTTGGCAAGTCACCCATCCAGATGCACCTAACAAAAAAGGCAAAAAAGAGAGAGATTAGTTTAAGTTCTATCTTTCCAATGTCACTCTCACCGGAGACGAGACTCCAACTCCACAATTCGCTGTCTAGCTTCTCTCGCATCATCTTGCAGCGAGAAAATAGCAATGCCACTTCGACTCGCTGCGTCTTCTAGCTTTCCAAATTCTGACTCATATCTCATCAGCTGATGTCGAAGCTGTTGAACGACAAGACCATTCCTGTCTTCTGATTCACGAGCCGTGTCACTTAGAATTTTCAGTTCACGTATCTTGTCTTCTTTGACATCCAACTGAGCATGAAGCTCCCTTACCTTCAAACAATACAATAGAACAATAGAGCAGCGGCTTTATATACAGGGTAAGCCACACAAAAACTATGTTTTTTGCCAATATCTTGGCCAGTAGCAAGAATTATTATATCAAATTTTACACGATTAAAGGCAATTAACATTTACCTGCAACGGCCGAACTTCACCCAACTATTTCAAATGGAACAAAAGTTATATCACTTTATTTGTTCTCTCGTAAGACCTATTTTTTTCTCTGGATTCTCGCGCTGGGAGCACTACTGAATGGTCATGGCTCTGAGCGGCACAATACAAATTACTAATTACATTACATTACATTAATGATATGAACCACAGTGGAGTGAAGACAGACCAATGGACACAGCTGGAGTCATTTACCGTCCATAGGCAAACTGTCTAGGTGGCCAAAATGTTCTAAGCTGCATTTAGAAGCAATAAAAGCCATATTTTTTATATAGACAGATAAATGCACAACGAGTCTGAAGCGAGCTCTGCACATAATTATGCACACATGTGATATGCACACATGTGATATGCACATGATGGAGTTGTCTTCCACTGAAATGCCCTCCTATATTAAGACACGGCTGGCCACCTTCTATGCACAATTGCACATAAGTGAATTGTACATTATGCACTAAAGTGGCATTGGCTGGATTGCTTCACTGGTATCCTACTGTAGTTATAAGCACATATGCAATTATGTACAATTTGCACATACGTGTATATGCATTTTCATTTCCTCACCACTGGTACAACTATAAAGCATTTCTGGCTGGCATGCTAACTTAATTGTTGTCTGGGGCCAATAAGAAATTCGTCTACGATGAATTTTTACTTTGGTGCCGTCTTTCATCTTAACTAAATTTGCACCATAGTAGGTCTGTACGTCTAATGCCAACATCAAAAAGTCCAGAAACAATAAAGAGCACGGGTCTACAGTACTAACTTGGTTCTGTAATGTTTCAATTCTGACACAGAGAGCCACATCTGATCTTCCAGAGGCTGACATCGACAGACCATGATCTGCTGCAGTGCCAGCAAACGCATCGTCCATCTGATGAACACAATATTTACCCATGACATTTTACTAATCAACCCTCCTCTTTGTCGCAATCAAATCAACCATCAAATAGAATTCATGTTTAAATCTCTACAATTGCTAAATCTCACTTTGATTAAACAAGTGTTTAAGGCAAGTGCAAGCAAGCGAAATTATATTTTTTTAAATCCGAATCAATTTAACAGAACATGATTTGCATACAAATATTACCTCTTTTGTCAAAATTTTAAATAAAAATGTTAATTATTTTGTAAAAGTTTCATATACATAAAAACAAATTCCCACATTTCTTACATGAAGAAAATGCAACATTAAGAAAATTGCCAGCACACCTCAACTGTGATAACAATGATGGGGTTTTCTGTATTAACTTAGGAGCTGAAACTTCACAACCTTTACAGTTGGTCAGCTCCACTGATGGCAAGATCTGACTAAATTTTGTTTGTAACCTTTGCCTTCAAGCAGTCTACATTTACAGAATGAATGAATTCGGCATTGCTTATCTTTCTCACATAATTTTACAACATTTCTCCTTACATGACAGATGCTCTGGCATCTGACATGACAGATACATGACAGATGCTCTGGCATCTGTGACAAGTGGTTGGATAAATGAAAACTAAGGTGAACTCTTCAGCACCCAGTCACCCTGCTCAACTGATCGCCTTATTATATACCACCTCTCATTTATGATGTCAGTATTAAAAAGTCAAAATCGACAAGCTTCTAAATGCCTTTGTGACTTGGTCCACAAACCCCCTCCCCCCTTCGAAATGAACTGGGAACCAACTCAGCTTTGTCATTACAATGTTGAAAACAGCTTATTATGTGAACAGCTAAATTCAGTTGCTACAACCTACGTGCAGGAGGTGAAAGGGGTCTGGCAATAACCATATAAAAATGAAGTTGGACAAGAAAGTGTCTTCATTTCTATGATAATTAGTGATTCTTCTGGTCATCACATCTTTAATTATACATTTATGCTAAATTACTAATGCAACTTTAGGGTGAAAGGTCAACTAAGCTGGAGTCAGACTGATTTATATCAATTCGTTAAACTCCATGCTGCTCAGCATCAGTCAAAATTTTAAAGAAATGATAACCAGAAGAAAACATCATAAGGTGAAAATAAATACCTTTCCATAGTCAAATCCTCCATGTATACGTGACCCATTCACACTACAAATAAAAGCCCATTTGCTGTACGCCTAGGCAGTCAATAGCATCTCTTATCGTGTTGCCAATCAACAAAAGATATCAGAATCACTAGGTATATACTCAACTATAAACCGAGAAATCTAATTCTATTTCAGGCCGACAAAAAAAGATTCTCGACTCAGACGCAAAACAGATGGAAGATTTTCAGACCGCGAAAATGGACTTACGAATTAAACCCACAGTTTATTTTAGTTGCCTTATTTTTACAACGTTTTTCAAGAAAAATCACATTTCAATAAATTGCTTCCTAAATATAGATCAAAATAAAATAAAATATACTTCTCTTGCAATAATGTTAATAAATACTTATACAATAATTTTATGCATCGAAAGTGATTTCCTTTATTTTTGCTTGCTGAGACCTATGCATGACATGTCACCAGAATGCAGAGCGGAAGATACCCAAAGGTGGCACTGTAGGGAGGAGAGGAGGCAGACCCAGGGAACGATTGATGGATATGGTGGAAGAGGACTGTCTGAGGATGGGATTAACCATGAGGGAGGCAACGCGGGGAGCACAGGACAGGGTCGACTGGAGGCTGTCCATAGAGGAGCGGCTGATGCGGGCAAAAGCTTTGCCAGGGCCATAAGTCAAGAGACCTATGCCAAAAGAAATGAAATATAAAGCAGCCATCTTTGTTTCTGTCATAATTTAGCAACAGTCTGGCTCGTATTTCACACAGTATAGTCTAGGCTTGGAATCTGAAAATTACACTGTTAGAAGCAAATCATGTAACAATTTGCTAACCAGTGTTTCTAGACTAATTCGACCCTCCTGAAAACGAAAATCGCGGTTAGCAAGCTGGATTTTTGGCGGTTTCATGGGAAAACAAGATGGCGGACAAAATGGCTTCCAATTGCTTAAAATAACTAAAAGTAAAGTATTGTATGTGATAGGAACACGGTTTCAGACTCTAAATTAGGACTATAGAGTTCAAGGAATGCAACGAAATCACAGACATATATGTAGCACTGCAAAAAATCAAAATGGCGGACAAAATGGCGGCTAGAATCTTAAACGGCCATAAATGAAGTTATATATGCAATAGGAACAGGATCTCAGAGTCTAAATCAACATTTTCGAGGTCAAGGAATGCGATGGAACCAGGGTCACATATGTAGCACTGCACGAAAACTAAAATGGCGGACAAAATGGCGGCCAGAATCTTAAAATGGCTATAGGTGAAGTCATGTATGCAATAGAATTATGATTTTAGGAGCTAAGTCAACATTTTCGAGGTCAAGGAATATGATAGAACCAATGTCACATATGTAACACTGCACGAAGACTAAAATGACGGACAAAATGGCGGCCAGTATACTAAAATGGCTCCAAGTGAAGTCATGTGTGCAATCGGAATTTGATGTCAATTTTTTGTTGTCAGGTCTTTGCAAGATGGCTTCTGGGGCCTATGCTGTGGAATCTATCTACAATGTTCCCTTATTTGGCCAGATATGATCATTCAAATTATCACATGATCATTAATTCCCTCAGCAAGTCTTAAACCAAGGAGCGTTCTGCAAAAGAACACCGACGAAGTTATCATGCAGCACCTTATTATACCGTATCACGCTGACTATCCCATGGACCTGGCATCAATATCGTGCCATGAGCTTCCCTTGAAACCAGTGGAATTGGATGCTTTCTGAAAAGTAACTTGTCCTGTCAGCAACTTTTTAACAGAGGCATAGCTTTCATTTATTTATAATATTTTAAGGCCTCTTTAAGGTAGGCTACTCGGTATCACTCCCGACCTAACCACGACTATATAGCACAGTTTTTAGATTCCTAAGGAACGGCGTGGAGTGACCCATGGACAATAAGCGCTGTGAAAAGGTGTGAATCAACGCTGGACAGTGGACACCCGAGTTGGAAAGTAGAGTTCGTGCAGATACAGTCCCTCAAAGCGCCGCCTAACCAACACAAAGGCAATACGCTGCAGGAAGCGGAGCCATCTGCATAGGCTACCATAATTATGATATGAGACACGACCAAATTTTGCGATATGCCCAATAAATCGCAATTCACAGGACTCGTTCAAGATAAATTACTGATGGATAAGCAATGGTTCAAGGAATAGGGACCCTCCAAAGGTGAAGACATTTGGCGATCTGGCAGATACAATATGGTTGCCCGTGTAAAGGTACTTTCGGTTGACTACAAGAGGGTCAATAATTAGGCTATTGTCTTGGATAGGCACTGGACCTGGACATTGCTTATAAGAAAAGTGGAAGTGGAACCATACAAAAATGGTGACTATGACCACAACTTCGTCACTGTATAGAGTCTTGAAATAGCGGTATAGACCCTACTCAGTTGTCGGAAAATTGACTGAATGTTTTGGCATGCCTGACAGCAAATCTGATCTATCTTCATTCCTGTCCATTCAGCTCCCAACAGCCACATTTGGACATTTAAAGATATAGCCTCGTATATAGATGAAGCTGTTGCTGGTGGAGTGGTGGTTCCGTGAAAGAAGAAAAAGTGTTGCCTACTGCCGGGTCAGATGTGTATGCCTTATATCATGGTGTAAGAAGGGATGGTGTGCGCACTTCCTATACTGGCCATACAACGTTTTTGGCTCCACCTATTTTAGTTCAGCAGGTGGCGCTGCTGTCGCCGCTTGCGCGAATGCAGCACAGGGAATATAGAGCAAGAAGTAAGGAGCATTCGAAACATGGAACATAGGGACAAGGAGAGTGCAGGAACATAGCAGGGAACATCACTTGGAACATACTAGTGGCGATGAGGATCATGTAGCATTGCAGGGAACATGGAACATCACACGGAACACCTAGGAACATAGGCCTAATATACAACAAAGAACGTGGAACGTAAAGAACATGAAGCATCACAGATAACAATGTTCAGAGAATATGGGAATATAGGACGAGGAACACGGAACATGCATGCATTCCGGAACACGCTACAAGGAATGTAGAACGTGAGGAACATGGAACATCAGAGGAAACATCAAAAACATTCAGGAACGTGGAACATAAGAGGAAACATCAAAAACATTCAGGAACATGGAACATAAGAGGAAACATTAAGGAACATGGAACACGGAAAGTGCAACCGGAATCGGATCACAAGGAAGATGGACCATCAGGTGAAATACGGAACATGGAACATCAGGGGAAATTAGAATCAGTGAAGAACAAGGAGTGGGTGACGCAAAGAACAGGGAGCATCAGAGAGCATAAGGAACATGAAACATCACATGGGACACCAGAGACATCAGAGAAAAAGACGCGGAACAAGCAACAAAGACCGTGGAACATAAGCAATATACAACAAGGACCATGGAACATAAACAACCTGGAACATCACGGAAAAATGAGAAACATTAGAGAACACGGAATGTGGAACACGCAACATGGTACGTGGAACGTAATGAACATGGAACATAAAAGGGAAGATCAGAACCATTAAGAAACATGTAACACGGAATGTGGAACAAGGAATGTGGAACACAAGGAACAGGTGAACATCAGGGAACGTTCGCTGGAAAACAGAACACGGAATGTGGAACACGCAACAAGGTCCGTGGAACGCAAGGAACAAGAAACATAAGAGGGAACACAAGAAACATTAAGGAACATGGAACCAGGAATATGCAACAAGGAATATAAGGAACACAAGAAACACAAGGTAACATAAGAAACAAGAAACATTGTAGGAACTTCAGAGGCAATAAAAAATACGGAACGCGGAACACGCAACAAAAACTATGGAGCTTAATGAACATGGAACACCAGAGGGAACATCAGAGACATTAAGGAACAAGGAACGCAAAACACACAACAATTAAGGGCCGTGGAACAAAAGGAACATGAATCATCAGGATAAACATAAGAAATATTTCCGGTAAGCAATATGGAACGCGGAATATGTAACAACGACTGTGGAACATAAGAAACAGGGAACACCAAGGAAAACCCGGAACATGGAACATCACATTCAACACCAGCGACATAAGAAAACAAATGACGCGAAGCAAACAACAAGGACCGTGGAACATAAGGAATATAAACAATTAAGGAGCATGGAACATAAGGAACCTGGAATTTCACAGGGAACAAGGAACACGGAACATCAATTAACAGGGAACAGAGGGCACATCACAGAGAACAAGGGAACACGGAACATCGATATGAACATCAGGGTCAGAGGACATAGAAAACATTGGAACACAGGGAACACAATAACATCACATGGAACAGAGAACACGGAACACAAGAGAAAAGGAAACAAAAAGCAGATGGAACAGAACATAGCAAAGATAATTTGTGTCGCCCTCCTCCTTCGTCCAGACATGAGACTGGCACTAAGGAACGGACATACAGTGAAGGAGTATAAGTATATATGCCATACAATATCATGAAATTCCATTAGGCTTATGGGCAAGGTCCATCAACTGTTGCATGCTACGCCATCTAGCGACTTGAGCCACAAATTTCATCCAAGTGCGCACACCATCCCTTCTTACACCATGGCCTTATATTTAACGATGTTTGGGTGATGATGGGAATATCAGCATAGCGGAAGTTCATCCATTCCCCTATCAGCTGAGTTAAGCTCATTACCAAACTGTAAGTTGGGAAAGGCCTATCTTCCATATATTGATGCTCACGCCATCCTCATTAGGACGGAGTGCGGTGGAAGAAAGTAATCTTTACGAGTGCGGAGTTGCATTGGTCCTGCACCACAGTCACATTATAGAGTTTGCTTACTGCAGATCATGCAAAACTAACAAGCATATAGCATAGTGCCCTGCTGCTATCGAAGTGTGATCTTGCTATGTACACTTAGGTACAGCTGCATGAGCAGCAACAATGCCTGAATTAACTCTACCCTACACAAATAGCAGTAAAGTCATGAAACATTGGATCAATTGATAAGGCAAGTCATGAAACATTTAAGCATTAATATTGCGCCAGCAATAGTTAAACTTCAGTGCAATCATAAGCTACTAAAATATTTCCACTAGATAATCTCACTGCATTAAGCTTAATGGTTATAGAATATAGAATATGACTTTCTTGGAATTATTCGACCAAGAATACACTAGTGCAATCTGAAATCATCTCTCTACCACAAACATTCAATACATTTATAGCTAGTCAAAGATTTTGTCCACCATTTTGGTTTTTGGTTTCTGGCAGTGTCACATAATATATTATGTTTCCTTAATAAAATCACATTCCTTGACTCTGAAAATTTTCATTTACATTCTGGAATTATATTTCCATCAAATATACAGAACTTCACTAAAAGCCAATTCAAGGATCTGGCCGCCATTTTGTCCACTACTTTGGTTTCCTTGCAGTGCTACTTATGTGACATTGGTTCCATCGCATTCTTTGACCTCGAGCATGTTGACTTAGACCCTGAAATCATGATTCCATTGCACACATGACTTCACTTGGAGCCATTTTAGTATACTGGCCGCCATTTTGTCCGCCATTTTAGTCATCGTGCAGTGTTACATATGTGACATTGGTTCCATCATATTCCTTGACCTCGAAAATGTTGACTTAGCCTCTGAAATCATGATTCTATTGCATACACGACTTCACCTATAGCCATTTTAAGACTCTGGCCGCCATTTTGTCCGCCATTTTGGTTTTCGTGCAGTGCTACATATGTGACCTTGGTTCCATCGCATTCCTTGACCTCGAAAATGTTGATTTAGACTTTGAAATCCTGTTTCTATTGCATATATAACTTCATTTATGGCCGTTTAAGATTCTAGCCGCCATTTTGGCCGCCATTTTGATTTTTTTGCAGTGAAACATATATGTCTGTAATTTCATTGCATTCCTTGAACCCTATAGTCTTAATTTAGAGTCTAAAACCGTGTTCCTATCACATACAATACTCTACTTTTAGTCATTTTAAGCAATTGGAAGCCATTTTGTCCGCCATCTTGTTTTCCCATGAAACCGCCAAAAATCCAGCTTGCTAACCGCGATTTTCGTTTTCAGGAGGGTCGAATTAGTCTAGAAACACCGGTTAGCAAATTGTTACATGATTTGCTTCTAACAGTGATTTCTAGAGCTCTTTTGAAATTCCAAGCCTAGACTAGTAGACAGAAGAAATGAAAGACAATTGATTCTGGCTGAACAATCGATCAATGAAACAATTCACTCCGTTCTGATGATGATGATGATGATGATGATGATGATGATGATGATAATAACGACGACTGCATTGCTGATGCAGAGTGAACACAAGAACAATATGATGGAGAACTGTTTGTGGAATCAGACAATGATAAATCATTGTTCATTGTTGAGCGCTGACGCTGCTCCAAATTCTGGTGAATTCCTGCTTTGCTGAGGATGGAGAGCATGATGAAAGCACAGAGACTGCATTGACACTGACTGATGCTGTACTGTTGTAAGGATAGAGCAGGTCACATGACCACTTATAATCTACCAGAAGCTGTATCATCTAGTGAAGTTCTGCAGTAATATTTGTCATTGTTCCTTCCATCTGTGACAGGTGGAAGAGGACTGTCTGAGGATGAGATTAACCATGAGGTTAATATGTCATTCTTCCTTCCATCTGTGACAAGTGGTTGGATAAATGAAGACTAAGGTGAACTCTTCAGCACCCAGTCACCCTGCTCAACTGATCGCCTTATTATCTCATTCTCTCCCTTCCACCCCCCATACCCCAATTGTCCCCATTGTCACTACTCGCTTCAGAGTTTCCAATCGATCTATATGTTATATACAGCAACTCACCTCTGGAATAGTCCCCCCACTGAGCTCTGCAAATGCTCAGTTCCCTCACCAATACCACTGTTTACCCACTGTTGTCTGATTCAGGCTCCTCAAACTGTCACCCAAGAGCATTCCTTTACAAAAGAAAGTCTCATCTTGTCAAGAATTCCCAACCTAAGCCATCCAGTCATCAGCCTTTCCAGATTTCTTGCCCTCAACAAATCCTGCTCTTAGAGCTACTCTGCCTCCTTTTGGCAATTGCACTCAGACCTTTCCTTTAAATCTCTGGACAACCCTCTGATACAATGCAGTGCTTGTGAATAAGCTGGTGCCCAGTGCTTAAGTTAGAGTAGCACTTTAGAAATTTGGAGTTTACAATTATGAAGATGACAAAGCTGGATCAATGCTATGCTTTGACGAGCAGAACTCCTCCAGAAATCTTTATGCGTCAAATATGAAACTGGTATGAAGAACCAACTGAAGGTTACTGACTTACTGTTAACATAAGCAAGTAAAGGTAAGATCATAATTGGTTCCATCTTGTGAAACAGAGAAATGATTTTTTTATAAGCTTTTCAGTTAACCAAGAAATTTAGGAGCAGTCAATGTCATCAGCAACCAAACATGTGTTAAAAACTCAAGTAGTGATCATATAGCGATGATATGCGTTCAGTTTTCAAAGATCTTGACACATAACAGAAGTTCTACATCTGCACGGAATAAGCGAAATGCAGCCACCGTTCTCTTCTCTCGTCTCTCACCTGGTCAGCTGCGATATCAGTCGGTCCTTCTTCGTTATCTCCTCTCGGTATTGTCGTATCTGCTCTTGTACCTACGATAACAATAATAATAAGTCACTTCATCCTTTGACTGCAGCAACATGAAGTACAAGTGCACATACAAACAAATACAAACAAACAATTGCTGACCGGATTATATTGAAATCTGGTCAAAATGTGACAGAGATCACCAGCATATAAAGCAGTGCTGTCCAACCTTTTTAGCACCACGGGTTGCAGGAGCAATAATTCTTCAAAAGCAATGGCCAAAATTGATTGGTAATTATTAATTGTACTGAAATTTTGGTGGAATGATTAGAATATAAAATAAATAGAATAAATATTGCATAATAGGCACATAACAGAAGTTCTACATCTGCACGTATGATTGAATGTATATCCAACACATGCCATTTTTGGCATGCTTTACAATAGTTCAGCCGCCTTGCCACCAAAAAGTATAAGGTATACCATTTATCCTCGCCCTGGGCTCAATTCGTTGTCTGTTCATCGCCCAGACTCGTTGAAGCCAGAATCTTCGGTCTAAAGATCAGTTATGGTCATCGGTCAAGACGTGCTCAAGACATCGCCATTCATTTGCCCTGGGGATTCTTATCGATTGTTTCCTTCTGACCGGCAGGACTAGAATGGGTCTATCTCCCGAAAGGAACGGTCGCAGCCACTTGCAGACTCAGTGCCGCAAATCAGTAGGCCTACACATCTTAGGAACTGACTAGAAGTGAAGGGTTTGGGATGGTTTGCGAGGTCAATTTAGTTGAATACAGAAATAAAGGTTATTAAAACCAGAAGTCATTTGCCAGTCGGCTGATAGACTATGGTAACCCAACTCCCGGGATAGGAAAAAGAAATTAGTTATCAGATTGGCCTTTCTGGCATAAAATAAACGTTCAAGTCGACCAGTGACTTTGTCCGTTACTTCATTTTACACAAAGTGTAAACATTCAGTGAGTTCAGGCCAGCCACTTGAAATCACTCTGTGGGTCGCATGTGGCTCACGGGCTGCAGGTTGGACAGCACTGGTCTAGAGGTTTGAGTTACCAGCAGTGGTGTAGTCCTAAAACATGAAGTGGGGAACGCTCTTTATAATAATAATATTAATTTTTATTAGCATTATTATTATTATTAATATTCCATTATCCCAGGAAAAAAGTGGGGGAACGGCGTTCCCCCATGTTCTCCCTCCACCACACCACTGGTTACCAGTGGATCATCTACCAACACCCAACATATTCAACTTTCTGCTTCTGAGTAGTTTCATTTAAGGATGCAATATAAGTGTCCAAATGAACGAATGAATGAATTAATGAATTGACGCTACCTTATAAAGTATAGCCTGATAACACAAATGACTACAACTGTCTGACAAGTGAATTATGACTTCAAATTTCACAAAGCACTCAACATCGCCGTAGATGAGACCGTGTCAGCGCTCAACAATGAACCATGATCTTTGAGACCGCTCTATTCTGCCTGTATCTGTGACAGATATTGTTTACATGCTACCGAGCCGTTCTAGACCTAGAGCTACCAATTATTATGCTGATTACATTTTAAGAACAAATAAATAAAATACGCACATGATTTGCCTGCTGGATAACAGGATCTGTTGCCTGTCTTCTGATGCCATAATTAGGCGATATTGGTCGAATGTTGATAAACGCTTCGTCTCTTAGTCCTCGACCACGTTCACATGTCGTTCCCGCGACAAATCGCACTCTACGATCTCGGTCTAGAAGAGGTCCCTGATTTAGGGCAGACGCAGAAAGTGGTCTAGTGGAAATGGCAGGCAGACTCGAGTCTAGCCTGCAGTCGTCCTCTCTCATATACGACATACCCAACATTAAAAGAACCGAATTTTTCTCCCTTGAAGAGCGCTGTGTCTTACCTAGACATCCATACGATTGCAGTGCCCCTCTGCAAACAATAACTGCCAAAACAACGCGCAACTATGGCAACAGCAACACGCAACACCAGCGCACCACACGAGCAAAACTATACTAATTTAATTGCATGGATCATCATATCCCGTTTACTCCTACCTAGAGGTGGCGCCACACTTCAATTTTCTAAATAATGAACGTATAAAATTATTTTCAATCTCAACGGTAATTTATATTCGGCAAACATACAAGCAGCCTTGACCAAGCATAAGCAGGGACTTTTTATTATGTGGATTCATTATTAAGTCTGGCTACCCATCTATGGGTGCTTCAACTGATGCCTGATACCCTGGCTTCCGATAAAGAGCGCCTTGAAAAACTCATAAAAAGAGCTAAATGCCTTGGTTACCTAGAGCAAACCTTTCCAACAATCTCCGAACTTGCCAACATAGCTGATGCAAAACTCCTCTTCTCCATTTTACACAACCCCAAACATCTACTTCACCAACTCCTACCTCCACTCCGACCCCCCTCCTCTCATCAATTAAGACCCAGAGCACACAACCATACTCTCCCACCAAAAGACAACTCTCAATTTATTCCACGATCATTATATAAAAATATTTACTAGCTTATTCTAAGACTATCGAACTGAAATTTAATTAGTCATTATCACTCATGCTAACATTTCTGCGTTATTGTCAGATTGTCTTTGTCAAATAAACGAATATATGCTTTGTTTTGTGCTTCAACTGATGCTTTGGTTTGTGTCATTGGTTCATTCATTCATTCATTCATTCATTCATTCATTCATTCATTCATTCATTCATTCATTCATTCATTCATTCATTCATTCATTCATTCATTCGGACATTTATATAGCGCTCCTTCAATTAAAAAACTACTCAGAGGCGCTCCCGACTCTAGCGCGCCCAAAAAGAACAGTTTTAAGTGTAGTAAGGAACAATTCTGGTAGTCCCAGAGTGTAGGCGCAGCTCAAAAAGGCTATTCCAGACCACCGGACCAACCGCAGAAAAGGCTCGATTCTTCATGGTAGCAGTACGAGCAAAAGGAAACAAGAGGACTCCCTGATCAGTAGAGCGCAGCTGACGACGTCCTTGGATACCCAATGCTAGTGGTTGCATAGCTCTCGGAGGTAAATTGGGCCCTGACAACATCGCCATACCAATGCAGCTACCCTGAACTCAATATGCTAGTGAATAGGGAGCCAGTGAAGTACCTCAATCATGCAGTTTGAGACATGACCATATTTAGGGATTTGCCAAATTAGGCGCACAGCAGAGCGCAACACCCGGTCAAGACAAGTCAATCTGCTGGATGGGAGGTCAAAGTAGAGCAAGGAGCAATAGTCAATGTGAGATGTAATGAAGGAATGGTTAAGGTGTGATGATGATGGTTCTCTGCCCGAAGGCAGGTTCATTGGCTTTACGCCCCTGGAGGATGAGATGAGTGAGGTGGTTTCCCGTTGCCTTCTCCACAGATGGGTAAGTAATTGCCCAAGGTCGCTCCGCAGCAGCTTGCGCCACCGCGTCCCACACGTGCTAGCCCGAGATATCTAAATCTCTGAATGTCAACTCCCAGCCCGGAGTTTGAACCGCAGTCCATTGTATCCAACAGAGGAATGCTGCTCTCGCTTACCGGTGTAGCTAACTAGGTTAAGGTGTAGCACTTGGAAATTAAATGTCCATATAGTCACTCAATGGCGACAGCTATGTCAATGATGATCATGATATTCAAAAAATATATTCAAGAGGCCTCAAGCAGCCAAGTAGGGACATTAAGCAAGTCTGTCACTCGCAATTGCTCATGCGCTTCGGCATGAAACTCTGACGCAGTGTCTGCGCTGTAGTCGGGAGCACCTTTGAGTAAAGAGCTTGAAGGGGCTCTATAGAAGATGCGAGAATTAAATAAGGAACATAATTAGGCCTACTATTTCAGATGCAGGTAGATACACTTGCGAAGTTGAATTCTGCAACTTTATTTTGTGCAGATTCTGAAGTTCTTTGCTTTTTTGAACCAGAACAACAGTTACTATATAATTATAGTAACTGTTAGTCAATTTTCGGATGTACCTAAGCAACCAAGCTTCACAATTTTGGCCATAATTATGTGTTTTGACTTATAGCTGTTTGGATCGGCAACCATATGTACATGGGCGGAGTTTATCAGGGACTAGGGGGGCTAAGCCCCCCCCCCCCAAGAATTGACCGACTTGACCATGTATCAATAAGGACTCCCAATGGTAAAAAGAATGGAACTTGTGGGAGCAACAAGATAATAAAAGACCTAGACTGGGAGTTGCTGACAACCAGCCCCCTCTCTACATCAAAACTGTGAAAACGAAGTCTGGCAGTATGTAGCAGTACCGTAGTATAATTCGTTCAAACTCGATCACTAAAAAAGGTGTTTACGGAAAATACTGTGTTTTTTATGAGATCTCAATTAAACTCGCTGAATAAAAAAGTTGTATCCGCAGAAATAATATGGTTTTTACGAGATCTAAATTAAACTCGATGACTAAAAAAGCTGTATTCTCCAGGGTTGCCAGATTTCGGGAAAAAATTGTCGCCAGATCACGACAGAAAGTCGCAAAAATTGCGAGATTATCAAGAAAAAAGTCGCGAAAATCGCGAGATTAATCCCTGTAGGATTATTATCTCTTAAAAGAGGTGTGCAAATATTATGAACAGTAATCACAAAAAATGACATGAATGTTAATTTTTAAAGTAATTGCTCGATACGCTATTCTTGAAGGAAGAGTATCTATTAAAAGAGGTGTGCAAATACTAAGAACAGTAATCACAAAAAATATATGAATATTAATTTTTAAAGTAATAATTTGTATGTTTGTTTGTTTGTATGTGCACTTGTTATAGCGAACCTTCAAGCTCTCTACTCAGAGGCGCTCCCAAATGCAGAGCGGACACTGCATCAGAGTTTCACGCCGAAGCGCTGAGCAATTGTGAGTGAAGGACTTGCCCAAGGCCCTTACGCGGCGACCTGAAGAGACATGGATTCGTACATCGAACCTTCCGACTCCAAGGCAACGACGCCACCACTACACCACCGCGCCCCCCCCCCCCCAAATAATTATTGTTATTGCTCCAGGGGTCATTCCTGTAGGAAGAGTATCTCTTAAAAGAGGTGTGCAAATACAATAAACAGTAGTCACAAAAAATTATATGAATGTTCATTTTTAAAGTCATTGTAATTGATCCAGGGGTTATTCTAGAATGAGTATCTCTTAAAAAGGGTGTGCAAATACTATGATCAGTATTCACAAAAATGACATGAATGTTAATTTTTAAGTAATTGTAATTGCTCGAGACGCTGTTTTTTATGATAAATATCTCTTAAAAGAGGTGTGCAAATATTTTGGAGAGTAATCATAAAAAATGTCATGAATGTTAATTTTTAAAGTAATTAAAGTTCGCCAATGGTCAATGTTCTCGTTGATACTCATTCGTTTGCGCGAGAGCAAAATTTGTCCTGCGATCTGTACTTGCAAGATTTCAAAATGTCGCCGTCGCGACTGCGAGACAATTCAAAAGTTGCCCAAAAAGCGCGAGGTCGCGAGAACGAAATTTTCATTCGCGAGCATTTTCAAAATTCGCCCAATTCGCGCTATTCGCTACGACCTGGCAGCCCTGGTGTCCTCAAAAATAGTATGGTCTATATAAATTTCAATTAAAATTCGATCACTAAAAACGGTTTTTACGGAAATTTGTTTTTTTATGAGATTTCGATTAAACTCTATGACTAAAAAGGTGTATCCTCAGAAATATTATGTTTTTTATGGAATCTCAATTACACACGATCACAAAAAAGGTGTTTACGGGGAAAAGAAATTTTTATGAAATTTTAATTGAACTCGATGACTAAAAACGGTGTAACCACAGAAATAGTATGGTTTTTATGAGATCTCAATTAAACTCGATGACTAAAATTGGTGTGTCCTCAGAATTAGAATGGTTTATATCAAATTTCATTCAAACTCGTTGACTAAAAAAAGGTGTGTACGGAAAATAGTCGTTTTTTGAGTTTTTAAATAAACTCTATAACTAAAAATGTTGTTACCGCAAAAAATAGTATGTTTTTTAGATCTCAATTAAACTCGATGACTAAAAAAGGTGTTTACGGAATATAGGATGTTTCTTTTTATGAGATTTCAATTAAACTTGATCACCAAGAAGTGTTTTCAAAAAAAAGTTTTTTTATATTTAAATTAAACTCGATGACTAAAAAGGTGTTTACGAAAAATTAAATATTTTTTATGAGATTTCATTCACACGCTATGACTTGACAAGGTGCTTCCGCAAAAATAGTATGATTTTTATAAATAAACTGGATGAATAAAAAAGGTGTTTACGGAAAATAGTATGTTTATTTATATGAGATCTCAATTAAACTGAATCACTAAAAACGCTGTTTACGGAAAATAGATTTTTTTATGCGATTTCTTTTAATCTCGATGACTAAAAAAGGTGTGTCCGCATAAACAGTATTTTTTATGAGATTTCAACTCCATGACTAAAAAAGCCATAATTTTGTTGGCGGAGGAAATTTTTTTTAGCCCCCCCAAGAATGGAAACCAAACTCCGCCCATGCATATGTACAATGGTAATATGTATATATGTATGCAATGTTATATAAATTAATCACTGGCAATTATAATTGGTACAATATGGTATATGGTTTCAAACATTTGAATGGAACAGAGAAGCGTAAAAATATCTTCAGTATTTACTGAAAATATATATGAAGCTTTGGGGTTTGTTGTAATGGGATTTAGCAGTTAAATAGAATAACAAACTTGCTATGTCATGAATATTGCTGAAGTAAAAATGTCAACACAATGGAGACCGATATCAGTAGATGCAGACCTCACTTCCCATTTGTGGATTGTGGATCTGATTAGAATCTCACTCGATTCCTCACCATATTTGACCTCCTCTGTGTTAACTGTTGAAATTTCATTTACGATGAGCTGACCACAAAGAGATAAAAAATCATAAAGAGCAAACGCTGCAAGGACACCATAATGATCTAATCTCAGAACTTCTATAGCTCCATTTTAAATACACAACGCAATGAATGGCATCAAGTGATGGCAAACCAAAACAGAATATCACAATCCAATCAATTTTCAGGGCCTATGAGGCAGAAAGACAGTCCAAGGCTGACACAAAGTGTAATATTAAGTAGGGAATGGAAAGATTCCAGAAGATACAGCAGAGTAAAACAATCTGGTGGGAGTGCATTACAGAACTGTTAGCCAGCAACAGGAGGCCTATCCATAGATACTGCAAAGTCCTGTATTCACTTGACGTATGGAGAAGAAAAGGCAAGCAGAAGATCTAGTGACGATAAGTCTGACAGCTACCGGTATGCATTTTTGCTGAAGGCACTGCGCTGCAGTCTGCAGTTAATCAGATTGCAGCACCTTAACTATAAGCAATTACATCAGGTTTAAAATAAAACAATTCTGTCCAACTGAAAGCCAGTGCAATGATCTATGAACTGGCATATTCTGAATATAAACAACGCAAAGTATATCCATTTTTATTGTGTACACAATACAAACTAAACAGTGAAGAAAGCAAGATAAACTGCAAAGCAAACCTAGAAGCCACAAAAACTAAATATTCTTAAAAAACCATTTATAGAGTTCCAGAAATTATGAGAAAATTTACAGAACATTATGAGAAAATAGATGCATTTAAAATGATACAAAGCCTACGACTATTATTGGACTATTTATGTTATGCTTTGAAATATATATATATATTTTAAAAAGGAGGAATCTGATTCGTTCCATACATCTGAGTTTGCATGTCTTCACAAAGTAATCACCTCTAGAAAGTTCAGGTCTACCAGTTAAGTTAGTTAAGTTTAAATCTAGACAAGGCAACAAAGCATATTCTTATATTTAAGAAACACCACCCTCAATGCATTTACAGCACTACCAGCCCATGATAAAATAATCCAGGAGACTATCAAAGGAAAATGGCATTCTTCCCTCCACATAAGAGGGCAGGGGACCAATCCTCAACCTCACAGATGATCTTCTATGATAAAAAAAACAGGTTGTCCACCGGGTTCGCACAAACTGCGGAAACTTACATGCAAACTAAAAGTTTTCACACATTCGCTCAGTATTGCCAATTCACTGAAGACACTCAAGACAGTTGAGTCCTGTCAATAGAAATCCACAACAATGTCAAATTGATGAACAAGGGCAGCAGTATGTTGGTTTGGAGTCCAAGTCATGTAGGACTTTAGTGGCATTGAGAGGCAGACAAAACGCAGCAGAAGGTCTTGCTTTGATGGTTGCTTACTCCATTTCATAAATCAAATAGAGACAATTTTTACCAATATTCATCATCATCGCTGCACCACTGAAAATGGCATCAATAAGCTGACAGCTTGAAGGGAGCCTTCTACAAAGAAACAGAGCCTTAAGACTCAACGAAAAATAGAAGGCCACACTACGAAAGCTGGATGTCTAAATCACAAGGCTGCACCTGACCGATTAAAAGTCAACTGCTGGCTCCCACTGATGAGAAGGAACTCTGAAGTCTCTCACAGAACCTGTGAAAATTTCGAGAAATCGAAACGTCATCAACATGCTTCACTGTTATAAAGCAAAGGTAAACAAATCAGTTAATTTATTCTGACAAGCACTGACAGACTAACAGACGAATACATGTCAATGAGCAAGAGGAAATGCTGATGAAGATGAGAGGAGGAGGATGAAGAAAGAATCGATTTTCATACTGCAGTAGAATACGGCAGGAATCACATTAAGCAAAACAAGTGTTGAACCACTGATATTAAAAATTGTTGTTTAGCTAATATGGTGCAAAACAGGTAAGGGAAAGGTGGTGCTTGCAGTTTTATCCATAATAAAAATAATATTCCAGTTTATTAATTCCAACTGACAATCCACAGTAAGTTTGAATGTTAGAACAGTAGGAGCATTAATAGCAAAATGACGGAATTAAGAGATTTAAATAAGAAATTTAACAGAAGTTGAATTTTACTGTGTGGCAGCGATGCATCATTTATCATCTGTTCAACTGCTTGTTTTACAGTCGTCACCTTGGGAGTTGAAAGTTGAGTCAACCAGTAACTGTTGTAGATAGCATACAAATCTGTAGGTCTGAGGATTAACTGTCCAGCTGAGAAACTGTTATCGTGCGTGGTAGGTTGGTACAATGACAGCGATTGAAAAACCATCTAAAGACACATGAAAACTATGCCGCAGTCATGAAAAAACTCAAAAGAACGGACTTCATTGCCCGGCAAAATCCGATAAAAAGAGAAATATAAAGCAAATTTCTCAGAAAATGAGAAACAGCCAAAATGATGGAATTAAGTTAAACAACAAGCAACCAGGCAGCAGACATGTACAGCATCAGAACTGTTGGCACTCCAAAGTTGTATACCGGGTAATTGAACATTTTTGGTTAGATTACAGAGTTTCAGAATGTTTGTTGTTGATTAATTGACTACGAAAGGAACAAAAGTCAAAGATTAACAGCATTCAGAAGATATCAGTGGACACTGGAGTCAGTTGATGCTTCAATCATTATCAGGCTGAACATCAAGAGTTCACATTTATCGTAGTTACTTAGTGTGTAATTCACAGGGTGTTGCAATGCACTGAATTCCTTGGTTGTTCATTTTAAAAAAGCAGCTGAGGGCTGATTGAGATTTTATGGGGCTTGAAGAGTCGTTGAAGTCACAGAATGACAGACCTAAGAGTTGTGCAATGACCTGAAGTCTTCGATGACCAAGTGTCGTATGATCATGCGGTTGGTGGTGAACTGTGTTCGTTGACATGAGACAAGTGAAAACTTTGACAAGACCCAAGACGTCATGACCCAAGACCCATGCAATGTCAAATGTCAGTCAATCGGTTGTTCAAAACAAGATCAAGATGTAGAATATGTGACTCTTGAAATGGTCTCAAGACTGAGACCATTTCAAGACTGAGACCATGCATGCATCATTGTTGTGAATGCACAGAGGTGGAACTCAGAACAGCCAGATACAGCACAAGATTCATTCATTCAAGTATTTATATTGCACCTCTTCATGGAAACTACTCAGAGGCGCTCTCGACTTCAGCAAGGTCAACCAGAACAGTTTTTAAGTGCCTATAGAACGTGTCAGAGAGTGATCCAGGGAGCAGGCGCAGCTCAAGTGGGAGGGCATTCCATACCAACCACAGAAGAAGCATGACTCTGCACGATGGAGGTACGAGCAAACGAAACCAAGAGCACTCCTCTTCCAGCCAAGCGTGGAGACCGACCAGGCCGAATACTTGATACAGAAGATATCAACAGTATAATGCGCAAGGCATTAGTTTTGATGAAGACCTATAGGCCAGCCAAACTGTAAAGTATGCAATGGTAATGGTGTCTGGCTCTATCAAACTATAGAGCATGCACTGGAAGATAGCTACACACTATATGTCTAGCAAGTACAATGAGCCATTATCTCTGCTATTGGGTCAATGAGGTTTAGGACATTACGAACTCTAAACATGGCTGACAACCAACTGAAGATGCAGTGTAAACATATCATAATCATTGTCTGTAGGCATGCATAGGCCTATCTACATTTTTGTATGCATATACATATACCAATAATCATATTGACAATTTTTGAAGCACATTACAATGAGATCAGACTAAAGTAATTTAAAGAGGTTCAGTTATTTCTTACAAGGGTGGTGGCCCTAAAACATATCGTAATTGAGGATCAAATTTTATCCCTACAATGCCAGTCCAATGGTTATTAAAAGCAATAACGTAAAAGAAGATTAAGAGCAATATAATAAAAAGCACAAATTGAAAGGGTGCCAGTGTAGCTTCGTGCAGTGGACTCGATCCTTTCAGCAACTTGCTAACGTTGTCGTTGAAGACATCAAACCTGTAAACATCGAAGCAAACAAACTGCTTACAAAGACAACAGTTGCTTAGCTTCACATCACATTATTGCTTATCTATTTTCGATTGGCTGTCTCTATCTATCTTAGCAGAATGATCTTCTGCATAATAAATGATCTGATAATGACTTTAGCTTTGGCGTACCATCAACCCATGTCATCAGACATCGACCGCCGGTGCAACAAAAGTTACTTTTGGTAATTAATTAATAATACTTAAATTGACCCTTTTAATGTTTTCAAGTCCTGTGCAAGCCATATTTGTCAGATTTGAGCCGTAGTAATGCAGTTGCATGCCATACAGTCCATATTTATTCAAGAATAGTGTGAAAGAGGATGAAAAAAACAGTTAGAGTTCACAAAAGTTTACAGTCTTTACATTTGAATATTTTTTCCCTAGAATTATTTTCACTTAGCTATGCATGTTGATATTCATTCACTCAAAATGTATGCAGCATCTCTTCAAGGAAACCATTCAGAAGTATCCTGACTCTATCCTGGGCCTAAAGACAAGTTTTCAAATGGCCATTAAACATATCGGAACATGAACAAGGGAACAGGCGTAGATCCCAAGGAAGGCCAGTCTAAACCCTAGGTTCTAACACAAAGAATGCATGGTTTCCCAAAGCTGCTGTGCAGAAAATGGAACCATCAGAACCTCTCTCAACAGAGTGAAGTGAAGAAACTACACTGGACCGCTAATACAGCTGACAGATTGAAGTCTAGGCTGGTACAAAGCATTGCCAGACCACAGAGACAACTCAATACAACAAGTCAAAGCAGAACCTCCAACATTATATTACCAGGCCACATGATAATATTTGGCATCTGGTTGATAAGGCGTGATAAGGGACTTTCGCAACATAGACGAAAGAAGTGATGGACACACAGACACAGTGGCATCGTCGTCGTTGTACCTTTCAACGTCTGGCGCAGCAGCAGCGGCGGTGATGGAACTTGCAGCAACCAGAAAGATTGCTAATATAGTTAACTTTTTTGTGGGTGCGGTGGTGTAGTGGTGGCGTCGTTGCCTTGGAGCCTTCCATGGTTCTTTTGTCCAACCAGAATTTGTTGAATAATTGGAATATTACATAATAATAATAATAATAATAATAATAATAATAATTATTATTATTATTATTATTATTATTATTATTATTATTATTATTATTATTATTATTATGTATAGCTTTTCTAGTTTTTTGTATTTCCTGTTATTGATATGGTTTTTTTTCTTTTTCTTTTTCTGTTCTTTTTTCCCCCTGTTATTGATATGTTTTCTTGAAGATATTAAAAGATTATAATAATAATAATAATAATAATAATAATAATAATAATAATAATAATAATAATAATAATAATAATAATAATAATAATAATATTACATAATAATAATAATGGTGGGACACAGTGGTGTAGCAGCAAGTTCGGGGCCTTGTGACTGAAAGGTCTCAGGTTCGAATCTACCTCAAGCCACTGTATAGCAACCTTGAACAAGTTGCTCACTCACAATTTAATTGTCTGTGAAGAAGGCAACGGAAAACCATGTCACTCATCTTATCCCCAGGGGCGTAAAAAGCCAATGGACATGCCTCAGGGCAGAGCACTCATCAACATATTATAATAATAACAAACAATAATAATAGTTAACAGAGTAAAGGATTAAATTTGATAGAAAACAGTTAAGTTTACTCATCAGACTGTTGTAATTAATTTGCAAAAAATTACCTGTTGGAGAAACTCTTGTTGCAACATTCATAGTAGCAGCTTGGAGTAATTGGTGATTCAATCATAGTCAGGTCAAAATCCTGGTTTAAAATAGCAGGTAAAGTCATTTTCAGTCAATGCAAGAAATTTCATCAGCATAAAACAAGCTTTTAAACTGAAAATACTAAAAAAACAGCTGAACATTGATGGCATGTAAGCTTATAAATGTAATTACATTTATTTACATTTATAAATGTTATTACATTTATTTATATTTATAAATATAATTACATTAATGAATTATTCATTTTATAGTATCACTCAGAGCCATGACATTCAGTACTTAGCACTCCCATTGGGAAAATAATTGTGAGAGAAATAACAAGGAGGGCTCCTCATGATGACAAAGATCGAGTTTGACAACGAACTCAAATTGGTCCAACGATTGTATAGAGGCCGATGAGAAGATGCAGAAAGAGGAGAATGAAAATGGAGAATGAAAGAGGAGAATGAAAGAGGAGAATAAAAGAGGAGAATAAAAGAAGACAATGAGAGAGGACAATAAGAGAAGACAATGAAAGAGGACAATGAAAGAGGACAATGAAAGAGGAGAATGAAAGAGGAGAATGAAAGAGGACAATGAAAGAGGACAATGAAAGAGGAGATCGCTGAGATATTTGGAGCAAGACCCAGTTTGGAATGGAGGAAGAGAGCTGATGCTCATGCGATGCCATCTGACGATCGTACTTTAAATCTGATGTGGAGAGGAAGCCAGTGCAATTGGTTAACCATGAACAATGATATACGGGAGTATATAGGAAGAAATCAAACAAGTAACAGCTCTGAAAACAGATTGTTTTGTTTGTTTACAAGTATGTGTACTTGTTATAGCACCCATTCAAGCTCACTACTCAGAGGTGCTCCCGACTACAGTGCGGACACTGCATCAGAGTTTCACGCTGAAGCGCTCAGCATTTAATTTGACCTCGCTGATGTGAAATCTTTCAATTGAAAATCACACGTATCTTAAAAACAACCTAGTTACAGTATGTATCTCTTGGGTCACAAGGTGTGCAGGCCAAGCATTCTTCATTAACCAGCTAATTGGTCATACCAACCATTGGTCATACCAACATGTGGCATATGCACTGTTCGTTTATTGATTGACTGTTCTTAATGATGTTGAGATCAAATATTATCGCTATTTAGGTTGGTGAAAGCAGTGCTTACATTCTGGAGCACAGCAGAGGCACAGATATATAATTTGCCATAAAATTAAAAATTGTTACCACCTGAAAATTGATATGTGTTGAGTAGGTACAAAATGACATGTATATCTGTAAATGCCAACGTAACATTGCAGCTGCATCACTTTCGCATCGTCTTCTATCCGACCAACTTTTTAGATCTAAGACGAGACTTACTCCTCTATGTTAACACGAATCAGCAAAATGTTCATTTGAAAACCAAATTTATGAAAGCAAAAACTTCAACTCACTGACGAATTATTGCTGGTCTGTTGGAAAATTGGTGAAACAGGTAAATTATTCTGTGAAACATCAATGATGACATCTGAATCTCGATGTGAAATCATCGAAACATCGTTGCGAAACGTCAGACAAAGAAATTCTGACTCAACATTTTGCCACTGCTTCAGAAGATCTGGAAGTCAAAGTTACTCAGTGTTCATGATTTATAACAACATTACATGCAGTCTGTTTCTCACCTTTTTAAACGCCAGAACATGACTGTTTAATAGTTTTAAAAAGTTTCTCATAACACTTTAATGATGACAGTGTTCCAAAAGCAACCAGGAAAGCAGTGCAGCTCTTGTAAAAGTGTTAAATTTAGTTGAAATATGTGTACATTACCTAAATCAGTCTGGACTTTTAGCAGCAGACTATTCAAGAATGCCCAATTAATTAGGTAGTACATGCCTGAACAGTAGTACAGAGGCATTGCGTCGTATTGAAATTTTTCTAAGGTAACACAATTCCAATATCGCTGACTAAAATGATGTGTGACCTAAAACTGGTTTCATTCATTGGGCAACTGACGATGGTTGCCATAAGGTTTCTGATCAGCTGAATTTGGTGTCAGTTCCATTCAATGTTGTATCAACTTGTATGGGGCTCAGTCATCTGATTACATCATCATTTATATACTCTACACAGATATTCTGATCCAGTTTCTTACACCTCTTGAAGACCAGCTCACAAGTATCTTTGACTACTGTAATTCTAATAGCCTAATACGAAAATAAGTACAACATGCAGAGTAAATGTAACCAGCATTCTGAGCAACAGAATTTGTTGCCAAGGTCAACAAAAGTTGACCATCTATTTGAAAAGTTGATCAAGTGGTCAACTAGTCAACAAAGTTGATTGAGTAGAATTATCAGCAGAGCCAAGTCAACCATAGCGCTCGACTTGAGCCAACTACACTTGAGATACACACGCTCTGTCACTTGAGATATCTACAGGAGAACACAGAGAAGAATCGAGGAGCAAGCAGCCACATGCAGCACAAACTAAAAGGAGATAAGGTGATAATGAACACTAGATTGCGTCAATGAATTAGAGCATGGACAAAAAGATAAAAGAGCAGTCACATAGCCAAGTGCTTTTACAGTGATTCATTGTGAAAAATGAGTGAACGGCTGTGGTGATGTTGTCAGAATACAGCCATCATGGATCACATCAGAGATAGTAGATCAAAACAAAGAAGCAATTTTACAGTGAGTTACTTAGAATGTGCTGACCATAATAATAAGTGTAAGCCATACAAGATGAACACAATTCAATAGCACATTTCAAGCTAAGGACCACAGTAAATTGGTTATAAGTGCCCCATGGATCCTGTGTAATAGTGTGCATCCCTGGACTTTTTAAAATCCTAGAATCCCGAGATTGACAAACATGAAATTCCATGTTTGTGAGATAATAAATATTGAATCTTTGGATCAAAATAACTTGATCCATATATTTTGTGTTAATTCCTCCTTGGTGAATACTTGATGGGTGCTAACACAACAGTTAAGCGGAGGACAGAGTACATAGACATATTACTACAGATGGTCTCTTGCGGCTGTCAATCAGTGTGCTACAGTAGTGCAGCCTGTTAACACTTATTATTATTATTGTTACTTATTATTATTATTGTTATTATTGTTACGGGGTTGCTGCCTGCTATTGTTTGTGTTCTTCCCACATCGATGATGTGGTCAGTCAGTGGTCACGCAATGTGGTCATCGTGTTCCCAGACCTGAATACCGATCGACTGACATTGCCATTACACAATCAGCTGTCAATTTGAGGCGGAACGTGCATTTGAGGCGACTGGTGTTGCAATATATAATATAAGATACATTGCAACTTAAATATTCAACTATTGACACTTTATTTCTTGCGATCACTTTACTGTACACAGCTCTTACATATGCAAGAACAAAATTGAACATTTGAACGTTTCAACTTATCAACTGGTTACAAACACAACTCCACAACATTCTTAAAGTATTAAATATATATTTACGCCATAGTCGAAAAAAATTTAATTGCCATATAAATCAATCCCAAACAACTGTAATTTGTCCAAAAATGATGTTACTGTTTTACACTTCAGTCAAGATAAACTTCTATGGTGTCTTTTTTTAAACAAAATCAACACTTAATATCACAAATTATTCCAATACTTCCTTCAACAAATGGCCTTAACATGAATTCTGAGTGGATCATAAGGAATTTCATCTCTGTTAGAACCAGAGAAACATGCAAAAGCAAAACCTTGGTTAAAGGTGCCAGCTCTGAAATTACCTGAAAGCTGGTTGACTTCAGCATGCGTCCATTCATTCTGGCTCACAAGGTCAAGCAAGTCTCTCAGACAATTAATGTTTGTGCTGCATGTTGCCAGTGGCTCCCTCTTCAAATAACAATGACCAAAGTACTGCAATTATTGTATTTAAACTGCAATTAAATATTCCTAAAAAAACACTACAAAATCAACTAAATATTTTAAATTATGTAAGAGAATAGACCTCTGAAACATTCAAATTTAATAATAATAATAAAATAATTTTTTTAATGAAAAGCCTGCAAATGAACATGTACAAGTTATGAAACAGTCTTAATTAACATCAATCTTAACTACTAAGGAAGGAAGGCGGGGCTTGGAATGGAAAGGGGATGAGAAACTAGCAGATTTGGACTTTGCAGACGATATGGCGCTTCTAGAGGGTGCATGAGAGGGTATGAGTGAGCTCACAGGATGGGTGGAGAAGGAAGCATGTTTGGTTGGATTGAGAATCAATACTGCAAAAACAAAGATCATGCAAGTGTGATAATGGGAAACGACAGGAAACATCAAAGTTGGAGAGGATGTGAAAGAAGAGGTTGAAGACTTTTGCTATTTGAGAAGTGTAAATGCAAACAATGGCAGCTGTGACAAGGACATAGGAGTCAGAATAGAAAAGGCCAATGCCACGTTTGGAGTTGGAGGATTAAACAACATCTAGAGGAATAAAGGATTAAGCACGGCAACAAAGACAAGGTTATACAAAGCCTTAGGTTTGACAACATTGCTGTTTGGATCGGAGACATGGTCTGTCACCGTCTGTGACTAAAGCTAATCTGAAAAGTTAGAGTCGGCACATCCTAAATGGCAGAGGAGTGTACTAGAGGTCACTTGGAGAGATAAGATAAAGAATGAAGATATTTATAAGGAAAAGAACGTCTATGGAGAAAACGGAAGATATATTAAAGAGCACTGGCTGAGGCATGTACCGGGACAAAGATTGGACAACGAAAGAATTCCAAAGCAGGCACTAGACTGGACACCAACAGGATGGAAGAGAAAACGCGAGAGGCCGAGGAAGACTTGGCGAGACATGAGCAAATTTTCAATATTAACAAGTGACGCAATAATCCAAAAGTTTTGTCAAATAGGTGAGATCAATGTTCAGCAGAAAATGTTTGCCATCAGCTGCAACATCAACCACAGAACATTTATTTAAAAATCAATAATCAAAACAGACAGTTTTTAAAGTCAAACAAAACAGAATACATATATAATACATTTTTATGGTTTCACTGGTTGATTCTGCCCAGCTATAGCAGCAGCTGTGGGATTGAGGGGACAGCTATAGCTGATGATTCATCATGCACTGGCTATAGGTCGTCAGTTGTTCAGTCCACATAATGATTCTCGAAATTTCGATTAGGCCTACCAGAAAAATATCCTATGCTTTGTGTCATTCGTGTTAACTTATTATTAAGTTAAGTTATTCCAATGTCTATGCCCCATATCGTTCGTATATCTATAGTTCTACACTAATTATAAGAAATTCTTAGTTTTACGAATATGAATCGTTCTTTGCTTGAGATTGTGAACAATTACATGCAGTGAAGATTGTCTGCTTGCATTGTTTCGTTTCAGTTCGTTGAGTGACAATCTCGTCAGCCGCAGAGCATCGGAGGATTCGTTGATGAGATGAATCAGCTCCTCAACATCTGTGTCAGAATCGACTTCCGGTGAATCATCATCCTCACGCTGCAAGAATTATTTACATAAATGTCATGTTTGACATTGTTTATAGGAAGAGATGAGAGCTTCATCATTTCTTTATCTCTGCAGCTTTGCACAGAAAACTACTTCCTTACATTTCTTAATAAGGATGGTATGCAGTGGTGAGTGAAGCAGACAAGTGGTTTGAAACAGACGTTATAAGTTCAGAATGAAATGACACAACTGAGCAATTGAGCAGAATGAGATTATTCTGAGAAAGAAATCCAAGGCATAAGAAGTTGCTCTGTGGCAACGGGAGAGATTTTGGTTCCTCGAGCTCGCACTTCTACCAGACAGTGCTGAGCCTTTTCTACTGTGGGTCCCGCTATCTGGAATGGCCTCCCACTAACCCTGCAACTCACGCCTAGGCTAAATCCGCCTGCTTTTTATAAGTCGCTCAAATCCTATTTTTTTAGCTGTAGCTGGGCTGGGAGCGTCTCTGAGTAGATTTCTTGAAGAGGCGCAATATAAATACTCAAAATGAATGAATGAATCTATGGTGCTTCAGGCTACACAAGCTATTATTATCTCCATTGTAATCAGCAACAATGCATTTTCCATGGGTATCTTCCACAACATTGACAAAGTATTTAACACGTTCGAACATCTCTGTGTACTATGTGCTAAACTTGAGAATACTGGGACCTGCTGAGGACTAAATCTATGTCGATTTAAAAGCCATCTCACAAATAGGCAACATCATGTTTTATGTCAAGGGTGCTTATCAGAATTAAGATCAATCAAATTTGGCATTCCCCCAGTGTGACCCTTGTTAGCAGGCTTAGGCCCTTTTAGGACCCTTACTTTGAACCAATATTGTATCTGAAACCTATTACATCTATTAAACTGTTTTATGTTTTGGTTTAAAAAATTGTGGTTATGGTTACTGGTATATGTAAAATGGTGTCCGGACAATTCGGACCCGGACAATTCGGACCGGACAATTCGGACCGGACAATTCGGACCCGGACAATTCGGAGTGCATGTAAAAATATAGCTCTTACGGCTATGAAACTTTTGTTTATCAATGGTATGAAACATAATTACATGGCACCAAACAAATATTGTCTGATCTTCTAAAATTGATCCACTAACAGAAATAAGAAACTGAAATTAGTAGTTAAATGCAGCAAATTATCAACTTATAGGCATCTCATTTAGATTATTGTAAGTTTCATACCTATACAGGCCCATGGTTTTTATGCCCGATATATAGTCAGGTGTCAGATTAATATTAGTTTGGACAGTATACATTTTGGGTGATGGAGATGGGTAGGCTAGGAAAATCTGACCTAAAGTGGAAGTCCCATCATGAATTTGGGTGCTAAGAATTGTTCGGTCCGAATTGTCCGGTCCGAATTGTCCGGATCGAATTGTCCGGGAACCATGTAAAATTGTTTATACACAAACATGTAAATACCTCAATATGTACTTCCATACCTCCTTTTTTAAGTGACCAAGAAAGCAAACAAAATATCAGAGTAAACCCTTTTAGTTGCAGAAATATACAGTGGCCTAGTCTACCCAGAAATCGTGACTTGAAAGCCGAGTCAGCAAGTCAAATTTTTAGTCCAGGACTTTGAATCCGAGTGCAAGTGCTGACAGTCTGAGTTTGAGTCTACAGAAAAATTGATCTCAATTCAGACGAGTCTCTTGCCAGACTCAACTACTACATCACTGATAATGTCATGTAAAGGTAACAAAGATTTACTTTAGTACAGAGTATAAAGCCTTCAATAGTAAATAGACAAAAGTATCTGTGATTGTTTGAAAGATAAACGATTTGAGTAGACCATTTCCTTACCTGCCCGTGTGAACTGGAATTGTTTCCAAAGTCAGCAAAATCCATGAATTCATCGGTCAATGGCTGCCACTCGATTTGAAGGAGGTTGGAGGCATCCAGCTTCTCCTCACTTGAATCATCACTGATGGCTGCATAGAGAGGCGCCTGACCAACACACACACACACACACACACATATATATATATATATATATATATATACATACTGGTATATATATATATATATATATATATGCAAAAAAGTACCATTGCAGTGGACGTCCAATAGCATGCAACTACATTTACAATTACGTACAACTATGTAACATTAACAATCGGATAACGGCATATACATAATAATAAGATTCATGTTTATTAATTCCAAATGACAAGCAGCAGTGATATAACACTTCTAGTAGTAACATTTATGACAACAAGTTTAACAGGAGTTTAACTGTATGGCAGCCATCTGTCCTACTACTCACTACATAATATTGACACCTAGTGAATTGAATTGAATTGAATTAAATGAATTGAATTGAATGAATTGAATTGAATTGAATTGAATTGAATTTGAATTGAATTGAATTGAATTGAATTAAATTGAATTGAATTGAATTAAATTAAATTGAATTGAATTGAATGGAATTGAATTAAATGAATTGAATGAATTGAATTGAAGGCTGAGTCAATCTTTACAGAGGTAGCAGATTACAATCCTGCTTCCTGTTTGATGACATTCCTCTCTTCACACCAAAGTGTTGCCTGCTATTGTTCCATCACATGTATGAACATACATTTGTGTATGCATGCATGAATGCACATAGTTATATAATTATGCAACAAGAGATTTGTACGATGTCTTTTAAGAACCACTCAAACGCATCAAATGAGAATATAATTCTTACATCTACCATATATTATTCAGTCAGAACACATAATAATTTTTTATTTATTCTACATTTTAGTAATAGTAATTACATTGTAGAATAAATGCAACAGATGATTACAAGTTTTTACCTGATATCCATCCCAAGCTTGATCAATGGCCGTCGTCGTCGATTCATGACCAGCGCTTGTAAAACCACTTGTTAGTGCATCCTCGTCATTTCCACACGTTTCACAGTCTCCGTTGCCATCAGAATTATTCTCACTTCTGCTGCTCCTCACACGATCGCTTAATCTACGACGTGAACTCAACTGACCACTGCTGCTGCTGCTGCTGTTGCTGCTGTTGCTGCTGTTGCTGCTGCTGCTGCTGTTGCTGCTGTTGCTGCTGCTGCTGCTGCTGTTGCTGCTGTTGCTGCTGCTGCACGGCTGTACAGAGAAAGTGCTACTATGAACGTTCTCAATTCTCGTCTCAGACTTCATTCGGACGTTGTTTTGATTAGACGACGTGTCAGTATCAGAGCTCAGCCTTTGCCCACAATTCTTCCGTGAATTGTTGCAATTGTTGTGTAAAGACTTTGTCTTCTTCACAGACTTCCTGAGTGATTGCTTCACCTTCCCCTGACCAGAGGAGGGAGGAGGAGGATTGTAACAGCCATGACCAGAGGAAGGAGGAGGAGGAGGATTGTAACAGCCATGACCAGAGGAAGGAGGAGGAGGATTGTAACAGCCATGACCAGAGGAAGGAGGAGGAGGAGGATTGTAACAGCCATGACCAGAGGAGGGAGGAGGAGGAGGATTGTAACAGCCATGACCAGAGGAGGGAGGAGGAGGAGGATTGTAACAGCCATGACCAGAGGAAGGAGGAGGAGGATTGTAACAGCCATGACCAGAGGAGGGAGGAAGAGGAGGATGATTGTAACAGCCTCCTTCTAATCCTTGGTGTACATCAGACGGGTCACAGAGCTTAGCCAAACTTACAGTGTTTACAACATCGTTTTTACTGTGAGTCTCGCTAGGTGACATGCCTTCTAAGCAAGAAGCAATAATTCTGTTGTGTTCAATGTGATCCACCTGTAAAACAGCAGCTGCAGTTGAACTGGTGGTCGCTGGAAGCCCAGGAAGTGAGTCATTTTGTGCAATAGCCAAATTAGCACTGTAGCTGTTTGATATATCAAAGCGCTTTTGCATATTAATTGGCAAGAATTCAGATGAAGTGTCATCACAAAGACAGTTCAATCCTTCGTTTGGCTTTTTTTCATTTAGCTTATTATACGTCATCCCAGTGACATTGTCAATGGAAACCTGTTCGTTGGCATGGCGATGCCAACCATTGACCATATTATCAGTTGGATGATACCCTAAAGCATTGTCATGCACTTTGAACTCTCCTCTTGTCACACTGAAATGTTCCAAATCATTGGAGTCAAGTGCTGCCATGAAGTAGAACTGCTTATTTGGAGACCTTATAATCGAAACCGTATTCTGGTCAAGTAAACTGGAATCCATATTGAGAAGAATCAGTGATGCTGTCGTTTGATTGTGATTCACTTGCAATTCCTTAGAACTCTCTCTGTACTTTCCACACCAACAGCGAAGCAAACAATCGCCAGATGATTCCTCTCTTTAGCACAGCATAACATGTGCATCAACACTAGATTTGAAAATGTAATGCAAAGGATACGCTGGCTTCACAACACACTTCAAATCAACAAAATAGTATTCTGGAATACTGCATTGCATCAATCCAGCATCCAATGTAGCAGACAGGATATTCAAAATGTCTAAATAATGCACAGAAACACAAATAATATACTTAATTTAAACAATTTATTATTGAAGCATATGCATTTTGGACATAATCTGTGCATATTAAATGCATTTTATTCACAAGTTTTCAAGAACAAATATCATATAACCACACAGTTTTCTCAGCCATTTACATGACATCATTCTAAGCTTAGGAACTATTTTTTTCCAAAATAATTGCTCCTCCACTGCAGGTTGTCTCTGTCTCTTTGGACTCCACCTAGATTCTGACCTAATTTATCAAATGTTGGGTTTTGGTGTGCCACCATCTATCTCCTCATTGTTCATGCCATGTGCAATTGTGCATAGGATGCTGACTCATGCTTATAATAATCAAAGCAGTTGGATTTACATTATGCATGACACCAAGATAATTTAATAGTAGATACAACATAAGATTCCATATTGCAAGGTTTCTTTCTAAAGAAAAGATGATTTAAAGTTAAAGTCCTGACCATGAAAATCTCTAGATTGTACAATAGGCCTACTATTTGGCAACACAATTCGAGAATACCGTATATTTCATTCAGTGAAGAAACTTAAGTTAACATACTGCAATTAATTATATCAGGAAAGACATGGAAAGTAGACTAAATTATCTGTTTCTGCTAACTTCTAGGCAAGGTAAAAGAGTTTTTACTGGTTCCTACAGCTAACACTACAAACAGTCCGAAAGGGTACTCGAGAGATGAAATTAAAGTAATAAAAGAGAGAATGAAGTGGAATATTTCACTTACAACAAAGCTTTAATATTGAGAGAAACTAGATGAATATTATGATCAGCATGGCAGAAGGACATCAGGCTATCAAATTAAGAGTAGCACCATTTTACCAGAAGCACAAGAAGTTCAAGATGAAATATGAATTGTAAAGAAATTTACAGAAGTGCGATTGGATTCACTGCACTTCATAGTACAAAGAAGCAACACAGTTGGAATATCAATACTTTCTGGATTTTAAAATATGATTTTAGTGATCCAATCTTCTTATAAGTTTAATCTTCTGAAAGCAACTGAGTGTGAATAAAGGATATATCTGAACAACATTAGAGGAACGAAATTAAAATTGGGAAATTGAGATTTACACGACGAACACTTAAAATAGATTCAATAGATGCAGATTGGGCTGGTGACAATGAAGACAGAAATCCGATACAGTTTACCAATTAAAGTATAATTATGTATGAAAGTATGTACCAGTATGTACCTACACACCAGGATTTTCAAAGTGCTGCAAAAATGCCTGTGCAATAGATTCAAATATTGGATCTTAACAAACAAACAGAATGGTACTTAGCCAAAGTTAACACAAATTGTATGACTGTTAACAGGGAGACTGCTGGACGTAAGGAATGAAGAAGGAAGGGACATAAACACAAGAGTGTGTAGTGATGTTCTATTTCCATAATGTGAAATCGAAGAACTTCTAGAAATGTCTTACCACGAAGTCAAGTTTCTTTTATGTCATTACAATATAGGGTTGGGGGTTGGGGGGGAAGAGGTTCTCAGAGTTTGAATTCCTCAAAATAAATGCATGACCATAATCAAACACCAAAAATGTATAAAATATGACCAGGTCCAATTGAAAACCCCAAAACTAGAACAACGACAAAATTGTTTCCTATTTTCGACTTGGATTACGCCTGGGCACAAACAACTCTTGTTTACATCTATAGAAGACCATTCTGTACAATTTAATTGAGGTGTGGTGTGTCATAGTAATAATTTTGTCAGAGGTTCAAGAGCCAATCATGTGAAATGCCAGTTGTACATCAAGATGAGTGAGCAGCAGCATCACAAGAAAACAGAAAATAGCAGCACAGCAATATCAGAGAGAACCAGCTTAGTCAAATGGCTTTCTGAAGCCAGATGCGATGTCAGCATAAGATTATTTAGATGTATAAAGAGGTAATTAAGACTCATCTTTGTGATGCCCTTTAGTGTTGAATACACACAGCAGTAGCTAGCTACAGAAACGGATGATGGTGGCAAACAAAAGCAGGACTGGTGGTGACGACACATGATAAGTGGCTGATGGGAATAATCTGCATGCAATAATATGTCGACTAAAATCACAATAAGTGAGTGGATGAGTGAAGACGATATACGGAAATCATCAGAAAGAGATGATTAAAATGGATGCAGAGGACAGATGGGTTTGTATAGACATGGGTAGAAGAGCCAAAAAAGTAATGAAGCTGAGGGAAATTATAAAAGTGGAAGACTACAGAAAAATTGTGCTTGGAGATGTCCTAGAACGAGGCTGAAGTCAATTGCGGAAAGAAATGAATGGAGAAGACTGATGTACACATGATGCACGCATGTGAAGGACTATTATTAGCAAGTAGCCTACTAAGTATAAGTGTTTATGTAAAGTAAAGAGTAAAGTCCTATCCCATTCCACGAGGAACATATAGGGAGGCGCTCATTTCCTTTTCCATGGCCCTGAGCCAGCAATGGACGAACTAGCATCATAAGAATCTGTAAAACTGAACTCAAAATAAAACATTTAAATGCAAAGAAAAAATCGTTGTATATGTCTTCACAGAAGTGAAGAGCCAAGCCATAAATTGATACAAAATTTACAGCGATTGATGGCGTTTAAAGCCTCAAACACAGCCCTATGCCGTATAGGCCTAACTGAATAACTCAGTAGGCTAAGGGCCTATGAGGTTTGTCTTTCTTTGCTCTTCGTTTCTGTTCATTATTTGCAGTTTCAAACTTTCAATGCATAGGACTATTTATAGGCCTATGGCTAATGGCGGCTAGTAATAATATTATTAATCAATAATAAGAATGCAATCTGCAAAGCATGCATGGCCGTTGCCAACGATGCAAACCTTTTGCGTCTTCACAATGTCATGCTGAACTTCGAACCCTGTCAAAATTTTCAAGCTTGTAATAGACTAATACTTCGTGTCTAGAGGCTTTAATACCGACCTGTTGGAGAATTTCCGTCGATTAGTCACATAGGACAGAGTGAAGCGCGATGACGCCGATTTAATTCTTCCCTGACAAGCGCATAGGTAGATAGGCTACGTCTGCTAGAAAATGTCACAGGCCTCTATGTGACTCTAGCTTCGGCGACCCAATTAAACAACCACCGCCGCTAATAAAATTTATCGCCTCCTCGATAAACGCGTCATGATCAAGGTAGGCCAATAAAGGTAGAAGATCAGCTACTATCCGTTCAGCTGTAGAATACGTATAAGCCTAATTAGCCTGTACAGCCTACGACGGCTATAGCCCTCCTCAGGTAGACGCCTCAGTCGCTTTCTTATGGCTGTTGGCTCATGATCACTTGTAGGCGGCCTCAGCTGATGATAAGAATCTAAATAAAGGAACTTATTCTTAAGCCAACGTATAACCTAAGTAGCCTATATATCGGCACCTGAATTGGGTGTAACCACAGCCTTCTATTACAGTAACAGAAGGCTCTGCAGGGTGTAACCATTAGAACGCTTTTTCACGAACTCACTTAGGCTAATTGTGTCACCGTCAGCAGTTCATTGCGTCCAATCAACATCGTAGGCTATTGCCTATAGCGTACGACGGTAGACATAGGCCTACGACTGAACAATAATTATTGAGCAATCTTAGACTCAGCCACAGCTAGGCTATCTGCATCACAAAATATGCTTTAACCTATTAGGCCTTTTCTGCCAATTAGGTGATTTAGGTCTAGGCCTATAGTGAGAAAATTTGGTCAAAATCATATAAATATGATGGAAGGATAGTTTTTGTGCCTAACGAACAGGTAGGCCATGCAGCAGCAGCTCACCTGAGAACAAAGCAACGAAAGCGAGGCCTACGTACAGCTGTTCATCAGAGAACAAAGCAGCAGCCATTGAAACGCTGCACCTGCAAATAAGCACAGCGCTGAGGGAGGAGACGTCTGTCCATTGGTCCGTTGCCTCGATCCACTGCTCGTTAGGCTCAGGCTGATAATGTCGATCGAGTGACGTAAAACGATCGACGCCAAACGAACGAACATCATGACAAATAATCAATATAATAATTATAGGATCATAGGCCGAAATACACACACACACACACACACACACACACACACACACACACACACACACACACACACACACACACACACACACACACACACACACACACACACACACACACACACACGCACGCACGCACGCGCGCGCACACACACACACACACACGCACGCACGCACGCACGCGCGCGCACACACACGCGGCACTGAATGACGTAGGCCTACTACTACGATCGAAGCCTACGTCGCACCTCCTATTGACACGAATAAAAAGGCCTGTTAAATCGAAACAAGCACGCATGGAAACTATTTTGTTATCGGCGCTTTCCATAGCTGGGGTTTTCAACCGGATTCCGCAGGGTTAGACCAGAGGTTCCGCTACAGTTTGTTGTAAAATAAAATAAAAAACTCAAACAGAGTTCATAGACCTAAAGGTATTATTAGCATGTAGGGCTAAGCTTAGGCTCAGGGACGTAACTAGTGCTGGGCTTGGGGCTCTAAGAAAGACTGGGGATTGGTTCATTTAGTTGATTCAGCTTCATTTGGGGGCTTAAGCCCCCCCCCCCCCAAATGAAGCTGAAGCCCCTCAAATAAATCAAGCCGTTGTAGGCCTATGCATACGGCTAAATACTTCAACTTAGGCTATCGCACTCCTCATGCTCAAGGCTTAAGCCGCCGCCCCCCTAAACGAGATATCCAATTGTTACCTCCCTGCTTATGCAACGTAGAACGCTTCACACCGTGCAATCATTCTTTCTTGCAACGATCCTATTCTAAAAATTTAATTCGCATAATAATTAGGGCCTGCCATTATTAGGCCTAAGTCAACAGATAGCAGCCTATTCAGGGTGATAATTACAGATTCGGGGGGGGGGGGGTTCAACCTCACAGACTTTCACAGAGCCCATGGTAAAGTCTTGTTTTCACATGCCAATTCTAATAGGCCTAGTCCAACTTCCAGTTATTTTGCGCAATTCTCACACTGAGCCTATTATATTTTATGTCGTTATAGCCTACAACATTAATTTTATGGTCCTATAATTATAGACCATGGGTTCCGGGCAGGGGGCAGTCTCCCAAAGTTTGTGGCGGGGACGGAAATGCTTATATTCCCAATATGTCATAAATATCATTATAAATATATAGCCTACAGTGTTATCCATTGTTTATCTAGGCCTATAATAAACCACGTTGTTAAGATGAAAGCTTAAAATGCTACAATTAGTGTGCAAAAATTTAAACAATGGGAGGGACATTTATTGAAGTCTTAAACCACATCTCTAAGCACTGAAATCATGAGAAATTTTGCTGACAGCTTAAAGTGCTAACATTACATCATCATCATCAATATCATTGGGCTCAATGCCCGTAAGAGTCCGACGCCACTCTCTGTCTGAGTCTGTCTCGCGTCATGCTGCCCAGCTTCAACCGGTCCGGTCAGCAGGTCTGCTCCATACCATAAACATCTTGGAGCAGCTAGACCACCTTGCCTGATTGAAGAGAATCGTGGGAAAGATGCATGAAGGACAACATGGGTCAATGCCCGTATGTGTCCCATGCTCTCCCCCCGACTCTCTCCACTGGTCTGTCCTAACCGGCCTGTGCATGTATGCTTCACATCATGACACCTTGAAGCATCTGGGTCGCTCTGTCACTTGTGTCGTGGTTTTTGCGGATTTCAATCGTCTTGGTCTTTTCCTGCCAGCGTATCGCCACCCATTTGGTAAACCTTCCTCTTTTGTCCGGACTTAGGACCGGCACAGGGACGTTGTTGGTTCCCTGTGGCGGAGGATGGATGCAGTTTAACGTCGTACCCAGGACACTAACATTACAACATTTGTGCAAATAAAATATTAAAAAATGGGAAGGACATTTATTGAAGTCTCTGAGCACTGGAATCAAGAGTAATTTTTATGAGATGACAGCATAAAAAGCTACAGTTCTACAGTTATATTGTGCAAATCCCAAAAATTGTAGGCAATTGGGATGCGATACTAAGTCTTAAACTGTTGAAAAATGAGCAATTTTACTAAGACAACAGCTTAACATTCTACCATTACAATGTGGAAATTAAAAGCTAAACAATAGAGACATTTATTGAAGCCTTAAACTATGTCTTTCAGTACTGAAATTGTGAGAATTTCGTTCAGATGACAGCTTAAAATGTTACCACTGGTGTGGAAATAAAGATTAAAAAAATATGGGAGGATTCTTTCAATTGAAGTCTTAAATCAGGACCATAAGCAATGACACGATGAACAATTTCCTTTTAAATATTCCCTAACATGCTACCATTGCAGTGTGGAATTAAAACAAATTTTGAAATGGGGGTTGAGCACCGTCCACTCCCCAGGCCCCTCTCTTTGCTAGGCATGCCTCGTTGATCGTCCTTAGGCCGCTCATTCATCCCCCTCCAAGCCAAGATCAAGTCTCCGCCTATGCTATAGGAATAAATATAGGCTACATAAAATATGAATCTACGGATACCTTTCCAAAATGTGGTTCAGACCAAGTATAGGCCTAGGCCTACAGGAAATTGTCTCCTCTGGCTTTGGGCCATTTGCACGCTCTGTTGAACAGTCTGTTGAACAGAGTCTGTTAAACAGTCTTTTTTAAAACCAGACATAGTGGTAGCGATCTGAACCATGTGCCACATCTCTTCAAAACCTGCCATGAAACATCCAGGTTCCGTACTTCTGCGCCTGTTTTAGGACTGCTGTCTTTGTTGTAGTTGGCTACAATCGCTCAAATGCTAATTGCCGTCTAAGGCTTCTAAGCACAAAGAATTGTGATGTCTTAATTAATGTAACTTATGAATGGCAGAGCCTATAATTTTTCAGCCATTGGCTGCAAGAGATCCACAATTAAGCACGATAAAAATTTTAAATATGTTAAATCATAATCAAAGAAGTACAGTCCAATGTTTGAACAATGTTTGTGAACAATGTGTGTGTGTCTGTGTATTGTGTATGTGTTAATAGTCCTTTATTTACCTCACTGCTGAGATAGATTTTGTTACCGTTGGTCATTGTTTTGTTTGCTTAATATGAAGTTGGCAGTGGTGGGGTGGAGAATTAGGGGAATGGCCTCCTGAGGTAGGATATCCCCTCCAATATTTCATTCAAACCATCATAAATTTCTCTAGTGTTTTGCACAGTTTATCCGTTTGTGGTGCTAATGGTATTAGTTTGCTCTGGTGAGTGATGGCATGTTTGGAACTGGAGTAACTGCACAATTGCACATGTATGCAATGCAATGCATGAATACAATTTTACTGCTAACAGATGAACTTAGATGCTACTAGCATCTGTGTGCTGTGCACTCCTAAAGCAATATAATGCTAGTATTTAGCCTCAATGGTGAGAATTGCTTCCTGGGATTTATTTTCCCAAAGAAATATAATAGAGTAATAATTTTTGAGTTGCTGGCATAATATTATAGTATTATTATACGAACAGTTAGAATATAATAAAGTTATTAGAAATTTGCATTTCCTATCTTGAATAACTTTTACAACTTTTATCTTAATTCCTGTCTTTTTCCTGTGCAAGTAACAAGGGTTCAGATGTGATGGTCATTTTGATAAGCTGCTCCAGCAGTCTACCAGTCTTCAACCCTTCATATTCTTAAATTTATTAGCATTTAGTAAAATTTTGATCTTAACCCTTTAATGCCGAGATGGTAGTAAATAGTATGGGAAATCCTATACCCTCTGGCATTAAAGGGTTAAGCATTGACAATGGTCTAAGAGTAACGTTGATTTTAAAACATTTACAATGTTCTAATAATCTTGCACACATAACTGTATAATTATGTTTGTCTTGCAACCTTGCAGGCTCATCCTTTGAACGTCTGTAGCTGAGTCTCATTCATATTTTCCACAAGTGCTTTAAATTCTGTCTTGTGTTATCAAGTCATGAAACCTCAGAGGAGTTTTGAAGAGGCACTGTAAAAGTCAGTGATTATGATCTATATTAGTCGTGAACTCATGAACTGTATGAAGCCAATAATTCTTGAACACAACTATTACAGTTTGTGTGGTTCCATATTTACAACAGACAACGTTAAGTCCATGAAGCATGCTGACACAGAAGCAGGCAGTTGTAGAAGTGAGACAGTAACTTATGCCAAATATGACCTGCCTAGAAATGAATGCATAAACCATTGACAGCAATAGTTTGAATATCAGAAAAATAAACAGTAGTAGCTGACTTCTACATATTTAAAACATAAACTCTGTATCAAATTCCCAAAAAAACAGATACAAAGAAATTATATGAACTTAAATGAATTAATAATAATATTTGTGAAAATAGCAAACATCAACTAAAGTATACGCTAATATGCTTGCCATCTGTTTTATAATCCGTAATCACATTCACCTGGCAATACTGTGTCTCATAAGCCGCTGAATAGGCTTGGTCCTTCCTTCATTGCTAATAATCACCTCAGAACATAGGCGTACGGGAGGTTTCAGAAGTGGGGGGGGGGGCAAAGATTGAAGTTCTGCCCGAAAAATTTATCCGGCCAAAAAGTTGGTCGTCCGCGACTATTTTTGCCCGAAAAACCAGACTTGCCCAAAACTTGACGACCTTTTTTTTTTTTTTTTTTAGTCGTCCGCGACTTTTTTGCCCGAAAAACCAGACTTGCCCGAAACTTGACGACCTTTTTTTTTTTTTAGTCGTCCGCGACTTTTTTGCCCGAAAAACCAGACTTGCCCGAAACTTGACGACTTTTTTTTTTTTTTTTTTTTTTTAGTCGTCCGCGACTTTTTGCCCGAAAAAACCACCAAACTTGCCCGAATTTGGGGGGGCAATTGCCCCCCCTGCACCCCCGCCTCGTACGCCTATGCCTCAGAATTATTGGAAACAAGCATTCATCAGAGTACTTCATTTATAAGAAACCAGTGAACAACTACTATAATTAAGATAGTTAAGCTACGAATATCTGCAGCTTAATTAAAAGTTTTCTTCACATAGCTTAGCATCACAATTTATATCCTTCTGCTGCATAACACTGACTTTGTTCATCTGTGTCCGTGTTTAGGTCAAGATGATTCAAAACATCTGGTAATGTCGTGTGACATTAGGTACCCGGTTTCAACTGCAGATACCCTAAAATCAACTACTTCTTCAATAGAAATGTTCTCTGCTCCATCATTTCTTTCCCACAATGTGGCAATTGCCACTGCAACATGCATGCCTGTAGATGATGACACCATGAACATCACCAACAGCACTTTAAAAAAATTAATTAATTTATAACTTTTCATCAAAGTTGCTAAAAATCTTTTCATCAGTAGTATCTACCTCAATAGATGAGCATTGAGCAGATAAAGGATTTATGATAAGCATATTGCAGGGTCTTCTCTTTCCTCAGCCTCAGAAGATGATGGCATCTGCGATTGGCATATGGCAGAGTCTTCCTCTACGTTTGCTGCAGATGGCTTCTGTGACTCGCATATAGTAGAGTCTTCTCTTACCTCTGCGGCAGACGATTTCTGTGATTGGCATACAACATGGTCTTCCCTTACCACTGCTGCAGATGGTTTCTGTGATTGACATATGTCAGGGTTATCACTAGATGATGGCATCTGTGATTGACATATGTCAGGGTTATCACTAGATGATGGCATCTGTGATTGGCATATGGCCTGATCTTCCTTAACCTCTGCCACAACAAATGGCTTCTGTGACTGGCACATGTCAGGGCAATCTCTTTCCTCTGCCTCAGAAGATGATGGCATCTGTGACTCACATATGGCATGATCTTCCATTACAACTTCTGCAGATGGTTTCTGTGATTGACATATTACAGGGCCTTCTCTTTCCTCAGCCTCAGAAGATGATGGCATCTGCGATTGGCATATTACAGGGTCTTCTCTTTCCTCAGCCTCAGAAGATGATGGCATCTGCGATTGACATATTACAGGGTCTTCCTCCACCTTTGCTGCAGATGGTGTCTGTGATTGGCATATGTCCAGGTTATCTGCCTCAGTAGATGATGGCATCTTTAATTGGCATATGAAGGGGCCTTCCTTTACCTCTTCTGCATATGGCATCTGTGATTGGCACATTCCAGGGTCACTTTCATCCAATTCAGTCTGTGGCAAATATGTACTGCCAGACTGAGTCTGTTCACTCTCTGTTGCAGGTTCATACGCATTCGTGTTTCTAGTATCGCAACTTGATTGAAGCATTACACTTTGAACTTCTGAAACTGTAACTGGAAGTGTTTTTGGCATCACTGCTACCTTAGCAATGTGACATGGTATGACTGGATTCAACACACAGACAGTTCTTTGGATCATAAGATTTCTTGGCAATTCATTAGATATAGATTCAGAATTGTCCATAGATATTGGGGTTTGTACCAAATGGATTCTAACATTGGTCTGCTTAGTTGATCCTGCATCAGCTGGCTCTACTGGGGGGTTGCTATTGTCAATGTCCCTGACAGCATCCTTTTCTGCATATTTGTTTTCTTCCAATCTCATATCAGCTTCTCCTTGTAATGATTCTTCCCAAGTTGGCTCTTCTTTTATAGAAGCCTTCACGTTTGTCTTAAAATTCTCTACCTCAGGTATCTCACAGCTAAGTGAAGTCTGGATCTTAGTCTCCGAGATGTATACTTGACCAGACTCCTTATCACTTGAGAGTACTGGGTTACACACAGTGTTACTACTTAATAATGCAAGCTCTACTGTTTCTTTTGTCAGGTTTTCCAAACTTTCACTTGCCTGATTCAATAAGTTTCCATTCACAGCCTTTAGATTCTGCTGCAAATCATTTTCTGAATGTAAGAATTTTTTCTGAGTAAGAACATCTTTTAAATGCTTAGTTGAACTGACGATGGTGGTTGTTTCACTTGATGCTTTTCTCCGCTTTTTCCCCGTATATTTTGTTTGCCTTGTAGCAGGACGATTATTTCCGCTGCCTGTAACACAAGACATAAAATTCCTTTCTATCTGTCCTTCCATCGTCGTCTTCTCTTTGTCTAGTTTCCGAGCGGCCAGTGTTTCCATTTTTGCACTGCGGTATCCTTTCTGGTACGTTGGATTGTCTGAACAGTGTTGCTAAAAAAACATATATATATATACATATACCAATATACCAAATACAATAATAATAACCATATAATCATATAAAATTATCAGTTAAAAAAATGACTGAATTAGAATGCAGTGTGAAGGTGCAAAGCCACCCAAATGTAAGTCATGAGTAAATCCCTAATGCACAACTGCTTGGAGCTGTGAATTGATGGTCATCATAGTGTCCAACATTTCACAGCTTATAACAGAATGTTTACAGCAAGCAGACACTTAACACAGCAGGTCTTAAGTACGTCACAAAAGTACAGAATGTGCTAGATTTCATGGTGTTGAAGTTCTTAAATAATGTGCAAGTAACAATTTTCAAGCTATCTTCATATCACTTGTTTACTGACGATTATAATTATCAGTAAGCAAATCCTTTAAAGATAAAAGCATTTGTAGATCTATCGTACAATGGACTAAAATATCTGAAAATTATATGAAATGATGCATTTTTGTATGGCACACTGGGTGGAGAATGCCCAGGCAGGTAGATGTGGTACACTATCACGGGGATATAGCTACATTCACTTAATTTTTCCCCCTAGATACCAGATTATTGAGACATGATACCCACGATTAGTTAGTGCACTCGCCTTGTAACGTGGACAGTATGGGTTTGAGCCTACCCAATTCACACACATAGGTAGGCATACTGTGTAGGAAATTTGGGCAAGTCCTCCACTCATAATTGCTCAGTACCAGCAATTGACATTTATTTACAGTAGATGGTGGTGCCTCATAAATGTGCAACAATAACAATTGTAATAATAACAATTGCAATAATAACAATTGCAATAATAACAATTTCAACAATAATAATTGCAATAATAACAATTGCATTGCACGCAAGTTATTAGTGGCAAAGGACATATCTATTGGACAGTTTGTAACATTTAGGTGGCAATTAAGTTTATAAGTTTCGTCTATGTTGAGCATTTAACACTTTAACAAGAGCAACTTAAAAGTGACTGGGAAACCAACGCAGATCATTGGTAAAGTTTTAATTCTGGAAGAGGGAATCAGCAGAATACTTTTGGGGTTTACTTTTGCAACCAACAGATTACGTGTTATTAGTATGATGAGATGTTACTTTGTATGCTTTCTAAGGCTAAATAAACGGCTATGGTCATGGTCAAACAAAAATTGGCATAAGCCGCAAAATACAATTTAAACCTTCACCATTTCTGTCCCATCAAGTGTGTTAGAGGAGCTAAAAATAAAAGCAGTACCTTGAACTTGGCGTTATGTTCCTCACTTAGCACATGGAGCTCTGCATCATCACAGTCTCCCGAATACTTTTGGCATAACGTGCAGAAAAAACCTTTAACTGGCAATAAGAATTCCATTCCTAGATGCACCATTAACAAAGGAAAGAAGTTGAAACTAACAGTAGTTAGACTGCAAAAAATTTAATCACACCGAGCATAAAAATCACAGTAAATGTTTTAGCAGTAAATATCCACATATCCATGTGGTGTTTAATCAGGCAATCAGGCAAAGTGGTCAAGACGGTCAGTACAGCGCAAGGGACGAACAGATGAGAGAGGCTAATGCTTAGTCGGAGAGATATTTAGGGACAAGACCAAGTTGGGATTTGTAGACCATGAGGATGATCTTATTATTTTTTGATCAGGGAGTCGATATGGAGCCAGTGAAGGACTTAAGCCATATAAGTTGAAATGTTGTGAAAACTGAGAAAGGCATGAGCACTGTGAGTCTAGCAGCAGCGTTTAAAGACTGACTGAAGGGGGAGAGTCGCATCTGGGGAGACCCATGAGGAGCGCGTTACAGTAATCTATACGAGAGCAGATAAATGCATGCACGATTTTGACAAAGACAACAGATCGATCGTCTGATGGTTCTCAGTCGCCTTAAATGAAGAAAAGCAGCGTGAGCGAGTCAAATTTGAGACATGCTCAGTAAAGTTTAGTGATGAGTGAACAGTGACATCTCAATTTCAAACACTAGATGAACAAGTAAAGTGGAGGAAATTGTCAGTCACCAGTTGGTTTGATGACATCCAAAAATGTAAGCCATGTCCAAGTGAATCAACAGAGGAGACCAGTGAGAGTTGATTAGCTGATGAATCATATCCAAAGGCTTTGAACATCAATAACGTTCTACCTTCTTAAGTTCAGACCATTTCTCTACCACATATGCATCCAGCAGTTTCTGCTGTCAAGACTTTTGCCAATGCACAAAACAAGAGAAACAGAAACAATGTTCTGATTTAAAATCTTTTTGATTAACAAAACTGACCATGGAGCTGAAATATAAAAATTTTAATTGAACTCCTAAGCTCAAAAAGATCACCTACCGCTTGTTCTGCTACTGTAAAAAATCACTTGGGTGACTGTGGACAAAACAAAGCATATCTTGACCCCACATAATAAAGCCCTGCAAATCTTGTTTCTTAGAAACCAAAGCAATATATTGTCGAATGCTTTGTTCCAACCAAGGCATGTTCCCTTTCCTTTCCACTCTCAACTCAATTAAATGCTAACTTGGTTTTTGCACGGACCTCCAATCATATGAAACTCTTCTGCTGCTTTCTCCCATGTCTTGTCCATTTTCTCGCTCACAAACTGCTTAATGCAGCTCGATCAGCTGCATTGGCTTCACGTGAAATTCGGAATAAAATTTAAACAGATCCATTTGACCTATAAAACCATTACAATGAGCCACCACTTCACCAAGTGCTTTATCTTCGTACATCCCTCCTCGCAGTCCGCTGTGATCTTTGGGTTTGGGTGGATCTCTTGGATGAGAGCCACGTTGGATGAGCTCTCATTCGTGGTATTCCATGCTGACGCAGTTCTCAAAGAATAGAATCAACTCAATCAATGAACTTTCTCGAATGCCTTAACTCTTCAGACATATCTGCATGGATCTATCTGCTTCTCTTCAACTCGTGGAATATCTCTTGACTAACTGCACGTCAGATACATTCACATTCCTGGACGCCTTTGGCAACATTAAACATGTTCATAATTGCAATAAGGTCAAAAACTAATTGTGTGTTTCCGGTAACCCGACCGACACACTTTTATTGCCACAACTCAGATAATTTTGTGAAAATATTTTTTTATTACATTGCCTTCTGTATATAAGGTGTACAATTCGAACATTGTAATTATAGCATTCACCAAAGCAGGCTACGATTGTAAACAGCCGTCTTTCAAGGCACTGGTAATATAAGGGCCTGTTAATTAGAGCTCAATCAATAGTTTCTCACGGTCAGTTTGACAAGGCAGGCGGTTGTGGGGGAGAGCAATAGATCTGAATGGAGGGCTATTCTCACGATAACTCCTTGTATGCATCCCTAGAGTGGGCCGCCTAGATGTCGCCTGTAGCAGATGATGGCTATACACAGCGGTAACTAGTCACTGGCTCTGGCAGTCTTAAACGACCCTTAGCGGTGATGTTCTGTTTACACTCATCTTCCCCTCCCACTCCATACTCCAGAAAAGACATCAACAACATTAAATCAATAGGATTGTTTTCTACAGCAGTTTGTAGGTACAAACATTCTGCAAATGCCAATTTATACTTGTATAGAACACGTACTTAGTTGCAGTGTGTACTTTTGTGCAAAAAGGGCAGTGGTATAATTTTTTGGGTACTTACTGTATAAAAATATTTTAACAAAATAAAATAAAAAATTCGACCTACCTACCCACTTGTTTAGAACTCTGTTACCGGAAACATAGCACTAAATTTTTGGGCCTAATAATCTTTACAAGGGTAACACTTTCAAGAGAACCCGCAGAGCACTTAAATAAAACAAGCCTAGCAGAACACACACACTCTCTGAACAGAGTCTGAACCTGCATCCTCCTCCTGACCTAGCACGGCTGGTTAACCCTAACAATCCAAATACTCCAAAGCATTTTATCCCAATGAAATATCCAATGCAGAACACTTAAACTGTGCACGTTATAGAGTTGAGCATTATATGCAAAAGAAAAGCTTAACCTGATGCAGGTTCAGAGATTGGAGGCAGATTGTTGTGGGGCTTTGACTGTAGCACTTGCAGTAGCTTCCATGGTTTATCTGTTAAAGAGGTCGGCGCACTGGCAACTACCTATCAATACAAAAAACATGCATACCAAACGATTAGCAGTGTTGTACAGTAACGAAGTAAAAGTAACGCGTTATTGTACTTAAGTAAAAGTTTGAATACTTTCACATGTAACGAAGTATCAGAAAACCTAAATATTTTTACTTTCAACGAAGTAAAAGTTTACTCATGTTTCAGTACTTTTACTTCGCTACAATTTATGTGACACTCGTAGCAATGTTCATTACTTCAATGCGCTAATTAACATTTCGTTACGCTAAGCTAAAACAGCTGATTGATTTTCGATGGGTGGTGCACGCTTCATTCAAGAATTTCTATATGCGCTTCCATTTCTGCAACAAAACGACTCTTCAGCTGTGCATTGTGCTAAAATGAATTAGAAGCAAGAGTAGTAGACTCAACAATAACCATTTTTGAGAATTTAGTATTTTGAAGGTTAATAATGGATTGAGTTCTAGAAAGACTCAGTACTTTTACTTTTTACTTAAAAAGTATTATTTGGAAATAATACTTGGAAAAGGATTATTTACTTTTTACTTTTACTTTTAAAGTAATATTTGTGATGGGTACGTTTGCTTAAGTAATTAAAATCCATTTTACTTCTACTAAGTACATTTGCCCAATACTTTCAACAACACTGACAATTAGTTCAAAACCATAACTTGGACTTCATCCAGAAAATAGGGTTAAGTAATTAAAATCCATTTTACTTCTACTAAGTACATTTGCCCAGAAAGTATGAGATATGACTACTATGATGTGATAATTTGGACTTCATCCAGAAAATAGGGAACAACAATAACTCTAAACCTTTTCAATGTAAGCAGCGCAGCCTACTGCCCTGAGCAAGACATGAGATGCTATTCAAAGACCTGGAGGCAAAGCAAAGTGCCTTTTAACAACTATTTCAATGCATTAAATTTTCTATGTCTTGCTTGACCCACTTATAGCAGATTTGTATGACACAAATCACAGCTCCAGGAGAGGACACAAATCACAGCTCCAGGAGAGGACATGCTAAAACTAAGGGTGAGATGGCATCTCAGTCCAGAATACTAGGTAAGTATTTTCACATAATTATGGGTATGGATTCAGAAGGTTTAAGTTTCGAACAAATACACTGATAATGTCACTGAAGTACATTAGGTTAATGCTGAAATCACCCTGACTACTGACTACGGCAATCGAATATCTTTGAAGTATATAATCTAAGATTCAAGTTAAAAAAATACAGTAGAGTACCATGCTAGCTAAATAGTGCTAATTAAAGTCTGACCTGCTTATCAAAATTTTTATTACAGATGCTGAATTTAAGAAAATCAGTGGCAAAAGATGTAATCACCGTCCAAACTATCAGTAGAAGATGCTGTACACAGTTATTGTTTAAGTACTACCAATGTTTCACGATGATGAAGAATGTTTAGCTAATGAAGTGAAAGTCTAACCTGCTGATGCGCAGTACAATGGAGATGGTCAAGGAATTCAGACAACTTTGGAAATAATGAGCTGCAGATGGAACACCAATTGTCACCTCCATCATAGTAGTCATATCTCATCTTTGGCTTCTGGACACTTGTTTCATCTTTACTCCTAACTCCTCCTCCTCCTCCTCCTCTCTTGTCTTCTAAACTTTTCTCATCTACTCTGTCGTTGGTTTCTTCTTTCAGTTCATCACCAACTGAATCTACATCACACTTTACATGACTATTTGCTCTCATCTTGACTGCTTTTTCTTTTCTTGACTCTAATTCCTTTTCTTTTCTGGGCTCCAATTCCTTTTCTTTTCTGGGTTCCAATTCCTTTTCTTTTCTTGGCTCCAATTCCTTTTCTTTTCTCGACTCCAATTCCTTTTCTTTTCTCGACTCCAATTCCTTTTCTTTTCTCGACTCCAATTCCTTTTCTTTTTTCGACTCCAATTCCTTTTCTTTTCTTGGTTCCAATTCCTTAGCTATGTCTATGCTCTCATCATCCTTGACTTCCACATTCACAAGCTTATTCTCACTTAGACATCCCGTAGACAACATATGCACTCGCTGTGGAATACAATCCATCAGTTTGGGTATCTTATTGGCAATCACTTTTGATGATGACATCTGCTTTTCCACAGAAAGTTCACTGTAAGTAAATGAAGACTTTTTTGCATCTCTTTCTCTACTCTGTTCTTTCGAATCTCGTCTAGAGTGTCTCCTTTGTGTAGACATTGCTTTACTTTCTCTTTGCTGAGTGCGACCAAAAGAATGCTGGAAAATATAACATTTCATCGTCAATCAATAGAATTTCTCAAATGCTTCCAAAAATATAGTCTGATTTAAATCATATCTTGCATACACTCATTCATTCATTCAAGAATGTCTATATCACCTCTTCAAGAGGACTGCTCAGAATTGCTCCCAACTCTAGCACAAGAAAAACAGAACTTTTTGAGTTGAATAAAAAAAGTTTCGGTAAGAGCCCAGGAAGTAGACATAGCTCCTGTGGGACCCCATTCCAGACCACTGGGTCCACTGCAGAAAAGGCTCGATTCTGCTTAGTTGCAGGTCGTGCAAATGGAATCAAGAGCACCATCTTCTGTGCAGAATGGATCGCCAGTGGACTTGGCTTACAGGAAGTTGCGCAGATTTGTACGAATCAGAGGATGAATCTTTTGACGATAGTAACGATGATTGGGCAGTAATTATGAAATGAGTGATGATAGTCATAGGACTGAATTGCACAATAGAATACCAGCCCATGTTGGTACTGACACGGCTAAAGGCAAGCCATACAACATGCTTAGGAACCACTGGATACAAATAATTATAATACAAATGTGGGTTTCACTGAAAAGTCGGTCGTATTGTGTGACTCTTTTTTTTAACTGAGGACAGTTTACCCATAGACTTTTTCAAATTTATGCTTCATTACTGGTGAGGTAGAAATTTGCTCTTTTTGCAACTGAGACCAACAGATTTACTGAACAGTTTCTTGCCAGAGCAAATCTGACACAAAAACAGAACTCAAAAACGGAATGGAAAGCACAAGGAAATGCGCTAGTTTGTGAAACTTGACCACAGAGCCTGTGTGTAGCACAATGTTTCAAACTGTTTCACACTCAGCATATTTCTAAGCATGCTACAGTTTGACAGGAAGACTAACACATAGAAGGAATAGTCAATGTTGATTCTTTGATAAAAACAATGTCAAAAGAATCAAATAAAATTTTATAATTTAAAAAATTTATTTGGGCCTATAATTATCAGCCACTCTAAGCCTATAATTGTTACGAGAGCCAATGTGTTAAAAACCAGAAGTCAGTCTGTCAGGAGCTACTCTTCCTTAAGCACGACTCTCTATTCAACTCTACTCCTCAGAAAAACCTAATCTTGACAAGGAAAACTTCTCTAAATATCCATCTCATCTCAAATCTCTCCATTTCATTGAAGGTAACTGATGCGATGACCTTGTCCGGCTCAACGACTAACTTAAACCTTGAATCCATCCACCAGTCTGGTTTTACTAACCCCTGCTGCTTTCGACATCATTGATCATAGTCTACTTCTTTTTCGACTTTCCTCTCGGTCTGACATCTCTGGCACTGCTTTAATTAAGCTGGTTCCAATCACATTGTCTTCCCTTTCCTTCTCTGTCAAAGTCGCTAGTCATTGTTCACGCTCTGGTAGTGTTTCAGTGGTGTAATCGAGAGCATACGTGTATATACGGCAATTTTACGGCACATACCCATTGAAAATTATTATTCAGCATTGAGTACCAAATGGAATTTGGCGAATAACGCTTCAAATGTTTGAGTGAACTTATTGAAGGGGCTCTATGTAAATTCTTGAAATTAATGAACTTGAAACCTTGCTCTCATTTGCCATGCTCAGCTGGGAGCACCTGTGAGTAAACATCTAGAATTGTATGTATGTATATGTACATTTATATAGCGCCTTACAATAACCTCACAAAGGTGCTTAACGTAGCTACCGGACAGTTCTAAACAAGTGCGTCTTAATTGTCTTTGAGAATGTTTCATGAGACACATGCAGTGCAGCATCACGAATTGTTAATGGAAGACTGTTCTAGTATGAAGATCCAATGCATGAGAAGGCATGGTGGGCCCACATCACTGAATTGGCAATATATGAATGCTCAGAATGAATGATTGAAAATGAATGGATGTTTTAGATTGTACAAATTTTGCAATTCATCTAACCTCATCATATGAAACAAATCCAGAATGCCTTTCAGTATTTCTACAGTTGATTTCTTCTAAAATGGCTTGTATATCTGCATCAAGTTCATCCTGCTGATGTCTGTTAAGCTTTAACTTCTCTTTTGTGCGACTACTTTTCTGTCTTATGCCCAACAGTTGGCTGTGCTCCTTTTTCAAACAGTTCAGCTTGTCCTTTAGCAACGACAGCCGCTTCTTCTTCTTTGTAAACTGGTCACAACTTTTTCTGTACTCAGTAATTGCTACCCTTTCACTGCGTTGCCTTTTGACGTTTTGTTCATGAGATCTTGACCACAATTCCTTGCTTGCACTTCTTTTCCTTTGCTGCTCTTTCTTTAGTCTTTTATTGCTTGTTGAACTTGATGATGGAGACCTTGACCTGGACCTTGACCTTGACCTAGCTTCTCGATTTGGTGGCAACTCTGTCGTCCTTGGTTCCTGCAGCTTACGCAGGAATTCTTGTGTGTTTTGTTCCCACTCTACTTCATCGGCTACTCTAGAGACTTTTGACTTCCATTTTGGCAAACTGCCGCCTGTTGGCAATGGCACCTGATAGGCCGGCCATGAAGGTGGCAGCTGAGGCCCTGGTTGAGAGTTAGCCTCCAGCAATGGAGGTGGTGGTAAAACAAGTGAAGAAGACTGCAGAGGAAGCACCACTGAAGGAGGTGGTGGCTGCACAGTGGCTACCAACGGATGCCTTGGTGGAGGGGTAGTAAGTATAGAAACTGGAGATGGTCCTCCAGGTGGAAAACCAACACTTGCTGTTGAATTATGTGCCATGGGTAAATTCTGCCAACCTTTTCCAATAGACAGATCGAATTTTGTAGACGAGGCTGTCCATTTCTTTTTTTCCGTTCCGCCAAATTCATCTTCGCTATTCGAGAAATCATCATATAATATGTCAGCATCTTTGCTCCTCTGAGTCTCATTTAAATCATCTCCAATGTGTCTGGTGGTAGTTAAGGTTTCACTGTCATCAGCAGACACTTCTTGTGCATTATGTGACTGTCCTGCTAGTTGCTTTGCAAGGAATGATGATGCTTGTTGAATAAGGACGCGATTCTTTTCGTTCTCCTCGCGTTCTTTCTTTGCCTTTTCCTGCATAATCTTTGACAACTCAAAGTTGAAACCAATTGATTTAAGAACATTAGCGACAACTGGATCACATTCATTGTCGTTGGGTTTTCTATTCGATGGTTCTGCCAGATGCAATGACTGATCGTCGGAGGCAGACTTCAAACACCTCAGTCGACTGTTGTCACCAGCACCTGACAATGAATTCGCAATTCTTTCCGAAATAAGCTCTTCACCATATAAGAACTTGTCATCGTCATCATCATCAGTTGTAGAGTTTCTCATTTTCCCTGGCTTCTTATACTTGATATGAGTAACACCACCTGACTCTTTGGGACAGAAGGCATTTGCAACTGCACTGATATTTCGAAGAATTGACTGAGCCACTTCACTTGAAGCACTGACTTTTGTGTAAACGGAATTAGAAACATTAATGAAACCTGGCCTTTCGGTTGTATTAACATGGTCATCTGACAGTGGCTGCAAGCTTATTGGTGTCCATCCAGTCAGTTTTGACAGCATCTCACGTGTCCGCAAGGCCATTTCTCGGGCTCTTGTTATAGAGGGAGTGTCCTCAGTATAATCATGCCGGTCTTGAGTAGAAGCTCTGCTAGCAGCAGTCAAAGGACTTCTAAATTTATCATTTCCAACTGTAATCTTAATGGATTCATTTTGAAGAGTATCAGTTTCACAATGTTGCTAAAACAGAAATAATTTTCATTTAAATAAACACAGTGCTGGTAAGACAATTACATCTCAAAGTAAGGTTATTCCACCTGACGATTATAATCGGGGTTGAAGGTAAAAGAATTAATAATATGTGACCCGTTTTCACGAAACCAGTCGCTTGACGCTTATGCCCTCAGTTAGAAAATGACGAAAAACGATGGGAAACCTTAAACCGGCCGAAATTGACATGAACGCAAAAACAAGTATAAAAATATACATTCAATAGAAATGACGTATAAAATGTTTGTTTAGATGTAGGTAAATGCGTAAAAATTAATTTCCCCTAAGAGCCCTAAATCTGCTTCAAGGTGGAAAGTAAGAATTTCGGTCAAAATTAGCTACTTTTGCTGCGATATTAAATTGGGTTACAGGTCAAATCGAAAAGCGTGACTAGTCTCGTTGAGAACAAGAAAATCCCCCTTTCCTGAACATTCTATTAATAAAATATAACTGTTTTGTATTTATTACGCAAAGAGATTGGCCTGAAATAGATCGACTAAAAGAAACAAATTCAGAGTTGTGCTATAAAACCGACACGAGACAAAATCTTGAGCCGTGGTTGGCCGAACAATTGACAGGTCGATCTAAGCATGCGTACTCGCATGGCCTGGCCTGCTATGAGGTCAGGAAATGGGATGAATCATTTAATTTCTTCGCTTTTCACTTAAATAACTTAATCATCTAAATGGAGAATATTTTGCAAATTTGTAGAGTATATATATTTGCAATTGTTGAAGAGCTCTACGAGGTGTTCAAATTTTATTTAAACCGGTCCAATAGAAATTTAGCCGTTTCTTAGGATAATGTCAATAATTATATCGCTAAACTTCGCACGCAATTTTCTCATCTAACACTTTATGTATCCCATCGGATTTAAAATTCTACTACTCCTGTTATATGTGAGATATAGAAAAACCGCAAACAGTTTTGGAAAGGGAAATGAAGCATCTATAAGAAATTGCAAAAAGTGTCCAGATGAGAAACTATTTACTGCTGATTTGGTGTTCCCGGGTCATGTTCTGAACCTGCTCCTCCCTCCCTCCCTCCATGCATGCCAGACCTCATGTCCATATCCCATGGGCTGACAGGTTCATGAGGGCAACGGTTTTCAAATGCTCCAAAATGCCTAATTTCATGCATATCATCCCATGGGCTGACAGGTTCATGAGGGCAACGGTTTTCAAATGCTCCAAAATGCCTAATTTCATGCAAGTCACAGTGTGGCTAAGCAGTTGGATAAATGATGAGTATACTTACTTATTTGCTTACTTATTCACATGAGCCTCGTATCATCATGATAGTTTAAATAGTTTCCCACATAGCGGAACAAAATAAGCGGGTACCAATTCAATAACTCTCCCTAAATGGCACTAGTTACAAAACCCGGAACAAAACTCAACTTAGAATCTATATTTGCATATGTTGCTGTTTCGGATTGTAAAGCAGTCAAGTTCACCCAGTTAACATAGAAATTTGACGCAGAACACAACCTTTTTGCTGTGATCGCTGGGCGAAACTGTGACTGCAAAGGGAGATCGAGAACGATCTCGTCCGTGCCCGTAATCGTACTTCTCCGTTTTCCTTCCTGTTTTGCAGTTTACATCAGTAACTTCTAATTCATTAAACCTGTAAGCCGCTGTATGCCCTGGGTGTCCCGTAACTGTTGCTCTTCCTGGGTGTCCCGCGGCTGTTGCTCTCGACGGTCGACCACGAAAGCATCTGCCTCTGTCAGTTGCAACTTCGCGTTCGAAATAATGATCATCCGGACGACGCCTATTCAGCCTAGGATCTCTTCCCCATTGAGCCATGGACAGTTAAATCAGCCAAAATATTCGTCTCTAAATTATAATAACTATTCTAAACAGACCGCGTATATTATTTTATCATTATATGATAGAAACTCTCCATTGGGATTATTCGTTTACAGGCTGACCAAAGATTTAACAAGTGAGAAGATTAGTCACTCTTGAAACTTATAAACACGTAGCCTGGTACAGCCGAAAAGGCTATTTTTAGTAAATGTTACTAATCTAATCTAATCCAATCTAGCCAAACACAGCAACAAATCGTAATCTCCAGATTTCTAAAGCGCTACTTGAAAGCCAAGCGCGGGGCACCAGCTTATTCACGAGCGCTGCGTTGAGTCAAAAGACGTGTAGGCCTAGCCTATAGCCTATAATTATATTAAACGGTCCTTGCTTGAAACGCAAAGGCCTTGCTTGAAACGTTGCCATAATCAGAGCTGTCGATTTAGGATTTAGTGCGTGTCAATTAATCTACATAGCAATTAATTTCGTAGTCGTAATCATGATCGTCATCCAGAGTTTTCAGAATATAGATCGATAGGCCTAAAGCTGCTCGAGTAGTCTGCCACCACATAGCCTATACTGTCTTCGAATCACTCCTCAACTTGCTTAAAGTAGCTGAACAATTAGAATTCAAAGCCCTTTCACTCACCTATAGGCTATATTCCTATAGCCTAATACATTTGAGTCCTCCCAGCCTTCGAACGTCAGTTGTTTACCATCCAGCCTCAACCCTCTCCTCCCAGTAAACCTGTACTCATCGGGGCGACATCGGGGCGACCAGTCACTGGTTGGCATCTCGGCCTTGATCCAAAACTCGTCTTTAGCTTGACTAGTTACTGATGAGTTGAGCGAATCGTCCTTAACCCAGTAAACCTGTACTCATCGGGGCGACATCGGGGCGACCAGTCACTGGTTGGCATCTCGGCCTTGATCCAAAACTCGTCTTTAGCTTGACTAGTTACTGATGAGTTGAGCGAATCGTCCTTAATGCGCCTAGTTACCGATGAGCTAAAACCATCGAAAACTCATCGGGCACTGGTAGGCTGGTAGCTGCAGATCTTTCGTACAGCGCGCGAGGCATCTGGCGTCGTGAAATTAGGTCACGTGGTGAGCGATAGCCAATGAACCGCGAGGCCATTGTTTGTTCGGTGAACTTCGGTCCTTTTTCGAATCGGAGCCCAACAAGAAGGTAGGCCACGTGTATACATTTTGTCTTAAAATTTGTTAATAAAGTTATAACTATTATTCTTAGCGTTTCACCGTAGTGTCTTATCAATCGTTCTTTGTGTACGTTGCATACCCTCTGCGAGAATTAGGCCTACCAATTTTATTATTTTATATAGGATGGATATCGGTAGCGATATTCTATTTGCCTTGATCTATTGGCCATCTTGTAATGTAAAGTCAGTCTTTGAGAATTTCTCAGCGCCCACAAAAGCCACGTCAGGAGACCACATTAGTGACAATTATTGACGGCGCTATATCAAATTAAGTCCGCAATAGCCAAAGTGCCCTGTTCGTTCTGGTGCCAGGTCAAGATCTTGGGGGGTCAAGCCGAGGAGACGGCGTGTTACGACGATGGTCATGGTGATGAATGGTGGTCGTATGGTGGAGCCTAAGTGGAAGAGGGATAGATAGGATGGCTTGATTTTCGAGCGGAGGAGAGGTTAGATTAGAAGGGAAGATAGGAGGATGAACAAACGTTTATTCTTGCAAGCGCTAGTCATACACGTGCGCTGAATTGTTTAGTGTTTATGATCCCGCCTACATGATCGACCTCCACTGAATGTAGCTTTGGGAATGCCCTCGTGCCTTATTACGATTATGATTGTCAAGATTTTTATATAAATGTGATCTATATTCGGAAATATTTAATTTCTTACATGATTATGCAGCATGTTTTCCCTACTCGTGAACATTTGATTTGATTTGGCAAGGCAATTGAACTCTTTGGCAGTGTGGCAGGCACAGCTTCAAATCAGCATCATCAACAGCCATCCATGGGCTCAAAAGCCCATAGGTCTTTGAAGCCTTCTTCACAATGTCTCTTCACTCGAGTCTCTCCTGTGCTGCATACCCCCCTGCTGTAGGTCCTTTCCGCACTAATCCACAATGTCATCTGTTCACTCTCGATGCGGCCTTTCTCTTTTGTTGTTGCCCTCCATTATTCCGAACATATATCAGAGTCTTGACCTTTCTAGCATATTTCATTCTGCAGATACGTTCGAACAATATCAGTTTTCGTTGGATAACCTTCTGCATCAGGTTCTCAGTTATATCCGCCCTTTTGTTTACCTCTTCATTGTTAATCTTCTGTGTCCATCCTATCCTCAAGATTTTCCTGTTGCTTTTTTTCTCAAATGTTAACACTCTTCTTTGTGAGTCTTTCGTTAGTACAATTCAAATCAGCAGATCCGTCTTATCCATTAGGCACTGTGAAAAATGATATTGCATATCTTATATTTTCACCAGAAACATGCCTGCCATTTAAGTGAAAATCAGATTTCCAAATTTTTTGAAGGTTCTGCGTAATAACTTGTGAAATCTGTAGTTATCTCCAATTCAGCTGGATCACTAAGCACATCCTTATCCTTCAATTTTAAATCTTCTACTGTACCTATTAGTTTCCAATCAGATTGATTGGCTAAAGCAGCTTTAGTCTGACGTACCTATTCGTTTATGACACCGGTCTGTTTTCATTTGTTAGACATCTCTGAATGCCAGAAATAATGCCTACAGAGTCGACCAAATTGCTTGTGACCGAGAAATTACAGTAAGTGAAGTGTCATTAATTGGCATAATGTTTCTAATTTTCAGCAGTGGCATATTCAAAAAGTCTGTTTATGCCATTTGTACTCACGCTATGCAATATTAAAAATTGGTTGCCAATTTTTAAGGCGAGAAAATCATAAAGCCGGAAATTCTGAATAAGTGCATTAATTAATCATTATTGCAAAATTTGCAAATTGAAATTCAAAGCCATTGCTGGGTGCATTCATGAATAATGATTAAACATGGGTGACATGACGTGAAGAAATAATGTGAACGTGTTTACTGTTTAGCTGTAATGCAGAGTTGGCAGGTAGGTCTACAAATTTATGCAAGAGTGCTTGGACCTTAAAATGGCCCTGTATTCACTAAAGTTCTTCATGATTTATCTTTCAATTATATTTATATTGGCATATTATGCTTTGGGGTTGTGTGGATTTCTACTTGTCGGAGGATAATGATGATTTCCAATATTTTAACATAATGAGCATTTTAGCAGGATTTTTTTCTGACTAGCAATGTTTGTCAAGAAATTTTTATCCAAAATGTATCATAGATGCATGCTGTCATGCACCAAATGTGAAATTCCTGTTTGATGCTGACATTGTATCATTTCTGTAAAATAAACTGATTTAAAATTCAAGTTGATTTTAAGTTCATTTATTGGAACCATTCCCGCCAAATGCAATGCATCTGTAACACGTTGATAAGCATGCTGGTGTGTGGTATGATATGATGTGTGTGATAATCACTTGGCTATGCCTATTCATTAACTTTGCATTGATTTACATATGTTGTGTACAGATGCTGTCAGGGCAAATTGACCGACTCACAGAGCAACGAGTACCAGTGCAGACATTGATAAGGTCATCATGGAGTGACTGCGCACAGTACGTTACCGTGGTGGTGGATGCCAAAGCTGGGTCCAACTAAGGGGATCAGAACTCGTTGAATTTCATGGATACAGAAGAAGTTAAATGATCACATGTAAGTACCAATAACAATGTTCACCTATTGTTGCCAGTTTCAGCTTTATTCACAAGTTGGTAGTAGCTCATAACAAACTGGTTATAGGACACAATCCTCCCATGCATAATTCCCCCAATTTTGTATTCGTCATGATCCTTTAGCATAATCTCTGACTCTGCAAATAGCTTGTTCTTGAATTTAATTGACAAAATAATGTTGTTTGCCAAGTTTTTTCTATGTCATTTTGTTTATGTAGTCATGGTATAGATTTAATAATTACTGTCATTCAAGATTTGTTATTGTCATAACTTGCTATGGTGTGTTATCTAGGTCTAAAGTTCTGAATTGTTAATGCCATTTAGGTCTGAACTTAATTGCTCACTTCTAAAATTTGTTTTCTGCAGCAGTGCTAAGATTGATGATATTGAAACAAGGCCGTAGCCAGGATTTTATTTGGTGGGAGTTGGTGTGTTTTGTCGACCTGGAGCAACCGAAACAACTGACTAAGGGGCTTTTGAGGATGATTTATTCTAGTGAAAAATACCATAAAGGAATATTAAAGCTTCATAGTGAAATACCCTTAGTCATTGCATCATGATTATGTTAGTAAATGCAGTTTCATTTGTACATTATTCCATTTCGGGGGTGTTTAGCTACGGCCTTGTATTGAGACAAGCAATCATTAGAGGATACACTGTACGGGATTTGACACAGTATTTGATTCTAGAATGCTGGGCATAACATGAACAAAATGGCTACGAGACAGTGACTGATTGCTGACTGTAGGCTGATTGCTACTTTCGCACTACTTGTAGCTGTTTGGGAAAAATTTGAGATGAATAGCATAATAAACCTTGCGAAGTGAAATTAAAATATTCTTTGAGAAGTGTAATTGGTTTTAGTGTATAATTGTATCTATCTTAATTGGGGTATTTCATTATATGATTGTGCTATTGTGGGTTTGGGTTTTTGCAGGTTAATTAATAATTTTCTGCTCATTGTTGGGCTGATGAAGACCACTATGTTAACGGACTCGAAGCCCTACTGATGAATCATTTGGCAAGCTCGGCTTCAAATCGCTGCAGTTAAAGAAGTTCTTTGTGGTTAGTCTTTCAATATGACATTTCTATTAGAAAAAATATTATGATTTTATTCTTTTTATTGATTCTTGTTATGTTACTGTGGCAAGGGGTCGTCTATAAAGGACACCACAGAAAACGACTTAGTTTCTACGCCATCTCATCTTTGTCCTCATTCAGCCTTGCATCCGACCCCTCCTTTGCGGACGTCCGCACGCCAAAACCAAGAGGCAGTGGACAAAATAAAACATCAACATCATGCATATGTTGGTTGCTTTGGCTGTTGACTAACTTTGATTTGTTTATTTATTTTACCTTTCAAGTTTTCTACTCCGATTCAGAAGCTCTCCTGACTACTTTTGATAGTTTTTGATGTATCATGTTAATTTTATATGTGATTCTTGTTCACCAGAGTGCTGTTGTGCAACTGGTTATATTAAGGAAAAAAACTTGTTTACTTTTTACAGCAGAAGAGCAATTGTGAGTGAAGGACTTGCTCAAGGTCCTTCTTTGGTGGCTTGAGATAGATTTTAACCTGAACCCCTCAGGTTCCAAGGCACCGAACCCACCACACCACCATGCCCCACAGTAATTACTATTCATGTTGTGCACAGATGTGCTCAGGGCAAACCGACTCACTTTCAATGCAACATATCTAGACAATGATAATGTCACCATGGAATTATATAGCATTCCATCAAGAAATCATACTCAGGAGCGCTCCCAGCCACGGCTAAGGTAAATAGATATGAGTGATGTGTAATTTTCTCTCTGACATTAGCTTTAGTAGCTTAATCAACAGTTTTGAATAAAAGTTTGCATCATCATCTCTGATTTTGCAGAACTTTATCAGGACGGTAGAGCCCAATTTCAAACTCTCAAAACCAAAATGTTACTCTGCCATGAAATCATGAATGACTTGTAAGACTCATGAATTTGTGCTGCCTCTTACACGCTTTTTAAAATTTATTTTGTCTGTATAGAGAAGTATGGTCGGGACATAGCGTACAAGGATGTGCCGAGATGCAAGAAGCTTCGGAATGCACACCCTTTTCAGTCAAGCAGACAGGGAGAACTCAAAGCAGCACAGGCTCCATTGCGTCGAATGGACACGATGCGAACCGGAACAAAAAGGGCTTCTCTGTGTCCGACCTCCAAACAACCGTACTCAACGCTGTGTATTAGGCCGGCGTTTCAATTGACACTTTGGTCAAGATCTCCAACTGACAATCAGTGAACGAGTCAAGATGAAGAATGCTATGAACTGACCATATTTATATTAAGATAAAGAACACTGAATGATTAAAAAAACATTTAAAACTGTCACTGTCCTATTAAAGTTTCCATGCCGGAATGTGTTGTAAGTTATGTATGAACCAAGGGCTCTGCGGGTTGAGCTCAGTGGTTTTTGGAAAAGTTGTAAATAAAAAATTCTATTGAGGCATTTTACAGGAATTCAACATTTAGAACAGCTATTGAAAATGTACTGACTGTTTGAGACTACTGTCAGTCGTCTTTTATGTTTGGTCCTCATCCATTGGGTGTCCATTTTTGCATCATTGCAGAGGCATAGCGTAATTGGGGCCTGATGTGTGTGTTTATGTATGTATATCAGTATACTTCTCAAGTTCTCAGACACTATATATGCTTCATTGCGTTAAGTTGAAATCTGATTCAGCAAGAAAATATTAGGATGCAAAGGGTTCCATGGTCCCAAAAAGTTTGGGAAATGCTGATATACAGTAATCTATTATAATTATAGTGTTCATTAAACTTTATACGCATACATACCATATAAAGGTACGGAACACTATATAAATAGATTACTGCAACATTATGACCTATTTTGGTATGGTATTGAAGGATTACATGATGATGCTAAGATAGTTAAGATTCTTTCATTGACTGTTCAGTGTTTAGTTTAAACTATTTATGCAATTTGGCTTTCTTCATCTGGCTTTATATCTACTATTTTTTTATCAATCTGCAGGGCTGTAAGACCCCTTCAGTCTAGAGTCCCATGGCTAAACTCATCATTTGAATGAGATAATGCACTTGTTTTCCAAACTAATGATTGTTTTATATGATGACTAAAGTTAATAACTTGTACCATTTCCAATGTTGGGAAAATCCCACTTCAAGTTCCCTTTGAGGTTTTCTGGCTGGGTAGCCAGTCGAAATCACATCTCTTGAACTCCATAAATTGCATATTATGTGCTCTTGCATTTATCGCACTGAGACTGAATAAAACCTAAATTGTAGGTCATGGTTGATAACCACAGCAAGTTACATAATAGAAGAAAGCTGAAATGTATGTTTTCAGAAGTCTATTGTAGTTTGGTCTATTGTAGTTTAGCCACTTGCCTAGGATATGAAATCTGCAGGTTTCCTAATTTGTGGCATTGGACACTGGACGTCTGGATATGGGACTTTGTAACAGACTGTGGAGCATGGTCCGAAACGATAACGGACCGTCGGTTCGTTATCGTTTCAGACTCTGGATCATGATTCCTGGACACGCAAATACACGTAGGATAGATATCGAAAGCCGACGTCAAAACGACATCACCAAAACATGTAGGATAGATATCAAAGGCCGACGTCAAAACGACATCACCAAAACATGTAGGATAGATATCAAAGGCCGACGTCAAAACGACGTCACCAAAACATGTAGGATAGATATCGAAAGCCGACGTCAAAACGATGTCACCAAAACATGTAGGATAGATATCGAAAGCCGATGTCAATCCGTCGTCGCCAAAACTCGTCAATCCGTCGTCGCCAAAACTCAGCGGGGCGATATCGGCAAAACTGTCCGGATATCTGAGCAGCCGCTGAACGGACACATGTAAGATAGACGTCATATACTGATCAGTTTCTCGACGTGTCACCGATGTCGCCCCTACGTGGGTGGTTATCTGGGAATGCGCCTAGTTACCGATGAGCTAAAACCATCGAAAACTCATCGGGCACTGGTAGGCTGGTAGCTGCAGATCTTTCGTACAGCGCGCGAGGCATCTGGCGTCGTGAAATTAGGTCACGTGGTGAGCGATAGCCAATGAACCGCGAGGCCATTGTTTGTTCGGTGAACTTCGGTCCTTTTTCGAATCGGAGCCCAACAAGAAGGTAGGCCACGTGTATACATTTTGTCTTAAAATTTGTTAATAAAGTTATAACTATTATTCTTAGCGTTTCACCGTAGTGTCTTATCAATCGTTCTTTGTGTACGTTGCATACCCTCTGCGAGAATTAGGCCTACCAATTTTATTATTTTATATAGGATGGATATCGGTAGCGATATTCTATTTGCCTTGATCTATTGGCCATCTTGTAATGTAAAGTCAGTCTTTGAGAATTTCTCAGCGCCCACAAAAGCCACGTCAGGAGACCACATTAGTGACAATTATTGACGGCGCTATATCAAATTAAGTCCGCAATAGCCAAAGTGCCCTGTTCGTTCTGGTGCCAGGTCAAGATCTTGGGGGGTCAAGCCGAGGAGACGGCGTGTTACGACGATGGTCATGGTGATGAATGGTGGTCGTATGGTGGAGCCTAAGTGGAAGAGGGATAGATAGGATGGCTTGATTTTCGAGCGGAGGAGAGGTTAGATTAGAAGGGAAGATAGGAGGATGAACAAACGTTTATTCTTGCAAGCGCTAGTCATACACGTGCGCTGAATTGTTTAGTGTTTATGATCCCGCCTACATGATCGACCTCCACTGAATGTAGCTTTGGGAATGCCCTCGTGCCTTATTACGATTATGATTGTCAAGATTTTTATATAAATGTGATCTATATTCGGAAATATTTAATTTCTTACATGATTATGCAGCATGTTTTCCCTACTCGTGAACATTTGATTTGATTTGGCAAGGCAATTGAACTCTTTGGCAGTGTGGCAGGCACAGCTTCAAATCAGCATCATCAACAGCCATCCATGGGCTCAAAAGCCCATAGGTCTTTGAAGCCTTCTTCACAATGTCTCTTCACTCGAGTCTCTCCTGTGCTGCATACCCCCCTGCTGTAGGTCCTTTCCGCACTAATCCACAATGTCATCTGTTCACTCTCGATGCGGCCTTTCTCTTTTGTTGTTGCCCTCCATTATTCCGAACATATATCAGAGTCTTGACCTTTCTAGCATATTTCATTCTGCAGATACGTTCGAACAATATCAGTTTTCGTTGGATAACCTTCTGCATCAGGTTCTCAGTTATATCCGCCCTTTTGTTTACCTCTTCATTGTTAATCTTCTGTGTCCATCCTATCCTCAAGATTTTCCTGTTGCTTTTTTTCTCAAATGTTAACACTCTTCTTTGTGAGTCTTTCGTTAGTACAATTCAAATCAGCAGATCCGTCTTATCCATTAGGCACTGTGAAAAATGATATTGCATATCTTATATTTTCACCAGAAACATGCCTGCCATTTAAGTGAAAATCAGATTTCCAAATTTTTTGAAGGTTCTGCGTAATAACTTGTGAAATCTGTAGTTATCTCCAATTCAGCTGGATCACTAAGCACATCCTTATCCTTCAATTTTAAATCTTCTACTGTACCTATTAGTTTCCAATCAGATTGATTGGCTAAAGCAGCTTTAGTCTGACGTACCTATTCGTTTATGACACCGGTCTGTTTTCATTTGTTAGACATCTCTGAATGCCAGAAATAATGCCTACAGAGTCGACCAAATTGCTTGTGACCGAGAAATTACAGTAAGTGAAGTGTCATTAATTGGCATAATGTTTCTAATTTTCAGCAGTGGCATATTCAAAAAGTCTGTTTATGCCATTTGTACTCACGCTATGCAATATTAAAAATTGGTTGCCAATTTTTAAGGCGAGAAAATCATAAAGCCGGAAATTCTGAATAAGTGCATTAATTAATCATTATTGCAAAATTTGCAAATTGAAATTCAAAGCCATTGCTGGGTGCATTCATGAATAATGATTAAACATGGGTGACATGACGTGAAGAAATAATGTGAACGTGTTTACTGTTTAGCTGTAATGCAGAGTTGGCAGGTAGGTCTACAAATTTATGCAAGAGTGCTTGGACCTTAAAATGGCCCTGTATTCACTAAAGTTCTTCATGATTTATCTTTCAATTATATTTATATTGGCATATTATGCTTTGGGGTTGTGTGGATTTCTACTTGTCGGAGGATAATGATGATTTCCAATATTTTAACATAATGAGCATTTTAGCAGGATTTTTTTCTGACTAGCAATGTTTGTCAAGAAATTTTTATCCAAAATGTATCATAGATGCATGCTGTCATGCACCAAATGTGAAATTCCTGTTTGATGCTGACATTGTATCATTTCTGTAAAATAAACTGATTTAAAATTCAAGTTGATTTTAAGTTCATTTATTGGAACCATTCCCGCCAAATGCAATGCATCTGTAACACGTTGATAAGCATGCTGGTGTGTGGTATGATATGATGTGTGTGATAATCACTTGGCTATGCCTATTCATTAACTTTGCATTGATTTACATATGTTGTGTACAGATGCTGTCAGGGCAAATTGACCGACTCACAGAGCAACGAGTACCAGTGCAGACATTGATAAGGTCATCATGGAGTGACTGCGCACAGTACGTTACCGTGGTGGTGGATGCCAAAGCTGGGTCCAACTAAGGGGATCAGAACTCGTTGAATTTCATGGATACAGAAGAAGTTAAATGATCACATGTAAGTACCAATAACAATGTTCACCTATTGTTGCCAGTTTCAGCTTTATTCACAAGTTGGTAGTAGCTCATAACAAACTGGTTATAGGACACAATCCTCCCATGCATAATTCCCCCAATTTTGTATTCGTCATGATCCTTTAGCATAATCTCTGACTCTGCAAATAGCTTGTTCTTGAATTTAATTGACAAAATAATGTTGTTTGCCAAGTTTTTTCTATGTCATTTTGTTTATGTAGTCATGGTATAGATTTAATAATTACTGTCATTCAAGATTTGTTATTGTCATAACTTGCTATGGTGTGTTATCTAGGTCTAAAGTTCTGAATTGTTAATGCCATTTAGGTCTGAACTTAATTGCTCACTTCTAAAATTTGTTTTCTGCAGCAGTGCTAAGATTGATGATATTGAAACAAGGCCGTAGCCAGGATTTTATTTGGTGGGAGTTGGTGTGTTTTGTCGACCTGGAGCAACCGAAACAACTGACTAAGGGGCTTTTGAGGATGATTTATTCTAGTGAAAAATACCATAAAGGAATATTAAAGCTTCATAGTGAAATACCCTTAGTCATTGCATCATGATTATGTTAGTAAATGCAGTTTCATTTGTACATTATTCCATTTCGGGGGTGTTTAGCTACGGCCTTGTATTGAGACAAGCAATCATTAGAGGATACACTGTACGGGATTTGACACAGTATTTGATTCTAGAATGCTGGGCATAACATGAACAAAATGGCTACGAGACAGTGACTGATTGCTGACTGTAGGCTGATTGCTACTTTCGCACTACTTGTAGCTGTTTGGGAAAAATTTGAGATGAATAGCATAATAAACCTTGCGAAGTGAAATTAAAATATTCTTTGAGAAGTGTAATTGGTTTTAGTGTATAATTGTATCTATCTTAATTGGGGTATTTCATTATATGATTGTGCTATTGTGGGTTTGGGTTTTTGCAGGTTAATTAATAATTTTCTGCTCATTGTTGGGCTGATGAAGACCACTATGTTAACGGACTCGAAGCCCTACTGATGAATCATTTGGCAAGCTCGGCTTCAAATCGCTGCAGTTAAAGAAGTTCTTTGTGGTTAGTCTTTCAATATGACATTTCTATTAGAAAAAATATTATGATTTTATTCTTTTTATTGATTCTTGTTATGTTACTGTGGCAAGGGGTCGTCTATAAAGGACACCACAGAAAACGACTTAGTTTCTACGCCATCTCATCTTTGTCCTCATTCAGCCTTGCATCCGACCCCTCCTTTGCGGACGTCCGCACGCCAAAACCAAGAGGCAGTGGACAAAATAAAACATCAACATCATGCATATGTTGGTTGCTTTGGCTGTTGACTAACTTTGATTTGTTTATTTATTTTACCTTTCAAGTTTTCTACTCCGATTCAGAAGCTCTCCTGACTACTTTTGATAGTTTTTGATGTATCATGTTAATTTTATATGTGATTCTTGTTCACCAGAGTGCTGTTGTGCAACTGGTTATATTAAGGAAAAAAACTTGTTTACTTTTTACAGCAGAAGAGCAATTGTGAGTGAAGGACTTGCTCAAGGTCCTTCTTTGGTGGCTTGAGATAGATTTTAACCTGAACCCCTCAGGTTCCAAGGCACCGAACCCACCACACCACCATGCCCCACAGTAATTACTATTCATGTTGTGCACAGATGTGCTCAGGGCAAACCGACTCACTTTCAATGCAACATATCTAGACAATGATAATGTCACCATGGAATTATATAGCATTCCATCAAGAAATCATACTCAGGAGCGCTCCCAGCCACGGCTAAGGTAAATAGATATGAGTGATGTGTAATTTTCTCTCTGACATTAGCTTTAGTAGCTTAATCAACAGTTTTGAATAAAAGTTTGCATCATCATCTCTGATTTTGCAGAACTTTATCAGGACGGTAGAGCCCAATTTCAAACTCTCAAAACCAAAATGTTACTCTGCCATGAAATCATGAATGACTTGTAAGACTCATGAATTTGTGCTGCCTCTTACACGCTTTTTAAAATTTATTTTGTCTGTATAGAGAAGTATGGTCGGGACATAGCGTACAAGGATGTGCCGAGATGCAAGAAGCTTCGGAATGCACACCCTTTTCAGTCAAGCAGACAGGGAGAACTCAAAGCAGCACAGGCTCCATTGCGTCGAATGGACACGATGCGAACCGGAACAAAAAGGGCTTCTCTGTGTCCGACCTCCAAACAACCGTACTCAACGCTGTGTATTAGGCCGGCGTTTCAATTGACACTTTGGTCAAGATCTCCAACTGACAATCAGTGAACGAGTCAAGATGAAGAATGCTATGAACTGACCATATTTATATTAAGATAAAGAACACTGAATGATTAAAAAAACATTTAAAACTGTCACTGTCCTATTAAAGTTTCCATGCCGGAATGTGTTGTAAGTTATGTATGAACCAAGGGCTCTGCGGGTTGAGCTCAGTGGTTTTTGGAAAAGTTGTAAATAAAAAATTCTATTGAGGCATTTTACAGGAATTCAACATTTAGAACAGCTATTGAAAATGTACTGACTGTTTGAGACTACTGTCAGTCGTCTTTTATGTTTGGTCCTCATCCATTGGGTGTCCATTTTTGCATCATTGCAGAGGCATAGCGTAATTGGGGCCTGATGTGTGTGTTTATGTATGTATATCAGTATACTTCTCAAGTTCTCAGACACTATATATGCTTCATTGCGTTAAGTTGAAATCTGATTCAGCAAGAAAATATTAGGATGCAAAGGGTTCCATGGTCCCAAAAAGTTTGGGAAATGCTGATATACAGTAATCTATTATAATTATAGTGTTCATTAAACTTTATACGCATACATACCATATAAAGGTACGGAACACTATATAAATAGATTACTGCAACATTATGACCTATTTTGGTATGGTATTGAAGGATTACATGATGATGCTAAGATAGTTAAGATTCTTTCATTGACTGTTCAGTGTTTAGTTTAAACTATTTATGCAATTTGGCTTTCTTCATCTGGCTTTATATCTACTATTTTTTTATCAATCTGCAGGGCTGTAAGACCCCTTCAGTCTAGAGTCCCATGGCTAAACTCATCATTTGAATGAGATAATGCACTTGTTTTCCAAACTAATGATTGTTTTATATGATGACTAAAGTTAATAACTTGTACCATTTCCAATGTTGGGAAAATCCCACTTCAAGTTCCCTTTGAGGTTTTCTGGCTGGGTAGCCAGTCGAAATCACATCTCTTGAACTCCATAAATTGCATATTATGTGCTCTTGCATTTATCGCACTGAGACTGAATAAAACCTAAATTGTAGGTCATGGTTGATAACCACAGCAAGTTACATAATAGAAGAAAGCTGAAATGTATGTTTTCAGAAGTCTATTGTAGTTTGGTCTATTGTAGTTTAGCCACTTGCCTAGGATATGAAATCTGCAGGTTTCCTAATTTGTGGCATTGGACACTGGACGTCTGGATATGGGACTTTGTAACAGACTGTGGAGCATGGTCCGAAACGATAACGGACCGTCGGTTCGTTATCGTTTCAGACTCTGGATCATGATTCCTGGACACGCAAATACACGTAGGATAGATATCGAAAGCCGACGTCAAAACGACATCACCAAAACATGTAGGATAGATATCAAAGGCCGACGTCAAAACGACATCACCAAAACATGTAGGATAGATATCAAAGGCCGACGTCAAAACGACGTCACCAAAACATGTAGGATAGATATCGAAAGCCGACGTCAAAACGATGTCACCAAAACATGTAGGATAGATATCGAAAGCCGATGTCAATCCGTCGTCGCCAAAACTCGTCAATCCGTCGTCGCCAAAACTCAGCGGGGCGATATCGGCAAAACTGTCCGGATATCTGAGCAGCCGCTGAACGGACACATGTAAGATAGACGTCATATACTGATCAGTTTCTCGACGTGTCACCGATGTCGCCCCTACGTGGGTGGTTATCTGGGCTCATCCTCCATAACACTGCTTGATCGCCCTTCCATCCCCCTATCATTAAGCCTAAAATTTGCAAACCGTTCTATGTCCATTGGTCTCCCGCCTCTCTGGAACAAACTCCCACCATCACTACGACTGTCTGAGTCACAGTCTGACTACAAGGTCACTTTCTGGCTCCATCTCGAGCTATTTCCTCCACAGTGTCTATGCTTTCACTAGGTGGGGGTGTCCGTAGCTTGATCAGTTGAGCTATGCGCAGGTCGTTAAACTGAGAGTCATCCACGCGACCCGGGTTCGAACCTCACATAGGGCATTAATTTATAACAGTTTATGTTAGATGCCATTGTCGCTTTGCTGTTGTTTTGCTTGACTCGACCGGGTTCTGCTGAAAATAAGATAGCCTTTCCAACTTCTGGCTTGGCCGAACCAGGAGTGATCCAGCACTTAGGCCAATTAGTGCTAGGCCTAATTATAGTTACCGAATGTTACCCACTGCTGTAAACCCGACCTGCGTGTCGTGCTATAGCCTATAGGCTATAGTACATGGGCCGTATTTCGTATAACCTGCATGTAGCCTATACCTGTAATCATTTACGGTCTGTCAGATTGGATCATTAGAGATTAAAGAATATTATAGACAAACAAAACATTGCTTTTCGACATATCTTATCCCGATTCCTCCACTTCCCCCTACCTATAAGGCTATATATACCACGTACCGTCTCACACCGTTTCAACTTTAAACATGCATCCATATAATAGCCTAGCCGTTTAAATTTGTTTAGTCCCCTATAACTCCTCGTCTGACGCTCCGGATCTCGATTTTGTTTTTATTGAGCGCTCCTGTGAATAAGCTGATTCCCGCTAACAGTTACTGACTTTTGTGGGCGCTGTAGAAATTTCGAGCTTACAATTAGGATTAGCCTACGATTGATTATTGGCCAACACGCTGGCATGGAGCCGTCACCAGAACACCCAGACATCACCTCATCATCTCAATTCACATCACTCGATAGGCCTATTAATATTAGTCCCAGCTTCACTGGTTGAAAATCCTAGAGCGAATGCAGTTCAAATTTCTCTCCTTGACCTACAACTTCTTATATTAGGCCTACATGTAGCCTACTTCCAACCCAGATATTTTCACCAATAGTTATTGTTCACCATCCATGCAGCAAATTACCCGCTGTACCTGATTATCTCTCTTTCTCTCGACCGCTGGTTACAATATTATTATAGACTCAGTAAATTATTTATAAAATTATTTTGAGTTTAAAAGCCTATCATTATTTTCTCACGCGAAGTTTGTCGGCGGAGTTAAGAATAACGGCGCACGGCTCCGCCAGAAAGGAAGTAGAAGAGTCCGCGAGGAAGCTGAATCAGGTGGAGGCGTGCATGATTTGGCATTTTAACCGTTTGGAAAGGAATTTTCAATCCAGTTCAATCCTTAGTTTGGTGTGAAAGGCACGTTTTTGGTTTCGAGCGTTTGAGTCTTACTTCGCAGAATGTCTGGAGCAGGAAAGAAATCCGAGTACAAGGACAAGGATAAACCGACGCAGATTCGGTATAGCAACATTACTGCTGCCAAAGGTAAAAAGAGCCATTGTATATGTATGTATTTGTATGTGGACTTGTTATAGCGCCCCTTCAAGCTCTCTCTACTCAGAGGCGCTCCCGAATGCAGAACGGACACTGCTTCGGAGTTTCACGCCGAAGCGCTGAGCAATTGTGAGTGAAGGACTTGCCCAAGGTCCTTACGCGGCGAGGTGGATTCGAACCTTCCGGCTCCAAGGCAACGACGCCACCACTACACCACCGCGCCCCACATTGTACGTATATGATCATTTATATAGCGCCTTACAATACCTCACGAAGGCGCTTAGCGGGTAAATGAGGAGATTAACGGCCGCCCTGCAAACGTCACCAAACTTTCTCTAATGCCTTCCTTAGGCCATTAGCTTCCAAACGCACCTACTCCCAATGTTTGCTGACGACCCGGCGATTTTTTATAATTTTTTAAATTCTTCATAGAAAACACCTGCAAACACGCTGAAATCGCCATTTTTAGATCACATATCGACTACAGAGAACGCACGAGAGTGCGCAGTGCTGAATAATTTTTCAATCTCGTGCGTTCTCTGTAGTCGATATGTGATCTAAAAATGGCAAAAAATTTGATTCGAGCAGCACAGGCGTCTGAGAAGTATATATCGTCTTCTGTGGTCTGCCGATCTGAATTGTAGTGCCATATATCCAGACTATATGTTATCTTTGTATCAAGGTTTTTTCAGTACTAAGGAAACAGTGAAAATTTCAGCGTCTTGTGCTGCCATACTGATTACTAACAAATTTATTCAATTCGCTTTCTTCATATTTTCAAACAGTCACGAGTCCAGAATTGCACATGTGCTACAATCAGAGTCAGTTGATGTTCAACAGTCTTTCGATAAACGACCATAAAGTAGGGGGTCATTGCATAATTACGTAACGCTCGAGGGTGGGTGGGTGGGGTAATTGAAAACGTTACGAAACGTTACGGGGGTGGGTGGGTGGGGGAAGCTGAACGTTACGTAACGCCTTAAAAAATTATTTTTTGCGGTAAAATTTAAGAAAATTGCAGTTCACGCATGACTTCATTTATAATATTATAAATAAAACATTGTGTGGGCCTATATTTTAGGCCTAGTCTAATGTCAAATTACAGTCCTAATTCACATATAGGCTACGATAATTATGCTTATAGGCTACTTCCGGTAGGCCCTATATTAAATTCGCTACGAAAATATGAATTATAATTACGCGCTCACATAAGCCAATAATAGACCTACAAATCTCAACTGAGTTTTCGTATCAAACGTTACGTAACGCCGGGGAGGGTGGGTGGGTGGGTGAAGGTAAACGTTACGAAGCGTTGCAGGGTGGGTGGGTGGGTCAAAAACGGTCATTTTTAGCGTTACGTAATTATGCAATGACCCCTAGTGAAATTTGCAGACATTATGGGTTACGTCACTGCAAAGTATGATGGCCACTGGTGGCTTGGCCGTGTTATGCAGACATAATATGCTGGACGCACTGAAGTGGAAATAAACTTTCTGCATCCGCATGGGCCTTCTCCATCTTTTCACTGTCCTCATACAAGTGATTTACTGATTATATCTTGTGTGGATTTGCTGACAGCAGGACTTCAGCCAACGACGAGCACTGAGAGGGCATATACGCTGAGTGCCCATGAGATGCAAGATGCCACAATAGCCCTGGAAAAACAGAATATATAGCTTGGCCTGAAACTGAGAAGACTGAATTGTGATCTGACAGAGCTCTGACTTGTCTTTTTCATTAAAAATCATATTTTATAACTGTCAACGACCTAATTTGTCATGTGTACCTTCATTCATCATGCGATTCGCGCCATTGGGTGACCATTAAAAAAAAATCATAACAAAAAACCACTTGAGTTCCCACTCTGAAATTTTCAACAACTCTTTAGAACAGTGAGATCTTTGAATGATAAAAGTTCATAAAATTATCAGAGTACTAAGTGACCTGGGTCAGGGTTAATAGGTTACAGACGCTCACATTTAAAAAAAACTCAAAATAACTATTTCTAGCTACCTTGCCCAAATAGAGCATTCACTCAGCTTTAATTTGGTACCTCATTTTGTTTCTAGGTGCAATATGAGCTGAGATACAGCAGTTTAAACCTCGTCCGGTCCATGGAAATCGGGTCATTTGGGTCGACCTTCAATGACCCATATCTCGGAAACCGGTTGACCCAAAAATCAAAAATTTTGGTTTTGAGCGTTTCTCATTGGGTTCTACCATCTTGCCAAATTTCATCAAAATCGGAGATGGTCATGCAGAAACACTGTGATGATTTGACCTGGAATGACCCATGATCATGTGGCAACGTAAAAATATACCGGTGGCAAGAAGCCATGCAGAATATCAGCGTATAGTATTGCATGGTGATGGTGTTCAGGATGAGACTAGCTTTATGCTGACAGGATAATGACCGCTCTGAAATGGCTTTATTCGGGGCATATTGAAATAGAAAATAAAATATATATATATTATATTCTAATGAGTCCATAATAATATATATTATTGTTTTCTTGTTTTCTGGTTGCAATAAAGTGAATTGTATTGTATTGTATATTTGAGTGCTGATTACTTTAAAAATATGTTAGATGTACAGAGATTTAATTTTCACCTAGTGCAGTATTAGCTTAGTAGTAGGTTTGGACCATGGGAAAATCTTGCGCAGTCTCACTTATTACTGGTACTTGTTAGCCTAACAATTCACTGTTCAGAGCAAAACAGTAAATGACTCTGTGTGCCTGGTGGTATAATATTGTGTAATGTTCTGTCTATCTCTCAGTGGCTGATAGAAAAGTTATTCTCGATTTGTTCGTGTGAGTCCATTGGTGCTGGTGTTCTAGAGCAAGTAAATGGTCTGCAGTGTTTTGTGCTGTAAGCTGCTAGCAAGACGATTGACAGTCCCACCTAAGCTGTTACAAAGACTGCCCATTGCTGGTTGTCTAAGGCTAACTAGAATGATGCTGTTGAATTTATGAGGAACTATTTTATTGCAGCTGTTTCTGATGCAATCCGTACCAGTCTGGGACCACGAGGCATGGATAAAATGGTAAGAAGTTTTCTGCATATTGTGCCCCAGAACAATACAGTTCTATGTCCACTTTTTGCAAAACCGAGCGAAACGATTTATGTATAAGATTTGCTGTCAAAAATGTTTTTTCACCGTTCTCACTGATGGTGAGTCCTTTCCTTGAAGAGATGATATGTGAATACACGAATAAATGAATTAGAATTTGAAATTTTTTAACAGAATGTAAATATTTTCTGTTAAGGATATCTTACTGAATAGATTCATCTTTTAGATACAAGCTGGAGCGGGAGACGTTACTATAACAAATGATGGTGCCACCATTTTGAAGCAGATGCAAGTGTTACATCCAGCTGCGAAAATGGTATGTTATTCCTTTCAGCACGTCATATCTGGGTGAAACTGGTTTTTAAACTATTCTTGCTATCAAAAACAAACATGGGGTAAATTTGCATTTGAAATTGACAAATATTAACTTAGATATTTTAAATCTGTGCTAGCCTAAACAAGCCCACAGCGCTACAGGTTGGTTCTTTCTTACAGAGGTTATAGACCAATTTTTCCTTAAAATTTTTTTCGATAAGATTGTATGATTCGAACTAAATTTTGCTATCTATATACGACTCTTATAAACGATGTCACCAATAATTAAATGGACTTTTAGTTGTCACTGCAAGGGGACTTTGCAATGGCGATTTGTTTCTGATCTGATTTTGCGAGGGGATACGCCATCATTCGATTTTTTACTTGGGAGTACAATAAAAATAAAGTTTGAGGACCCCTAGCTTCCAGTAAGCATTGTAGTTGTATATATAGTGTAGTACACTGTCCGGTTAAAAAGTGGCCCTCATAAAAAAGTCTCATAACTCTGTCAAACCTTGTAGGATTTGTCTGACATTTAAAACACAGCAAGAGTGACCATATTTACACGAGATTCCAATGTTGTTTGCAAATATTCGCGAGTTTGTCAAATTTATGAGCGTTTGCCTTGGAGCACTGGAAAATTTCAGGCTTTCCAACATGGAAAGCCTGAAAGGAAGTGAAATTCAGCTATATATGGTGCTCAAAATGTCCTCATCGTTCACGGACGCACGACCGTAGACGCTACTGTTTGATGGTCAGGTCGATGATCACTTGGTCAAACGGCTGCCACTCTTCAAACAGACGCGCTCTACGGTCATCGATGTCATGAATACGCGTGAGCGAAAAACGCGCTCCTCCAGTTCATGTAGGCTACTCCGGATCAAGGTTTGGACTGCTGGATGACCACGTACAGCTGCGGGATATGAAGCCGAGTGTCTCCCGGGACAGCTACTAATCTACTACGTCTATGGTCGTGTGTTTGTGAACAAGGAGAACATTTTAAGCACCAAGTATGGCTGAATTTAACCTCCTTACAGGTTTTCAATGTTGGAAAGTTCAATTTTTCTGTGCTCCAAGGCAAACGCTCAGAAATTTGACAAACTCACGAATTTTTCTAATCGGTTTTGGCATCTCTTGTAAATATGGTCACTGTTGCTGTGTTAAAAATTTCAGACAAATCCTAAAAGTTTTGACCGAGTTACGACACTTTATTGTGAGGGCTACTTTTTAACCGGACACAGTGCATATAGTATAGTATATAGTGTAGCATAGTGCAGATTGAGTAGCACTATATAATTATAATGTAGACAGGATCAGATGGAACTTCATAATTTAGGACAGTTGACTTGATGTTGAATTGATTGTTATCAATTGATTTTGAAGGTGCATGCATGATGCACATCGGTTGCAGGGCTGGATTAAGGCATGTTCAACATGTTCGACCGAACAGGGGCCCCACACTTTAGGGGCCCCCACAAATGCGGCCAAAAAAGTTTTCAGGAGCAAATTTCGACCAAACGACTATTTTCCCAAAAATTTCGCCAGATGACTAAAAAAAAGGTCATCAACTTTTGGGGCGGATGAAATGGTATGATTTTCTCGAGAATTTCGCCAGATGACTAAAAAAAAGAATATCCGCAAAAATTTCCTGAACAGGGCCCCCACATAGCTTAATCTGGCCCTGATCGTTTGAGGGCTGGTCCAGAAAGACCAAACTAATGTGTGAGATGGTGATGAAGTACATCATAATAGACAATATTTGTATTAAATTTTGTGGTAGAAAAAATGCGATTATTGAGGTAATTTAATTTATTTAGAAATTTATATGACACTTGCTTAAAGGAAACTACGCAGAGTTGCTCTCGACTACAATGAACAGTTTTAAGTTTGGGGAGGAAGGATTCAGATAGAGTTCGAGGTTTTGTGAGTTGCTGTAGAGCAGCAGTTCTCAAACTTTTCACAATGGCCTAAAACTAATGGGCTTTGACTGTATGATCAGTTTTCTGTCGAACGGCACCTGAATATATGTGTCTGCATTGCATGGCTGGTGATGTACACATGTATATGGAATCAGTGGAATGTATACATATATTGCTTGTTAATTGCCAAGATATGCATCATCATATCGATATAGAGGTTGACCGTAGTCTAAGCAATTTTACTTCTAAAGGTTTTTGCGAGAAAATGGATTCACGCAGTCCACACATCCTGTATAGTCTAGTTTCATTTGTAGCTTGTGGAGTTGTCAAAGGCACAGGATGTAGAAGCTGGAGATGGGACTACAACGGTTGTTGTCATTGCGGGTAGTCTCTTGGATGCTGCACACAAACTACTTTTGAAAGGTGAAACATTATGCTATTACAATGGTACACTGATGCTTCATTTCTATTATATGTTTTCGTCTTTGTTACTGAATCCAAAATCAGCAAAAAGCAGATTCAGCATGAACAGTTTGCAGAGAACAAATTGCTTTAATCAGAGTGACCACTTGACAACTGATAACGATGGTGATGAAAAAAGATAAATAATTATTATTAAATTCATGATTAGTAAAAGCTTGGCTAAAGGAGCAAAAATAATTCAGGTTGTCATTATTGTTTAACAGTACCTGTTGTGACTCTAATGAGCTGTATTTACCCATAAGTAGGGCGACCAGAAATTTGTGATCCAGGTATAGCGCAGGAGCTCAATAAATTGGCAATAAATGCAATTTTTCCACAAAATGCGTTATAATCTTGTACTACTATTCAGCATGTTGTATAACTTGGTGATTGATTATAATGTAGGCATATAAAATACTATCTTGAAGTTGTATTTATAATGAGCAAAGATTTCGGAAGGCGTAAATTTTGCAAAACAAAAATTCTTTGCAATTGTGTAAGTACATTAATCTCATGGTTTCTTTCTTCAGTCTTCTGCTGTTGAGCAGGTTTGTGACGTGGACAATCCGGTGATCCTCTCCGACCGCCGCCATCCCGCTCTGTCCTGCGCCTTCCTCTTGGTGTTACCATATACGTCTCCATTATCCAGATCGCTCAGCATATTTAATCTTCTTCTGCCTCTCGTTGTCTTTCCCTCCATACGTCCCTCCAGCAACGTCACCAACATACCCTCTCCTCTAAGTATGTGGCCCAGCCACCGATGCTTTCTCCTGCTTATTGATTGTCGTAGTTCTCTCTTCACCCCTGCCCTTTCCAAGACTGCCTGATTTGTGATTTTGTCTCTCCAACTTATTTTCAACATTCGCCTCCACGTCCACATTTCAAAGGCCTCTATTCTTTTCCTATCCGTACCCATCATTGTCCAGCACTCAGCACCATATGTTGCAACTGTCCATATCAGACATTTTATCATTCATATTCATATTTCCAGTTAGTATCCCTTTCTTTTCCATAAAGGCACATTTACCCTGAGCTATTCTGCTCTTAATATCTGCTTTGCAATATCCGTCCTCTGATATAACACTGCCCAGGTATTTGAACTGGTTGACCTGCTCCATGAGTTGACCATCGATCATTATCTTCATCCCATCCACTTTTTTCCTTGAAATGCACATTACTTTGGTCTTCTTTACGTTGATCTTCATGCCGTATTTCTTCGTTACATCATTCAGGTTGTCTATTAATACCTGCAGTCCTTCTTCGGTGCTTGACACGATTGCTTTATCGTCTGCGTATCGGATTGCTTTTATCAACTCCCCACCAACCTTCACCCCATTTTCTACCTTGCTAATAGCCTCTCTTGTTAGAGCCTCATCATATAAGATGAATAGCAGCGGGGACAGGGAGCATCCCTGTCTGACCCCTCGCCCTATCACACAACCATTTGAAAGGTTTTCCCCAATCTTCACATTTGCTTGTTGTATAAATTCCAGATCAGTCTTCTGTCTCTCCAATCTACTCCAATATCTAGTAGTATCTCCATCATTTTCACCCAGTTTACCCTATCAAATGCTTTTTCAAAGTCCACGTAACAAATATACACATTGTTGTTGTGTTCCAAGCTTCTTTCGTATAATGTTCTCAGTGCACCTATGCCGTCTCTGGTTCCCTGGCCCCTTCTGAAGCCGAATTGGTCTGGACCTAGGAATTCCTCTGCCTTTGATTCCATCCTTCTTGTCAGCATCCTTAATACGATCTTTGATGCGTGCGTAACTAGACTTATTGTCCGGAAGTCAACACATTCTTTTGCTCCCTTTTTCTTCTCTATTGGGATTATGATTGATTCTGTGAACTCTTCCGGCCAGTCTCCTTTGTTGTATATTTCCCTACAGATTTCATAAAGCTCCTGTTTTCCCTTGCAACCCATGGCTTTGAGTAATTCCGCCGGTATGTTGTCAATACCCGATGCTTTGCCATTTTTCAGATCTTCCAACGCCTTCTCAAACTCTTCATACAAAAGATCTGCCCCTCTCTCTACCTCCTCTATATCATTCTCTGCTTCTAGCTTATTTTCCTCATCTGTTGGTTTCCCCTCTTTGTCGTATAGTTCTTCTATATATTCCTTCCACCTCATACATACTTTTGCTGGGTCATTTAGGTTGTTTCCATCTTTATCCCTAATTCCAACCAATATTTTCTTATTGGACCTTTTGGAGATTTCCCTTACTTTCCTGTATAGTAAGTCACTCCTTCCTTTTTTGTCCAACTGCTCCAATTCTGCACATTGCTCCTTCCACCAGTTCTCTCTGGCCCTATCTGTCTCCCTTCTTAGCGAGTTGTTTAAGGATTTGTAATTATGTCTTCCCTCATCTGTATTCACATTCTTCCACTTCCTTCTCTCTTCCATTCTATCTAGCATCTCAGTTGTAATCCACGGTTTCCTAATCCTTTGCCTGTTCGTCTCTCCTATCGTAGACTCTGCCGCCTCCTTCACAGCTCTCTTCATTGTTTCCCATCTATCATTGCAGCTCCTATCCTCTACCTCCGTCCTCTTATAATCCAATCTTTCCTCCGTTTGCTGCATAAACTCCATCGCCACATTATTGTCCTGCAAGCTTTCAATATTCCATCTTTGTCTGACTCTTGCTTTGTGTAGTATCTTTAGCTTGATTTTAATCGTCGAGATTACCGGGTTGTGGTCCGAGTCAACGTCCGCACCTGGATATGCTTTTGAGTTAGTCACACTATTCCAGTATCTCTGCTTTGTCATAATGTAGTCGATTTGGAATCTTCCTGTGTTACCCGGTCTTGTCCAAGTATATCTCCTTCTTTTATCTTGATCGAACCATGTGTTGTTAATACATTGTTGCCTTCTCTTGCAGAATTCTACGAGTGATTCGCCTCTTCCATTCCTTGCTCCCAACCCAAATTTTCCAGTTATCCTATCTTCTCTACCCTCTCCTACCACAGCATTCCAGTCACCCATTAACACCGTGTAGTCCTTTCCTTTTGTTTCCCTGTCCATTATTTCCTCTATTTGGTCGTACATCTCCTCAATTACCTCATCTTTGTAATCTGAAGTTGGCATGTATACCTGTATGACAACCATGTCCACTGGTTTACCCTTCAATTTCACCAACACAAGCCTTTCGCTTTCAAAGCGTATCTCACTGACAGATTTTGCTGTTCTGCTATCTAGGATTATTCCTACCCCACCTTGTCCCCCTTCTTTACCTTATTTTTACCTCATTGTTATAGGAACCTTAAAACTGCATTTTTTGCTTGATTGTATAATTTCTAGGACGCCAAAGCTACACGCTAAATAACAAAAGCACATTTAGATACTTTGGTACACTGATTCATTGAGAAAATAACGTACTTTATACTTTTTTAACTTGCGCAAAATTCACACAAATTTATTGTTTTTGGTGCACATTTTTTCCATTTTTTGTTGCAAATTTCTGGGGGCCTACATAAATAAAAGCCAGTTTGAATTGGGGTTCAAAGAGTCCAGTAATTGGCTGCAGTAGTTGAGCAAGATAACTGAGATGATATGTTTTGAGTCAATTTCACCCCTTAGTGTCACGCGACACCGGCTTACACGCTCGCCAGGAAATGAAGGTAGATGTTCCGGCTGGTTTTCCTGCCTTTCGGGTATATAAGCCTATGCGGCAGGCCGATATATCCGGCCTGGTGGGTTCGAAGGATTAAGCCAATACTGACATAGACATTAACAATTGAAAGATAAACTTTGTAAGTATTGCCTATAAAGTATAAAGTGCACTTATAGTTAAAAAACTGTATTTGATATTTTTACTTATAATTACAAGAACTTGATATCAAAGAATTTGTATCAATTTCATTTCTTGTACAAATGGTGTTATTTAGGATGACATTAAGATGGTTAAATAGTGACTTAAACTAGTTGAATCTTTAAAAGTACAAGACAGTGCAAGGCATTTTGGATGATAATAAATTAAAGAAAATGATTATGAGCAGTAAATAAAGAAAGAAGGTTACATAAATAAATTAAAAAGCGAAAAAACCACTAATTTGTCTGAGAAAAAAAGAAGAGAAACACATTTTTACAACTTATGGTTTCAGTATTAGTAATTTATTGCTAAAATTATGGTTCAAATAAATAGCTTGAAGTTTGTAATGTTGACTTCTAGTAAATGAACATAAAGGATTAAAATTCATGCATTTTACTAAAATTTTGTAAATTTTTATTAAAGCCTTTTGGTGATTATTCTAGGTATTCATCCTACGACCATATCAGAGTCATTCCAAAGAGCAGCTGCAAAAGCCTGTTCCATTCTGGAAGGAATCTCAGTGCCTGTGCAGCTTAGTGACAGGGAATCTTTACTGAAAAGTGCAACTACATCACTCAATTCTAAGGTATGTGAGATAAATACACAAGATATAAATTTGGGACACTACTTTGTGTTTTTCAATTTGAGAATTCTGATACATGACTTTCAGCTTTGTTAGAATCACACTGCTTTTGTTTTATTATACAATTGTTGGCAGTATTATAAGATTCACTGTACTTTATGATTATTATTTGACCTCTGAAAGTTCCACAATTTTTGGCTGAAGAGGGAAATTAGATTACAAGCTGGAATAGGCTCCCTGTGGAACTACATCTAATGCCTAGGTCCTTTGACACCACGTTCTACTGTACTCTCCAGACTGCTCTCTAGCTGCGGTTGGGTTAGGAACGCTTCTGAGTAGATACTCATGAAGAGGTGCTATTATGAGTGTAGGAAATGATTGAATGAATTTTCAACCCCCACTCCTGTTGTAACACATTGTTCATTTTGCAGACCAACATATATATGCGTTTGTACAGATGAGCTCTTTCACCCCGTTTACAAAAGTTTGATTTGCTATAGTAGTCTATAAAACATTTATATTACCATTGGGCACTTTATTTTTTGTTAAACATCGTAATTATTTGCTAAAATGTGTTAACTTTTATGGTTTACTGTTTGGATCTGGACAGAATTTGATTCTAATATGATCAAAATAGGCTAATGTGGACGTCATAATTAGACATTTATTTTTCATGCGTACATTTTGTCGAGACCCCTCACCCACCATATGCTACCGTATGCAAATCACTATAGATATCAGGTGACCCTCTCCCTGCATACGTAATATATGAACAGCCCCAGACTAATCAAAATGCATCATCTCTTGAAATTGTGCTTTTTTTGTAATTGAAATCACTCAGCAAAGCTGCTCGCTATAATAAATTTGACACAATGAAGAAAGGAATTATCTATATATCCTGTAAATTGTAAATTAAGCAAATCGAATTTTTCATGTGCCGAAGCGTCTGGTACCAAATTGCTATAGCATCTATCCCATATATACTCTTGTATTCATTTAAGAAATAATTTAGAAAAATATCCTTAGCTAATAGTGTGAGATGTCATCCATTTGACAGCTACAGGTACTTTCCTTTTCAATCTTCCTACTGGAAATTGCACTTTACTGAAACGACACTTCATTCTGTTCACAAAATGTCAGTTGTCAATCACAGAATTTCAGTCACATTATCAATGCCATAGACAGAAGAAAAGTGACTGTCTTTGTTTTGCTTGACCTATCCACTGAAAAAGCGCTTAGTTGAGAATAAAATTATGTATGTGCACTTGTTATAGCGCCCCTTCAAGCTCTCTTACTACTCAGAGGCGCTCCCGAATGCAGAGCAGACGCTGCATCGGAGTTTCATGCCAAAGCGCTGAGCAATTGTGAGTGAAGGACTTGCCCAAGGTCCTTACGCGACGAGGTGGATTCGAACCTCGAACCTTCCGGCTCCAAGGCAACGACCACCACCGCGCCCCAAGTAAGTGATATGCAGAATGAATCAATGGATGCAAGGAAAGTCTTCCGAAAATCTAGGTTGTGAAATCAGGAAGCTCATTTTCAATTTTAAGTAGTTCTACACTGTGTCCACGATAAAGTAGAACTCACAATAAAGTGTCGTAACTCGGTCAAAACAGTTAGGATTTGTCTGAAATTTTAAACACAACAACAATGACCATATTGACATGAGATCCTAAAGCCGATTTGAAATATTCGTGAGTTTGCCAAATTTATGAGCGTTTGATATGCAGCACCGAAAAATGCAACTTTCCAACATCGAAAAGCTGAAAGGAAGTGAAATTCAGCTAAATATGATGCTCAAAATGTCATTTTTGTTCATGAACACACGACCATAGACGTAGAGGCTACTGTCTGAAGGTCCGATCGATGATAACCTGGTCAAATAGCTGCCACTCTTCAATCAGACGCGCCCTACGGTTATCGATGTCATGAATACGGGAACGAAAAACGCGCTACTCCGGTACATGTACCCGGATCGAGGTCTAGACTGATAGGCGACCACAGCTGCGGATATGAAGCCGAGTGTCTTCCGGGACAGCTACTACACTACTACGTCTATGGTCGTGTGTTCGTGAAAAAAATTACATTTTGAGCGCCATTGATAGCTGAATTTTGCTTCCTTTCAGCTTTTCCATGTTGGAAAGTTGCATTTTTCGATGCTGCATCTCAAACGCTCATAAATTTGGCAAACTCACGAATATTTTAAAACGGCTTTAGGATCTCATGTAAATATGGTCACTGTTGTTGTGGTTAAAATTTCAGACAAATCCTAACTGTTTTGACCGAGTTATGACACTTTATTGTGGATTCTACTTTATCGTGGACACAGTGTAGATAACTGTGCTGTGATGATATTCCTGCAGCTTGACCAGAGAAAGGTATTCAGATGAATTGGTTCAATAATGAGAAGTTTGTTATATGATAAGCGATTTTGAATATTGCAAATATTGTGGTTGGCCGTTTCTTGGATTTTGATTTTATGTTTAAATTAATGTATAATTTGTATATCAAGTATAATTCTACATGTATAATTTGGAAAACTGTTAAGAAAGTCTTAACGTTACATATGATTTGGATTAAATGGTTTTGTTATACACTGGACTTAACTTCCATGATAAGTCTTATGATTTTTGCATTTAGTTCTGAATGGGCAGTCTGTTTTTTATGAGCCAGGTGGTGTCGCAGTACTCCAACATACTGTCTCCAATCTGCGTGGATGCTGTGTTGAAAGTGATTGATCCGGCAAAAGACACCAATGTTGACTTGCATGACATCAAAATAATCAAGAAGCTTGGGTGAATAAAAATTTAAGTTTTTGGCTCATGGATTTTTCAAGTGCTATCATTTATACAATTTAAGCAGCTTCTAGTGGTTCATGACATATTACAACTTACTAGTCATTTCATTAGCAGATGCTTGAATGCATGAATTTGCATTACACCCTATTACATTACCTGCTAACTCTGGATTAAGAACATCTTGGTTAGGCTTTATGTGTACCATCTTGTGAGACAAGTTCAGTGGTTAACTAAGTACTATTATAAGAGAGCTTCAAATTTGCAGATTTGCTGACTAAAGACCAATTATTCTGGGCCTGCATGCATTCAATCTATCATCTATATATATAAAAATGAAACTTTCCGATAGTTTGTTATGAGTGTTCTCGAAAACTGACAAACCGATTGTTTTTTAAATTTTACAAAAGCTTCCATTCCAATAGAACTGTGTTGTATTATGCTTTTTTCCCGAAAAACGCAATCTTTTCCACAAAAAGAGAACTTTGAATCCATTCGACCGCCATTTTGAAATTATACACATCCCAACGTTCATGAGGGTTGCCAGATTTCCGAAACGTTTTTGTCGCGACATCATGTCATAAAGTCGCCCAAAAGTCGCGAGATGATCAGGGTTGCCACATTTCGGAAACTCTTTGCCGCAAAATCACGTTGTAGAGTCGCCCAAAAGTCGCGATAGCGCATATGTCGCTGTCGGGAAGGAACGGTGTGAGGGAGGAAAGGATGGAGCTGGACGAAGAGGGAGGGGAGGGACCGGAGGGGAAAGATGGAGAAGGGATGGATGCAGGGAGGCAGAGGGAGGGAGGGGAATGGGACTGAGAGGGAGAGGGCAGGGGGAAAACGGGGAGGGGAGGACGGTCTTTTCTGCCACAGCAACGCGTGGCCGGGTACAGCTAGCATATTATATAGTTAATTGCAATTAGGCCCCAAAAATAATGGTATTTTCCGGCAACAGCTATAAAAAACTGGGTAGGTAGGTAGAAAAATATTTTTATTTTAGTAAGATACTTTTATACAGTGACTACCCAACAATTATACTTTTTTGCACAAAGATACACACTGCAACCAAGTGCGAGTTCTAATAAATTGCCTATTTGCAGAATGTCTGTACCTACAAACTGCTGTAGAAAACAATCCTATTAATTTCATGTTGTTGACGTCTTTCTGGAGGATGGAGTGGGAGGGGAAGATGAGTGCGAACAGAACATCACTCCTAAGGGTCGTTTAACACATTCGCTGCCACGTACGTATATATACGTACTTCATTAAGCGCACGGCAAGTGCCACGTACGTATATATACGTACTTCAGAAGACGCAATACAACGGTTATAGCTGGCAATAAATAAATAAATAATAACTAATAAATAATAACTAAATAATAAATAATAAATAATAATAAATAATAAATAAATAATAAATAATAATGAATAATAAAAAAAAAAAAAAAATAAATATATAATAAATAAATAAATTTAAAAAAATAAATAATAATAAAATAATAATAAATAAATAATAAATAATAAATAAATAATAATAAATAAATAATAATAATAAATAATAATGAATTATAAATAATAAATAATAAATATTAAAAAATAATAAGTAAATAATAAATAAATAAATAATAAATAATAATAAATAAATAACAAATAATAAATAAATAATAAAATATAAATAAATAATAAATAAATAATAAAAAATAATAATAAATAATAAATAATAATGAATTATAAATAATAAATAATAAATATTAAAAAAGTATAAAAATAATAAATAATAATAATAAATAATATTAAATAAATAATAAATAATAAATAAATAATAAATAAATAATAAATAATAAAAAATAAATAAATTTTTTAAAATAATAAATAAAAATAATAATAAATAATAATAAATAAATAATAAATAAATAATAATAAATAAATAATAAATAAATAATAAATAAATAATAATGAATAATAAATAATAAATAAATAATAAATAAATAAATAAATAAAATAATAAATAAAAAGAAAGAATAATAAATAAATAATAAATAAATAATTTTTTTAGCCCTCGTTTTACATTGGCACACGAGGCTGTTAACATCTCACCCTGTTCTGGCAGCGAATGTGTTAAGACTGCCCGAGACAGTGACTAGTTACCGCTGTGTATAGCCATCATCTGCTACAGGCGACATCTAGACGGCCCAGTCTAGGGATGCCTACAAGGAGTTGTCGTGAGGAAGCCCTCCATTCAGATCTATTGCTCTCCCCCACAACCGCCTGCCTTGTCAAACTGACCGTGAGAAACTATTCGTTGAGCTCTAATTATCGGACCCTTATATACCTTGAAAGACGGCTGTTTATGAATATCATCTGCTTTAGTGAATGCTGTAATTATAATGTTCCCCCCAATTGCACACCTCATATACGGAAGACAATGTTACTGTATTATGTAAATACTAAATATTTTCCACAAAATTATCAGAGTCGCGGATATAAAAGTGTGTCGGTCGTTTACCAGAAATACGCCATTAATTTTTTTGGCTTTACCGAGACAGCTTGACAATTGCCTGCTTTTTCTTACTGGATTTCATGTGTTCTGGACATGAATTGGTCGTATTTCATGAAATCTGTACCATGATTATCTGTACCATGCATTCAGACAGAAACAATATTGGAATAATTATGTGGGTGGATAGTCTTCAGAGTTGCATTGACTGTCGACTGTGTTGAGCTTCTGAGAGAAAATTGTCCAGCTGGCAATAAATACCTATTCTGCGCAAAACAAGTTGCATCTTCCACTTTCTGCACTGGTAAATGATGAGGTTACTGCAGACTTTGTTGACCACTGTTGACGCTGTTGCACTTGTTGCTAATTGTGGGCATTACTATAATTATGAAACTCCGTTACTGTATGCTATTGCTTTTTCATAGTTAATGTTTTGCTTGTAGGGGTACAATAGAGGACACTGAACTGATTGAAGGACTTGTTTTTGATCAAAAGACAGCTGGCTATGGAGGTCCAAGTAAAGTTGAGAAGGCCAAGCTCGCTTTAATCCAGTTCTGTATTTCACCTCCAAAGACTGATGTAAGTGTTACGGTGGTTTTGTTTTTAACCTTGGGGGAGGGGTTAAAAATACTATGGATAAAAATACTAATGGAAACTGCTTGTTTTTGTAAAAAAAATTGCGACAAGGATAAAATTAGAACTGCTCGAGTGTTTCTTAATCATACTCCAAATCATGGTCTACTGCTTATCCGGTGTTCTTTATAGAAAGGCTGAAGTTAATTGTCTGAGGCTTTGCCTTTTGTTCAATAACTTGTATTCTTTTCAATTTGCAATACCAACGAGCTGCACTGCCTTCCATTCTCAGTCAGTTAGACAGAGAAGTAGTGATTGACCTCATTCTGCTTGACCTATCTTCTGTCGCCTGTCTACCATTGATCATAGCAAACTCACTCATAGCAAACTCTGTTTTGAATTTTCTGGTTCTGTCTTCATTTAATTTGCATTATACCAACACCTCGTACTCGATCAATTTGGCGCAATTGTTTGATTTCTACATCCACCGTCTTTTTTGTCTTGTTTTTGTATGGGCCTGCTTCCTTTTGCATTTATATGCAAGTTCTGTATTCAGCTCACTTTCTTTCTCAAGCTTTCTCAATTGCCATTTGTATGCTGATGATAATATGATTATTTCTAATCATTTCATGGTTCCACATCCAATCTTTCTCTCTAACCACTTGCATCCATTTTCAATCATCCAGTTCTGGAGGGCTAGTTACAAACTACAGCTAAATCCTTTAAAGATTTAATTCCTTCCTTTAGTAACAAGTTTTCTCAACTCTGCAAATTTGACTGGTTTATATCAATTCAATTAAATACGACCTGCTTGTTAATCGCTGTAGATGTACTCGCAGCACCACGTCATTTGCTGACGATGGTTGGCTGTTGAGCTACATACTTTCACATACAGTTTTCTTCTGTGCAATGTTTGATGAGTTTACATCTGCTGAGTGGCATCCTAGCACACTTTTGACTTAATAGCTTATTTCTTTGCTTAAGTTGACTATGTTGCTACAGTTTCTTTTGTAATGGTTGTTTGCAGATGGAGAATCAGGTCATTGTTTCAGACTATACACAGATGGATAGGGTTTTACGTGAAGAACGTCAGTATATCCTCAACATCGTAAAACAGATAAAGAAAGCTGGCTGCAATGTTTTGCTTATACAGAAATCTATTCTTAGGTTTGTTAGTTTTTCAGATATTTAACCTGTAAAGTGTAAACAAAGGTCAGTTTTGCTGTTAAGTTCCCAGTTTAGTTGTACTTGAGATTGCATTTATGTCTAGCTTAATGTTTAGTTGTCAAATGTTTTGAGGTCAAAACACATGATGCTTGTTGAAATGTGAAGCTCATTGTAGACTTACCATTTGCTTTATAATGTGATCTAATCTCATACAAAAACTTTGAGGTGGATGGAGAAACGATAGAGGTAGTATCGAGCTTCACATTCCTGGGATCTATGATAGAGAAGGAGGGAAGAAGTGATATGGAAATAAGGAGGAGGGTAATAATGGGGAAAACGACAATGAACGGTCTGGAAAAGATTTGGAAGGATAAGTACGTGAGCAGGGAAACAAAGAAAAGACTGGTAAGAGCACTGATCTTCCCAGTGGTCCTATATGGATGTGAGACATGGACAAAGACACGGGATATGGAAAAGAAAATCAACGCGTGTGAGATGTGGATTTGGAGAAAGATGCTAAGGATTTCATGGACGGAGAAGAGAACTAACGAATCGGTGCGCGAGGAGCTTGGAATAGAGAGGGAGGAGACACTGCAGCAAACAGCAACTTGGAGAAAATTGAGCTACTTTGGCCATGTGATGAGATCTAACGGTCTGGAAAAGGAGCTGATGACGGCATGCGGTGAGGGAAGGAGAAGATGCGGAAGACCTAGGAAGAAATGGTTGGATGAGGTACAGGAAAAGTCTGGCATGAGACTGGAGGAGCTACGAGAGGCGACTAGAGAGAGGAGACGTTGGAGAGAATACACCAAGGCTTTCGCCAGAGCTCCAGAAGCTGACGGCACCAGGTGACCAGGTGAATCTCTTGGTAGATGGTAGCACTTGTGACGTCATGATGAGACTCACAGTTGATGTGATGGCAAAGAACACTGCACAGTGATGGAGTAGTCGTGGAGTAGTCAACTAGTCATGGAGTAGTGGTGAGTGGCTCCAGTGCAGACAGAGTGATCTTGAAAGTGAAGACGTGTGCACCAGTGAGCAACAACATTCCAGTCCAAATTAGTTTGTAAACAGCCAATGATAAGATCAGTAGCTCTGTGCTTTCTCTTGTTTCTACAGATTCACAGGTCTCCCCTGCTACTCTTTAGACAAGATTGGTTGGAGTAAAAGACTTGCAGAGAAGAAGGACCTGGCTTATGATCAACGTTTATTATACTAAAATAATAGAATCTAAGCGGAAAAATTGCCGTCTGACGGACGGTCAATTTCACACCCCACCCCAGATACCTAGATCACCCAAAAATCACAGGGATTAGATTAGCACATTGATCGCCTACACGCCATGTTAAATGACTGGCTGTACTACGAGTTAACTCGTAGTAGGCGGCCAATGTGTTGAGCACGGTCTTATGATGCCGTTTGCATCATGATTCTTTACAAAAAAAACTAGGCTTTGGTTTCAGTGGTCACATCTTCAGCTTGTGAAGATTAGAGACAGTTCCAAACAGCAATAAGTGATTTATTCTGTTGTACATCGCTATTTTTTTTAGCCGATTGTGTTTCAGTTTTACCCAATTTAACACTTTCTATGAAATCATATTGAGAATCCACAGGTTAATGTTATGAAGGTTGTGAAAAATTGTGCTGTATAAATTTGGTATTAACCTCCTTAGCGTTGCATTCTTTTCCGGAATAACTTGTCAAAAGCGTGGCAATTATTTACGGTTATACTATGTATGTATGTATGCATGTAAGTATGCATGTATGTATATGTATGTATGCATGTATGTATGTATTTATGTATGTATGTATGTATATATTTATGTATGTATGTATGTATACATGTATGTATGTATGTATATATGTATGTGTGTATGTAATACTATGCATGTACGTATAGCCTATATGTACATGTATATATGTATGTAGGTAGGTATATAATGTATGTATGTATGAATATATAATATATGTATGCATGAATATATATGTATTTATGCATCTATGTATATATTTATGTATGTATGTATGCCCTATGTATGTATATATAACTGAGGGGATCAGGAGATACCTCTACATTTAGCCCAGGCTCTCCGATAAAGGGACACAGTGGTGGGAGTGGTCGTTGACATTCTGGGTCAACACGAGACCATAAGCGCGCAGCACGTGCTTCATTAGATGCATAACACTTCGATTTCGTCTCATATTCGCTATCCCGAGTAAGATGCGTGATTAACCATGCCGAATGCAATACTAGTCTAGATCCCGAGTGTCACTCGGGATTAACCGTTTTTGCATCTTATTCCCGGCCCGAGTACTACTCGGGATTAACGCTAGGGAGGTTAAGCACCATTGTGGCATCCTTATATTTCTGCTGATGTTATGGTCTTCCATAGTTATGTTTCTGGAAATATTTTTTCAATTTTTGTATGGACTTCTGAATAGCTAGGGTTGGATGTACTATTCATTATAATATATCTTATTAGTGTGCAAGGCTTTTGAGATAAATAGAAACTTCCTGTTGCTGTTAATCTTCAGAGATGCAGTCAATGATTTGGCTTTGCACTTTCTGGCAAAGATGAAGATCATGGTTGTAAAAGACATTGAACGGGAAGATATTGAATTTGTCTGTAAGGTAAGCATCTAGACGTTGTTGTAATTAGTGAAAGCCTCAGTTACTGTTTTTTTGCAGGTTGGGTGTCATTTGCAACCCCTCATGAATCATATCTTAGTACATGAGATGTTGAATTAATTAAGGATTGTTTGGTGTTGATGTCAGATGAATTCGTTACAAGTGATTAAATCACTCAAAGTGTATGTGAAGTGGGAATGATTTATTTAGGGGATTTTTTTAGCACAACCATCCACATTGAATCATTTGAAATATGACATTTAGCGCAGGTCTCCCCAGAGTGGTGGTCTGTGGACTTGTGCCGGTCAGTGAACCATCAGTTGCAGTTCCCATGTCTGAGCGCTACTGAATCTGTGAGTGGCGCTATATAAATATTCAATTACAATTACAAAAGTGAGTAATAAACTGGTAAAATTGTCTTGGACTCGAGATACTGAGCACTATTGTATTTGTTAAAAGTCCTAAAAATGTTTTTTTGGCTACTAGATAGATGATGGGTATAGTCATAGAATTGGATAAACATGCATCTGAATCAATTTTAATACATTTTGAGGTATTTAGATGGTTGAAAATTAAAGGATAAATATAATTAATAAATTTGGCATGATCGGTCCTCTTGCATTGAGATGGCCGGTCCATAATAGCAAGAAGTTAATTCCATGACACTGAATAGTTTGGGAGGTGCTAATTTTATGGGTTTGATCTGTTGTTTTATTTGTGTAACATTTAGTCTGGAAATGAAGATAAATATGAGTGATTAACTAAGGGAACTTTGTGTTATTTTCTGTTTGAACTTTGACGGCTGGTAAAAAGCTGTTTAGTGTTTAACCAAGAATCGTAAGTTTTGGATGTTTATTTGTAGACACTCAGTTGCCGTCCAATTGCCAGTCTTGATCACTTTCAGCCTGAAATGCTGGGAACAGCAGAGGTTGTGGAAGAAGTACCTGCTGGAGAAAGCAAGATTGTCAAGGTTTGTGTAATATTACTTTCTGATGAATGTCTTAAAGTTAGAAGTTGAGTAGACTTCAAGCTTTAGCAGCTAACCATTGAGTTTCATATATGAAAATAAATATTGTACTGTTTATTGATTTCATAAGATTGTTTTAAGTGAATATTTGAGATCTTTAATGACTGTGATGATGAGAAATATTACTTTCACTGTAGCCTTTAGCACCATCTCAACTGCAAAGGGTTAAACATGGTACGGGTGAAAATTTTCTAAAAGATTTCTTTAAATTCTGGCATACCAGCAATGTCAATGCCAGTGCAAGATTTTGTGTTGGAAACTAAACAGGTCATTTTAGATGTTGCCATGACAGCTGTTGTATGGAAGATTGAGCAAGCATGTTAATTACTAAAGTGACAATGAACATTTGTCAGCGCTCAGCAGTGTTTGTGTATCCACAAGACAAAGTTCTTATTTTAGCTGCTTTTGTGCCATTGTTCCTTTTTTTAACACAGATGTTACTTTGAAATTGTTAAATTTATAGCATTTTATCATGTAGATCTGTTGACTGTTGTACATATAGCCTTGGCACAGTAAAATCATGTCGTAAATGTTTCAGATAAGTGGGATCCAGAATGCAGGAAAGACAATCACTGTGCTCGTACGTGGTTCCAACAAGCTGGTTCTGGAAGAGGCTGAACGCTCTATTCATGATGCGCTGTGTGTCATCAGATGCCTTGTTAAAAAAAGGTAAATCTACGCATGCAGTTGCGCTAAGAATATTCTGAAGCTGCATGAGCATTAGTAGATGAATTTTTTCAGAGAATTTATTACTACACTGATCCGACTGCTAACAATTTATGTTGAGCATTTGTGTTTATCTGTGCGAGTGTTGTCCACGGCAATATGGTGTAAATTAAATTTATATGTTGGAAGACAAGACACTGTCATTTTGTTAGATCTGCTATTCTGGTAGAAGTTCAGCTTCCTACTCTAAGTGAAGAGGGTTGGACCCTCACAACCAAACATTCTGTCATATTCACCACGTCTGATATTCGGTATGCTGGGATATAGCAGCCAATGTCATGCTTATAATGTGAGAATGATCAAGCTGCAAAGTAGCACCAACATACACCGTAATTGTATGCCCAGTGAGATGGCACTGCAGTAGCAGCAGTACTCGTAAATTCTACTGTTAGCAAATGCATCTATAGTAGCAAGTGCAACACTGAGTGAAAGTGGGGGAGAAATAATCAGAAATCTCCTGTGATTCTATTATTTAAAATCAAGTTTTTCAGCCTCGGCTGAGGAGAACATTGCGTTGCATCAAGTAATATTATTAAAGTCTTAGACATAGACATGTCTGTTCTGTGGTAAATGAGTTTTCATATTCAGTAACTTTTCTAACGCTTAATCTATATTGTGCCACTCTTTTAGTTAATATTTTAATTAAACACCAATCTTCTAGTTAAACACCTCTTGAATTGTTTAGCTTATACTAAGTCCATATATTAATTTATTAATTATTGTAAGTCAACAATAGAGCTGATAAGCAATTAATTTTGCCACATTGTCCCAGCTGATAAAAGCAAGTACGACAAGAAAGATTGAGCTATTCAGAAAGATTAGTTCCTACTTAAAAAAATTAAAGCCCTGTTAGAAGTATTTGAGAAGTTTTTAATTAGCTGATCATGTGATATTTGCAGGGCTCTGATAGCAGGTGGTGGAGCCCCTGAAATTGAATTATCACTGCAGCTGATGGAATACTGCCAGACACTGACTGGAATGGAGCAGTACTGCTTTCGAGCATTTGCAGAGGCACTTGACATCATCCCTTTTACGTTGGCTGAAAACGCTGGACTCAATCCGATCTCAACAGTAACTGAGCTGCGCAATCGTCATGCTCAAGGAGAACAAACGGCTGGAATCAATGTCAGAAAGGTGGAAAAATTATTACCCTGTTTTATGGACGGCAATTTTCACCATTAAGTATTTGTTAACCAGTATTAATAATTCTTAACCCTTTGATGCCGAGAGTGTAGTAAAATGTATGGGAAATCCTATACCCTCCGGCATTAAAGGGTTAAATATACATTGAAATAATAAACATTTGTTAAGCTGTTGCATCTTCTAAAGCTAAAGTTTTAAAATATTTTTGTGACACCTTGTTGTAATTTTTGATTTCCCCGTTGCTTTGCTCCAAAGCAAACAAGGATACTCGTTATATGGGCAAAGCATGCTTTTCTCACATCTCGTCTAAATCAGTTCTTGCTGATGACCTGTGACATAGTCAACTTAGATCAGCTTTTCAAGCTTCTCATGGTCAAGACTGTTAATAATGCTGGAAAAATTGTTTTGGCAATACCAGTATCTATACTCTTTTAAAGTTCTTCAATACCAATAGTTTTTGATAAGTAAATTTACGTTTCTTGCCATAAAATTTATACAAACGATACTTCTCTTAAAATCACCAGACTTAAACTAAGAGCATTTCGAAATGCAATACTGATCAACGATGTTCATAATGGTATCAAGTATTGGTGATGCACATGCAATACCAACAAAATGAAACTGACATTGTGATCCTCTTTGCAATAATGAAAAAGCATTAGCAATACCAAATTAATGTGATACTATTTCGCGATACTAACAACTCTGCTTATTGATGATCAAATTGTTGCCTTAAAAGGAGCTATTCTAATGGAGTAAAGAGTGAGTGGAGAGATGATGTATGCAGATAGAAAGAGTGAAGAATAGACTAAAGGCAGGAAAGAATATACATTACAGAGCATTTACCAGTGTGATCAACTTAATTAACTGGTGCACCTGCTGTAAAAGCCAGCATTTCCACACCATGTTAAAGTGATAATTCTGAACCTATTGCTAAGTGCTTTATTTATGTTCACTGATGTGCCATTTTATTAATAAAACTTGTGATAGAAGCATCTTAACTACAAGTTTTTGTCTTGGAAAATTGAGGTCTATAAGCTACACAATCTGGCATTATAATTGTGTTTTTGATCATTAATTTATTTAGGGTGCCATCACAAACATCCTGGAGGAGAATGTTGTGCAACCATTGTTGGTTTCAATGAGTGCCATTCATTTGGCTGCAGAAACTGTGCGTAGCATCTTGAAGATAGATGACATAGTAAGTATCAGCTGATGTTAGAAAGCAGGTCATTTATATCTGTGTACACTGCCTTATTGGCAATGGAAAAAGTATTTTTGTCATGAGTTTGAAATTGGGGTGGTGTTCTTGCATTACAAAATTTTGTGGTCAAGTTTTATGCTTTTGCCTTTGAATTTTTTAACAGAGTAATCAACTAATCATTGAAGCCAGTGCTTGGCAAATATCTATTAGTAGAATGTGAGAATTTGTCTATAGATCTGATCAAAATTATGACAATACTAGACACCTATTAAAATAACAGAATTGTTTATTTAAGAAAAAATTAAGAAATAAGGTACAGTAATAGCCAGATATCAATACACCTGTACAGTTAACTCATGAAGCTGCACATTGTCTACAACGATTCTATTCTATTTAGTCAGGGGACATTGCATAATCATGTAATGCCGAAAATTATCTTTTTTTCACCCATACACCTACCCTGTACCATTTCCCTTGATTACGTTGTTACATATATGTTGTTATGAGAAATCATTTCAGACTTAGGCTACTATGTGAATGTGCAATTATAATCAGAACCGTTTTTAAGACTGCGAACGTCGGTGCAAAAATCTACCACAGGGGCGCATGCCGTTTGAGCGGCCGTGTTTTTTGCCAATACCATGTGTGACTTGCATTAGGCCTATATTAGGCCTAATTTTTTAAAAAGTCAGATGAATTGAGGATGGGTTGGTTCAACGACATCCACGCCCCGAAGATATCCAACACTTGGCTGATGACCCAGACTGAGGGACAGGCATGGGCGGAGACCTAGGGCAGCGGTTCTCAACCTGTGGGTCGCGACCCCCGCGGGGTCGCCTGACGATTTGCCAGGGGTCGCCTGGGCTTGTCAGAAATTCGAAAAATATTCTTTCTACTATAGGCTGCTACGACATTGTAAAATAAATTTTTCCTAATACCATTGCTCAAGTGGCCTTTCAGTAATTAGTTAGATTATGGCAGTGAATTTAATATTTTCCGTTTTAGTTTTCAAATATAAATTCCACTTTCACCATACATCTAAAAATATTAAACAATATTCGGTCTGCTCAAAGAATCAATGCTGTCAACTATGGCGACTCCATTGGCGAGGTCCTTACAGTGCGGGGACTGGTGGTGACACTGACGGTCTCATCGAAATTAGTGGCGGAGACCAATTGAGCTGCTTAGGCCTATATCTTCCAATGGGCTATTTCATATTTACTTCATAAATATCATTATAAATTTACAAAGTGTTATGCGCTGCTTATCCATTATGAGCAATATTATTATTTTTGTATTAGGATGCCAGCTTAAAATGTCATCATTACCGTTTGCAAATGAATACACATTTCAAACAATGTGTCGGGAACATTTATTGAAGTCTGAAATCGCGTATCTGAGCACTGAAATCATGAGAAACTTTGTTAAGATGACCGCTTAAAATGATACAGTTACATTATGCAGATCCAAAACATCGTAAAAAATTGGAAGGCGACACTTTGAAGTCTTAAACTCTGACTATCAGCATTCCAAAATGGGCATTTTTGCGAAGCTGACAGCCTAAATTACTACCATTGCAACGTGAAAATTCAAAAGAACATGTTAGCCTAAACAATGGAGAGAGGAATTTACTAAAGTCCTCAACCATGTCTTTCTTTCTGCAATGTATAGGCTAATCATGATAAATGTTTTTGAGATGATAGCATAAATGTTACCATGCGTTGCAGTGTGGAAAAAATAAATAATGCGAGGGCACTTTGAAGCCTTAAACAACAACTATCATAACTCAATTTCGTTAAAGGGGCAGCTTTAAATGATAGGCTACCATTGCAGGGCGAAAATCTTTTTAAAAAATCGTAAATGGGGAGAAGGACTTACAACCCCGGCCTCCCTCTTGCTGAATAGACTTATGAAACTTGAACTTCAAACTATTGAATAGGTACATGTAGCTCTCTGAATCGCAAGTGCCAGGTAACCTCGTACAATTGCCAAAAAGCAGTGTTTCGAATTGTGAAACAAAAATGCATAAAAATGAACAATGGTCACAAAGACAGTGAGGGGCTGCTCAATCAATTTTGTTGTTGGGGGTCGTCACAACTTTCGAAATGCTAAAAAGGGGTCGCCACACAAAAAAGGTTGAGAACCGCTGACCTAGGGGGAGACGGTCCCCCAATAAATTCTTATAATTTACTGTAAATTTTTGATCTTTAAAAAAAACTAACTGTATCCCAGCTTCTGGACGATATTATTTGACCTCAAGATTTGCATTAATTTATTTCTGTCGTAAATGGATTGATTTAGAGTGCCTTTGTTGTTTCTATTTCAGGTTAACTGCATCGGAAGATAATCGACTTAGATTGATAAATGCTTTTCATCGAGAAACATATTGTGCGCGTTTTTTTATATTAAATCTGTGTGCTCTTTCTGTCCTTAAACTAAAACTGTTGAAGACTTCAAGTCAGATGCTAAGATTTAGATTGAAATAGTTCGAAACAGACATGAAAATTTAAAAAGAACCTATGTGTGTTATGTTCAATTTTTATGTTGCTTCTCATTGGTCTACATGTCCATGTAGTACTAGATTAGGGCTATAGTGTTCGGGAAACTGACGAGTCAACTTTGCGATAAGATAGGAAATTTGATATCAAAATGTTTTAAAAATATGGTTAATTTTTAGCAAGCTACATTTAGGAAAATGTTGTCAATACGCCGACGTCGCTACGCGACGGTTGGCTACAGGACTGGACCAAAGTACTCCCTCAAGATCTATCCTTTACGGTCCGCAATAGTGCTGCTCCTGCTAAACCGGTCCACAGCGTGATGTTGTCAAGCCAGCATATTCTAGGTCTACTGCGACCGCGAACACCCTGCTTAGGGGAATGCTGTATGAAAATAACTACCATGCCGCCACCTTTTATTGCAAAGACCATTTTGATCTCATTGGGCAACTTTCTGTCTCATTTGGTCTTTCTGGTAACTTCCTTCGTTTTCTTGGCTGACATGATTGCTCTTTTTCAGTTGTCTACATGGGTCCCTGCTCGTTTGGACAGATCCCCTCTATATCATTTACACCAGAGGTTCTCAACCAGTGTGTGTCGCGACTGGACTGGTGGTGTGTCGCGACTGGACTGGTGTGTCGCGAAAAATTGGTGTGTCGCAAATTCTCACAGCATGCACCCGTCATTCCTGCATTACACTGACTTGCTTAATATTGCACTTTAGTGGGCGTATGTTGTGAGAATTGCAATCTACTCCACTTCATCACAATCTGGAGCAGCCACAATGTTTACCTGGTGGGCCCACTATCTTTACCTAGCACTACTGCCACTACATGACACATTTTGAGGATGACGCGGAAATGTGCCATCTCAACCTGCCTGCGCCTTCAGAGCCAAACAACTAAAATTAGCACAAATGTACAAAGTCCAGGGACCATGAGGTCCAAGTGGCCCCAAACTATGTAACCACAGATTTTGTGTACTTTCCAGTTTTCTGTGACAATAATGGCCTAATAGGGCGTTTTGAGGGGCAGGGTTTAGAATGGTCAAGGCCTCAAGCTTAAAATGTCCATGGACCTCTTAGGCCTATGTAGGCTGCCGGTATTGCCTCACAAAACCTGTGGTCCTCAAGCGTCTTACTATCCAAAGAAAATCGAGGAACAATACAATTAACCGAAAATAAAAAGCATTCAGGGTCAACATTTTCAGTCATTAGATTTTTAACAATTAAAAATAGAAAAAGCTATTTTAACTTTGAAATAGTAATTTTAAAGATGCCGACATTTAAATGACAAAATAGTGTGTGAGAGCGGAAACAGGTTGAGAACTTGTGATTTACACAGCTTGGCTGTCTTCTTCCAGCAAACGCTGTCCTAAGCCCGTCTTATGATGATCATGTCCAGGCATACCCTGCAGCCTGCACTGCCTGGCGTCTCATCCTGCTCCCCCTGGGCGGAGATTTTGGGGAGGACGAACGATTGACCGAAGAAAAGACGCGAGATTTTTTGACGACGAAAATAAATTTCTCATTACCTTTTCCCCAAGCAATTTTTTTTACTTTCACCGCCCAAAAGTTACAATGTCTTCAGCAAAGTTACAGTTGATAACCTTTTTTTAGTCGTCTGGCCAAAAAGTCAATAAAATTTTCTATTTTCATCACCAAAAAGTTGATGACTTTTTTAAAGTCATAGATCTGGCCAAAAAGTCAAGAAAAAGTCTTATTTTTCAATTTCACCGCCATAAAATTTGAATGCCTTTTTTAGTCTTGACGCTCAACGATTGGAGGGGACCAATGCATGGGCCGTCCCCGTCCCCCAACACTTTTATTGGGGGACCGTCTCCCCCTAGGTCTCCGCCCATGCCTGTCCCTCAGTCTGGGTCATCAGCCAAGCGTTGGATATCTTCGGGGCGTGGATGTCGTTGAACCAACCCATCCTCAATTCATCTGGCAATTTAGACACGAAATAAAATATTGCTAAAAACATAACATGCTAATCTGTATGGCCAGATGATATACAGAAAGCAGCCAAATACTAGAATAGAGAGCTGGAGGATAGATGCATGCAAAGTTAAAAAATCCTCTACACGTCCAGTGTTATGCGCAAGCATATATTCCTAAAGAACAGTAGTATGACAAAGCTTAAATGGCACTTGATGTCTTGTAATGATCAGTTGAATTTATCAGTGTCTACAAGATGTGTACATGAAATCACAACTAACTGACCAGCTGGATTACACTGAGAAACTCTGACCATATGAAAACGATATTAACAGACAACACTTGAAAAAGACAGTTTCAATGTTATGCACAATGTTTCAATGTTATGTTGGAGTTTACTGCGGATTACATGTCAATCTTCTGCTCATGTCTTCAGCAAATTTATCAGAAATGATTTCTCTTAATTTGTCAATCTCATGTCGAAGATCTTTTGCTTTCGAAAGTTGATACTTCAGTGAGTTTACAGAAATTGCAGCTGTACATGTAGTCTGTGTTATGGAGTCTGTACACCTGGCGATGGCAGAATCTAAAACAAGCATTTGACAAAATGATAACTCATATCATCGTTTCTCAAAGTAGGCCTATTTGGTGAATTTCTATCAAATTCCAAAGAGTTAAAAAGATGTTCCACTAAATTCCACACTAAAGTACCATCTATATATTATATGTATGCAAAAATTATTTTCATACCCCTCGCCTATTGTACCTCACACATTTTGTGGACATCTCCCTATGCATATATACAACTAAACTCCACCCTTTTACAAAAGTTAATTAGCTATGACACATTTGTATTACCAAAGGCTACTATTTATTTTTGCTAAACATAATATTTGCTAGCTATAAAATTTGTTAACGTTACAAAGAAATATCACTGGATTTAGACAATTTGTGTATGGTGGGGGGGGGGGGGGGGGTGCCGACGAAATAGAAGTATGGAGAAAAATGTCTAATTATGATGTCCACATTAGCTTTTTATAACTCTGTTTATAATTAAATTCTTTTAAGATCTAAATAGTAAACTATAATAGTTAAAACATTTGAGCTGGCAATATGTTTAACAAAAATAAATAGTAGCCAACAGCAAAATAACTTTTATAGATGGCTTCAGCTGATTAACTTTTGTAAATGGAGGAGGGGAGGGAGAGCTTATTTGCATGTAAGCATGAGGTCCAGCAAAATGTGCAAAGTGTGAGGAGGAGTAAAAAATACGATTTGGGGAATTTAGACAATTGGCATATGGAGGTTCTCAACAAAATGTATGTACGCAAAATTAATGTCTAATTGTCTAATTATGATGTACACATTGGCCTATTTATAACTAGGGCTGTCAACAGCCCCCCCCCCCCGAATGCCTGGGTACCCGTTCATAGGGTCGAGCCCGGGCCCATAAATCAATACCCAAATCCCGGCCAAAGAAGCATAATACGTGAAGTAGGCTTCAGTTTTAAAAGGTTTTGTCACTAGCAGACGTTGCCTGTCTCGAGTGAAGCTACGAGTTGAAGCCAGCAACAGTCATAGTGATGGACAAGCCACGGGTGCTGATGGCTGTTGTCACTTGTATCTCTTTTAATTGTCTGCTATCATAAGTTTATCCATAGTCTCCTACATAATAACGAGATAACTGAGATACTTGGATAAGTCGAGGACGCATAAACCTGTAGCTGCTGTGTAGAGGACGTGCAAGCAGGGCTGAAAGTGAGCTGGGGCAGTTTCACTGGCGGAGACCTAGGGGGGGACAGGGGGGGACGGTCCCCCCCAAAGAATGTGGTGGGGGGACGGTCCATGCATTTGTCCCCCCCCAATCGTTAAGTGTCAGAACATGGACACTTGATGAACACACTGCAGGCGACTGACGACGTTACAATGTTAGAAGGAGATTTTCGAACAAATTACTAAAAAATCTGTTCAACGCATAAGAGCGATGCCAAAACAGAACCGGGATACATGGTCCCTTTTTGAAAACAACTTACTTGGACACCCTTAAATTCTTTCTTCATAAAATTTTTATAACTATAGTAAATATACAGAATTCAAATAATTTGATTTTACCCATCAACTTATTATAAAACATCGAACGAATCTTTGAAAAAACCTCTCGATCTAATCATGACTTGAGTTTAATTTCAACTTAGCCAGTGTGGATTCTACAATATAAGATCGGTTTAATTCAGATCTATAAGTCAATTACAACCAATTAATATTATAATCATTGAAACCATCTAATTTTCGATTCGCTCACCCACTTCCATCAAATCCTTCCCATCTTCCTCCACAAGGCCGTAGCCTGCATTTGAGTTAGGTGGAAGGGATTCCTTTGGCGTAGAATTTCTGACGACCATTTTGTAGTCGTCCAAATTTCTGAAAACACCTTTTTTAATTGTCTCAATTACTGGAGACACCTTTTCACCTTTTTTAGTCGTCAAAATTTTTTAAGAGACCTTTTTTAGTCGTCATAATTTCTAGACACCTTTTTTAATCGTAAAATTTCTGAAGACTCAATTTTTTAGTCGTCAAAATTATTGAAGACACTCTTTTTCGTCTTCAAAATTTCTGAAGAAACCTTTTTGTTGTCGAAATTTCATAAGACACCTTTTTTAGCTGTCAACATATAAGAATACAACTTTTTTAGTTGGCAAAATTTCTGAAGACACTCTTTTTTTAGTGATCAAAATTTCCAAAGACACCTTTTTTAGTCGTCAAAATTTCCAGAAACCTTTCTCTAGTCGCAAAAGTTCTGAGAACTCCTTTTATTAGCTGTCAACATTTCAAAAGACATAGTCGTCTAAATTTTTGAAGACACTTTTTTAGTGTCAAAATTTCTAAAGACACCTTTTTTAGTTGTAAAAATTTTTGAACTCACTTTTAAAGCTGTCAACATATCTGCACACACCTTTTTTAAGTCGTCAAAATTTCTGAAGACACTCTTTTTAGTCGTCAAAGTTTATGAAGACTTTTTCGCTCTCTCTCAGTTCCTTTCATTCCTTTCAAAACATCGTGCGACAGGACTTCTCCACTCCGCACGGTCGGTTGCGACGAAGACTGTTTACTCGTCGTCAAAATTTCTGAACACCTTTTTTAGTCAGAAAAAATTCTAAAGACATCTTTTTTAGATGTCAAAATTTCTGAAGACTTTTTATTAGTCATCAAAATCTCTGGACACCTTTTTTAGTTGTAACAAATTCTAAAGACATCTTTTTTTATATTTCAAAATTTCTGAAGACTTTTTATTAGTCATCAAAATCTGTGGACACCTTTTTTAGTCGAAAAAAATTCTAAAGACATCTTTTTTATATTTCAAAATTTCTTAACTCTTTTATTATTGTATTGTAAAAATTGCATTGTGTAAAAACAGTTATAAAGCGCCTCTAATTAGTCGTCAAAATGCCTGGACACCTTTTTTAGTCGTCAAAAACACCGTTTTTTAGGCTTCGCGCTTAATTAAGCGATCGTCCTTCGGCCGCTCGTCCGTCCCCCCCAAAGTTCGGACCAGGTCTCCGCCTATGGGCAGTTTTCGTGATCTGCTGTTGCCTGGTCGCATGTTTAACACATGAATGCATAAGAAACCCAAAAATCTAAGTGAATGACAAAATATTTAGTGAAATTGGCAGAGGTTTTAGAAAATTTAGGGCGAATGACTAAAAAAGGTCGTCAGAAAAATTCTCGGGTCAAAGGCGTAGGCTTGTCTGCCAAAGTCAGACCCGGCAACTTTTCCAAACCGCTTTCAGCCCTGGGTGCAAGCCAATGACAACTTTGAATTGGTCTAGTCCAAAGACCTATACATGACTAGAAAGAACTTCCTCCTTGGAGCTCAATGACCTCTTATATAATTATTATAGCTTTTAGTGCACGTATATTTAGTGCATGTAAAACAGTACTTTTCAGCCAAGTCTGGGTTGGGAGCGCTCCCGAATAGTAACCTTGACGGGACGCTATATAAATCTCTATAATGAATAAATATTTGATGAAATACGGGCTACTGCACAAAATAACTCTGTTCTAAGATTGTTTACTTAGTGACCGAGTTATTTCCCAATGACTCTGTATTATCCTATAGTCGTTCGATGGCATTGACTACATCAAAATTATATTCTGTTCAGATCTAAACAGTAAACCATAACAGTTAACAAATTTTAGCTTACAAAAATGATGTTGAAAAAAATAAATAGTAGTCTACGCCGTACTACATATGGTAAAATACATGTTTCATAGATGTCTTTAGCTAAATAGACTTTGTAAGGGAGGGGGCAAGAGTGCTTATTCGCACATACACATAGCGAGTGTCAACAAAATGTACAGGTGGGTATGTGGAGGAGGGGGTTGAAAATACTTCTTTTTTGCATACATAATATATGGATGGCCCTTTTTGCATACAGGAGTGCTCCCGAGTAGTAACCTTAAAGTTACGAAGGTAACGAAGAAAAATGAATCAGTCTACTGCTTTGTTCACCAACCGATATAACTTTGGAACAAGTAAACAAGTTTTGTGATGCAGAAGACCCTACTTGATAACCCAATTTGTTAATATAAAAATGACAGAAGCTCAAATTACCTCTAATTCCAAGAAGTGCTGCCAAATTAGGATCTTGTCCATTTGCCCTTTCCAGGCAAATCTTGACCAGCGCCTGAAGATCACACAAACCGATATTTAACTCCTTCATCAGTAGTTGTTGAACATATTGCTCTTCCATATTTTCTGACCGGCGCAATTCCTTAAGCTCCTCTTCTTGTTTCAAGTGCTTTTCCGTCAGATTCTGATTTTCCATTGTAATCTAATACATTCCAATGTCAGTGAGTCAAAATCAAGTGCTGTAAGTAATTTGTAAGAACTGAGATTTTGCATAAACATCAAGTGTGCATGTAATGAAGAAAGAAGTTGCAAACATTATATAAAATTTTAAGATAACAAGAAAAGGTTTTAATCATATTAATGGTTTTAAGCAAGATTTGCTCGATCAAGGCAGTGACATTCTTGCAAATTATTATGGTTCATGCGGGCTGGGTAAAAAGTGAAAATTAAATTGTGCAATTAATAGCTGATTTAACAAAATTCAAACGAATTTAATATTGATTAACCTGACATGCGTGAAAGCAGAAGCCGTTAAGAGAGTTTATATATCACACAGAAATTAATACCGGAGGGTATAGGATTTCCCATACATTAATTATATTATCCAGGCAGCATATTTATTAGATATTTATAAGCTAAAAAGTCATCCAAGGACCGTTGGTGAGGCGCTCATCTCCTTTTCTTGGCCCTGAGCCGGCAATGGACGAATCCCAAGGTCCTGGACACGGTATAAGCTAACATTTTACTAAATTTGTACTTCGTATTAAAAACTTTTGTCAAATACAAATGAATTACTCAGGCACTATTCAGTCTTAAGCATATTGAATACAAGTATTCAGTACAGCTCTTGTTGTAACGCATACCGCATAATTATACCATTTAAAATAAGCTGTGTAAAAAAGTAAGTCACCTCTTTGATTGTTTGCTTATAGTTTTTGAGTAATTGTTCATTTTCTCTAATTTGCCGCTGTAAAGCTGTCACTCCGGCTGCTTCTTGATCCAACTGTTCTTTACAGACCATCAATTCAGACTTGTGCGCCATTGATTGCTGTTGAAGCCGGTTATTTAATGCATCCAAAAGCTACAATGTAACAAGAGACAATGCTATAGGACTTGCTGTCTATCAAATATCAGTCTGTTTATTAACGCTTTAATACTATGGATGTACATGGGAAGCTTGACAATGAGAATGAGACCAAGACATCCTTCAAGGAGTACATGTAGTTCATTGTGAACACTTACTCTATTACTACTCTAACATTATCAGCACAAACCTAAAATTTTTAATTTTTTTAGACTTTAGGATTTGCTGTGGTCAACCCATGCCATTAACCCTTTAATGCCGAGAAGGTAGTAAAATGTATGGGAAATCCTATACCCTCCGGTATTAAAGGGTTAAAGACTGGACAGCTGATGCAAATGGTGCAAGATCAATGTAAAGAAGAGACAAATAATGAAAACTTATTCGAGCAGTGAAAAATAACTAACCACAGAAAACTTGAAGACTCGCTGGTTCCCCATAAATTTCAAAATCAGTCCACTTATGGATTTAGTTATTTGTGTTAAGCAGACTAATTTCAGCATTTATAAAAGTGACTGGAAAGTCATGCGGTATTGACAGACCGTGTGGTTGAAATGGGCGACAGCAACATCTGTCTCGATCGCTTGTCCAACCCACTGTGAACCCAGTTCATCAACATCATCGAGTCATTTGCTTTCACGAACTTAAGGTTCTGGCATTAATTTACCAGTCGTGTACTGACCAAGCTCCCAAGCATCCATGTGACATCATCATTCTGTCTGCCGACTTCTCTTCACCCACTCCACTCCATTGACTGGCACGATCTCTTCGTCTCGTGTGCTACGACCACAATGGCTAAAACAAGAGCCTTTTCTTTCATTGGCCCTGCACTGTGGAACCAGCTTCCTCCTTCAACGCATTCCTCCGTGTTAACTGGTGTGGTAAATACCTCTTTTCATTGTCACAAGACCACTTCTTCTCTTGGTCTCACATCCTTGGAGCGCCTCTGATTGGTGTGCACTGCGATGAGAATTAACTTTACCATTGTCCATAAAACTTATTACACAACGATACAAGAAAAATGACAATAACGACTTAACGATACCTACCTTTCTAGTACTTTCTAACTCTCCAGTTACTTTTCTATTATCCTTCTGCAACTGATGAAGTTGCAGTAAATCCACCTTTGATGAAAGTTTCTCCAGTAATTCTTTATTAGAAGCCTAAGTAGAAAATACAACAAGTAAAAAATAACGTTTTTAGCAATGTGAAATAATTGCTTACTTACTAAAATACTGACAAACTACACTGTGTCCGCGTTAAAGTAGAACCCACAATAAAGTGTCATAACTCGGTCAAAATGTTTAGGATTTGCCTGAAATTTTACACACAACAACAGTGGCCATAGTTACACGAGATCCTAAAGCCGAATAGAAATATTCGTGAGTTTGTCAAATTTATGAGCGTTTGAGATGCAGCACCGAAAAATGCAACTTTCCAACATGGAAAAGCTGAAAAGAAGTAAAATTCAGCTAAATATGATGCTCAAAATGTCATTTTTGTTCACGACCATAGACGTAGTAGTGTAGTAGCTGTCCCGGAAGACACTCGGCTTCATATCCGTAGCTGTGGCCGCCTAGCAGTCCAGACCTGGATCCGGGTGCATGTACCGGAGTAGCGCGTTTTTCGTTCCCGTATTCATGACATCGATAAGCGTATGGTGCGTCTGATTGAAGAGTGGCAGCTGTTTGACCAGGTGATCATCGATCGGACCTTCAAACAGTAGCCTCTACGTCTATGGTCGTGTGCCACAATGCAATAACTAATTCTGAAAGTTTAACTTGCCAACCTTTATGTCTTCTGTTTTTTTCTTTAGCTCTTTGTTTGATTCATCAAGCGTTTTGATAAGCGAATCTTTTAACTGAAGATCATTTGTCAGTTCTCGTAATTTCTTTTCCAGCTGAACAATTACATCCTCATACTTGATGTTTTCTTCTTTCAACAACTTAATCTTCATTGCTGTCAAAGATTTGGCCTTATCAAGATTTAGCTAAACATCTTCATGCACATGAATATACAGACTAACTGTAAGGAAATGCACTAAACAAGTAAAGTAAACATCACCCATCATGCATTGCAGGCAAATAAAAAATCAAGGTAAAAAAGGAAATAAAATTTAAGCGAAAATGTGTTGTGCATCTGCTGGCTTACCATGTGACCTCTATCCTCTGACCTGTTTTACAGTCAGTTGGAAGGAAGGAAGGAAGGTCAGTGATGTGGTAATAACTCAAAAGCCGTTCAATAAACGACTGATTATAAATGCTTGACATCTGCATGAATTACAAAGGATACAAGATGCATATTCTTATAATGCTCCTCTGGTGTTGGCAAATCACTGAGGTATCTTTCTTTGCTCGCAATTTCTTTTTGTAGAGACTCAACATCTGACTCCAGAGTCAAGCATTTCCTTTCCCAGTTATTTAAAACTGAATCCTTCTCTTTTAGCTGAAATACAAATTCAGCAATTTCATGCCACACAACCTACTATTTCTCAATAACGCTCAAACATCTGGATATCTATCTAGAGTGCTCTTCACCTGGTATGAAGGCCATCAATATATTAAGCAAAAAACCAGTATTTTTACCCTCCTCACCCTTATGCACCTGTACATTTTTTTTGCACAGATGCGTAAATACAAAAAGTTTCTGTACTCCCGCCCCTACAAAGCCTGTTTAGCTAAAGTCATCTATGAAACATATTTTACCATAGACTACTATTTATTTTTATTAAACATCATATTTGCTAGCTAAAATTTGTTAACTGCTATGGTTTACTGTTTATATCTGAACAGAATTTAATTATAATGTAGTCAAATGCCATCGGACGACTATAGGATAATAAAGAGTAATAAATAGGCTAATTTTTCACGATTAGACATTTTTCATTTTGCCAATGACATACATACATTTTGCTGAGACACTACTCCCCTGTATGCAAATCGACTAAATCCCGTCACCCCACCCCACCCTCTGTATGCCCTTATCTAACCACCCTATTTTCGCAGGTATAAAGTGTACTCATATATAACATGAACTGGAATATAACCCCACTACTTTTTTGTGTGGGGCATGGTGGTGTAGTGGGTATGTTCGCTGCCTTGCAGCCGGAGGGTTGCAGGTTCAAATCTACCTCAAGTCGCCACGCAGGGACCTTGGACAAGTTCTTTACTCGCAATTGACCAGCGCTTCAGCGTGAAACTCCGATGCAGTGTTCATGCTGTAGTCAAAAGCGCTTCTGATTAGAGAGCTTGAAGGGGAGCTATAACAAGTGCACATACAAACAAAAACTTTTAGGGATCTGAGAAAATTTTGATATTATATATCATGCACCCGATTATAAGAAGCACGCATTTTCGTGTGTCCATTTAGTAGACAAACACCAGCGCTAGGAAAAATGTTACTTTTCCTTTATATAATTTATCACTGAATACAGTCATTACTGTTTCCATTATATGTAATTAAAGTAATCTTTTGATTGACATGCCTTTTATTTCATGTATACTTTCAAAACCTGTAAACACAATAACCTTGCTCCTACTTCATTAATGGCATCTTCACAAGGTAGGGTTCCCATCATCAAAAAATTATATCATTTAGTGTAATTTGAATTTGAAAGAAGAGAGGCTTCGATATAAGTTGGTCCAATCATGACATAAAACACATAATAAAAAAATCACTGTCAACATAACATGAACATAGCATTTCTACTGATTAGGTTGACTAGGAAAAAAGAATATACCTTGTCATTGAGGCAGTTGATGATATCGTCTTTAATGTTCAGATTACTTTCAAGAGTTCGTTTCACTTCTCTTAACTCATATTCTGTTGCACTATAAGAAAATAAATCAGAAGAGTTCGCAAGAGACCATCAATGTTATCTGTGCATAATTCATGAAATCTTTTTAAAAGCGCGTACCTGGTAATTAAAAATTGAAATTCTGCATTGTCAAAAGTTACATTTTGATTAACAAATGACAAAAGATAAACAGTGAAACATTACATGTTGACTTTCCCAAAACCAGAAAGACGGTACCCATTACTGCGACCGCTTGTAAGTCAAACTGATGTGCAAGTCAGTGACTGATATTGTGAGGGGAAAACATAAACAAAAATAGCCACAATGAATCCAAGCGATTTTTAATTTGAAGGCTTCTGTTGGATCACAGTTGCAAGATTCACATACTACTGGGAGAAACTATCAATGACATCAAGCTATTTACCATGAAAAACACAATATATACCCACAATACAATAAAGGCATGTTGCATTGCATTAAAGTCCAGGTTGGACCTGATGCATGGCACATGCGTCAAGGCAATGTGCAAATTGCATCCAGACCATGTATGACGTCTACAACATGGTAACTTGTCTCATTGGAGTAACATCGACCACAAGTCATTTGGTGCAGTGTCAGTTTACAGATGGACAAACTTCTTCAATAGCACTGAGAAATATTCAGACAATAAAAGACATAATATTAGTGATATACAATATCTAATCATTGGGATTCATTCCATCTAATCAATAGCTGAGCACTGGTCTTAGTGATGACTCATAATTATAACCAGTTTCTTCCGATTCCTCTGAATTTCTGCTTACACATACAATGTACAAGTCAATAGCTCTGCTCTGCAAAGCTGACCAACTCAATTCCATTTAGTTCGGTGGTTTGTTTGTTAATTGTACAAATTTCACACGCAGCTTGGGCATGATGTCTGACTGCTAAACGTCTTTTTCTAACCATGTTACGGCATTATGTAGATCAGCTCAATTCTATGCATACAATTATGGCAATTAAAAATATTCTATTTTTACAACAAATATTTAAAAAATTTAGTTGAAGTGTGAAAGTTAAATGCATTGTTCTTTTATCCATTTCTGTGCAAAAAACAACAAAAATATTCAAGTACAAGTACAGGAGCATGTCAATCTGTTTAAGTTACCCAAGTTTTGTTTCAAGATGTCGGTCATTAGATGGTCTGTTGCAACTCAAGTTATTATGACCAACTGTTGATGATGATGACGATGATGATGATGATGATGCTCGACCAGTTTCCAGCTGACAAATCTTTCCTTTCTGCCTGCAACAAAGAGTCAGACGTTCAGTCATAATATACAATTTTTTTGGTAGAAAATCCATCATTGTTCTGCCAGTACAGGTTCAGCTAGATAGAGGCCCATTGAACGAGTAAGTGACTGAGCGCTGGCATAAGTTAGTTAAATAAGTGGACTGTGAGGAGCTGGATTGGGTATCATATATATTTAGTGTTTAGTGTGTGAGCACAAATAAGTCCTTTGAAGTATGATAGAATTGGAGCTTTTTTTATGTCACTGGATAAAACTGCGCTGAGAAATGCCATGTATGCATTTACCCAGCCTTGAACAAAGTACTTTTTAATTAAAGCAACTGACCTATAAGCAGCATAGAAATATTGAGAGAGAAACGGCAGCTATGAAATTATTGCACCTTTCAATGATGCAGTCTTTGGCTTTGATGATGTCATCAGCAGCCTGCTTTATCATTTCCACTCTGTCTGATCCATCATCAGTCGTCAGAAGATTACCTGTAGATGAGTAATGAACGAGAGAAGAAGCCACTCGTCCCTGCAGCAAAAAATAAGAATAGTTTTAGGTCGCCAAATTGAATAAACCTTCTGCATTACCTAAGCTATGTGCTCAGACTACGCATCTGAAAGTAGTTAGAGCAGCCTGAGGCTGTGATTGTAGGCTAAAAACTACTAAAGTAAAGCACAGCTCTGCAACGAGGTCAATTAAGTTAACTTGGGATTGATTTGGACAGCTAAGATTGGTCTAAAGTTTTCTTAGTATTGTTTCTCCATTGACAAATTACATTGCATACTACAGTAATTAATAGCAATAATATACCTCTAATAAACAGCAACTGACTGTGATGCAATGATTATTTCATCTTATGGTATTTAAGATACTTTTTGTGACAATTCCGTAGCGTGCTGTGCGAAAATTGTACATTTTGGATTACGTGGGTAAACGTTACAATTCATGTAAGAACTAGCTTAGGTAACATTATTAACTTATGAAGTCCTAGCCATAACTGTGCACAGCTTTTCCAGCTGTGGCTCTTTGCATATATCTGTAACTTCTATGTCAAATCTTCTCAAAAATACAGGTTTTGGATTGCTATCAGGAATTCTCAATTTATAGGTCTTCAGTGGCCATGCCATGATCACTTTTCCACTGATAAAAAAAAACTTATGATCACAAATTTTTTTTCTTCTAATGCGGAATAAATCAATTTATTGTCAATATTGATACTAATATCACAGAAGATGAGCAAGTAACCTGTGATGAAGGTAAGTTGTCATGCAGCTGCTGCTGTTGTCTCAACTGCTGTCTATGCCGCTGCAGCCATGCTGTGAGGTCATGCTGCGGTGCACCTGCACCATGGTAACAAGACTCGTCAGACGACGACAGTGCATACGCACTACGGCGGTCAAGAGATTGGTGACTAGGCTGAGATGGGAGACAGTAGCCACCAGGAGACATGCGATGGACAATTGGCTGCGTAACCTCATCAGTGTCAAAGATGGGAGGTTGCCCTAATACACCTCCGCCTGCTCCTCGCATAGCACCATCCTTAGAATAACCTATTCGATTACTGAATTGCTGAAGCTTGTCTGTGTCTGTGAGCAACATATGAGGATATCCGGCAGCTCTAACTGGATTAGGGAAACTGTGCTGAACAGGACATGACATCATCTCCATGACGTCTCTGTCAGGAAATGCACCGCCGACATCAGACGTCACATGATAATCACGACGATCAGTCAGAGGAATGTTGTGATATGGACGCCAGCTATCACCTGAATATGAAACCATCGGATTGACAGAACAATAGCCGGACAACAACTGATTAGACTGTGAATATTGCAGCAACGGAGGTTGTACATGTCTTGACGCTGGATCCTCTGTGCTATTAATAGCATTCGATGACGACGTGCCACTGCGAACAGATTCCAAGGAAAGCCGTGTCTGACTGGAAAAGCTATCAGAATTTGAAGCACTCTGATTGGCAGCTGCAAAAGACTCTGCAAAGTTAAAGTTATCACATGGATGTAAACAAATATAAATAGATCATTCTACAGAACTTTTAATTAGCATCACAAAGACATTTGTAGAAATAGTTTTAAATATCAAAATTTATTTAAATAATTCATCATAATCACTGTATCCTCTGAAGGATAAGATTTATTTTTAATATAATTACCAGTGTAATTATATTATGTGAAAAGGAACAAATTTACATGTAGTATCAACATTGTCAAACCAAGATTCAACTGAATCTGGAGTGTTATACTAAAACTGCCTCTTGACCAATTACAATCAACAGACAATGCAACAACATAGCAAATCAAAAACCTGATTGTTTGCTCTGTCCACTTTCCCTGCCTTTAACATTCGTACGATTTCTAATATTCACTGGCTTAGGAGTCTTGAAATTTTCCACTGCAGGCATGCTGGCTATGACATAAAAAAAACACTTGTCATATTATGAATGTAGGCAAAGGAACAAAGAATCAAGACAGTAACCTAAAGCCTTTGGCCAAAAAATAAAGGAGTGTAACATGACCGAGTCAGCGAGTAATTTTTTTGATGTGACTCTGATGACTCGGTAAAAAATTATTTGTATCCACACATGTATTAATTTGTATAGAAATGGCAGAGTATGATAACGTGGGAATAACTGTTTACCATAGCAACCTGACAGCCATGAGTACTTTGAACTTTGTCTTGATTTCACCTTGAGCACGTCATCCAACTTGGATCATCTGGAGATCAAAGGACAATTTTCTTATGTTGTCTGATGGGTAGTGATGGGTAGCTGCCTCTGTGTTTCCCCCCCCCCCCCCTTCCTCTGCCAGTCTGCACTGCACACCTAATCATTTTGGCTTCTTGCATCTGCTAAATTATCACAGGTCTGCAAAACATTCTGCTTGCTTGTGTTTTGTAAATTACTAAGTCGAGGCACGACTACAGAGTTTCTGTTCAACAGGCACAGCTGTACACAACTGATGAACATATTCATTACTTTCCTGTCATTTGATTAAATATTGAGATGTGGAAAAAGACCGAAGACATGGAAGAGAGAGTGAAACTGAGCGTGATTCAAAATGATGCAACATGCAATGTTCATTGATTCATTTAACATGATCAGTAACCCTGAAACTATAAATACATAAATGTAAATACACTTTACCTGGTGGACTGAATGATCTTGGAAACATCCTTTATTTCGCATACCACAACCTTAGCAAAACCTGAAACACATAATTATGGTAATTATATTAATACAAAACATCATTATAGTCACGAAATTAATGATATGGACTAAACAAATTTATCGTTTCAACATTACCGTATATAGAGTTATTCCGTGCTGGGTCAATCAATTTCCTGATTGTCCCACGCGATATACATAAAAAAGATGCAGAGCATCCAATTTGGAGGAAAACTGAGAAGCATTGGACTGCAGAAATCTTGCCTCCTAGTTCTTGTATAAACTGAAACTTTTATATTTTTACAGAATTAATGGTTTGCCAGCAGGTTCGACTACAACAGGGAGGAACTGATGTGGTTTTGAGATATCAGCACATTTGCACTCCTTATTTTGAGCTGCACTTTCTCCGCACTCCTTATTTTGAGCTGCACTTTCTCCGCAATCCTTATTTTGAGCTGCACTTTCTCCGCACTCCTTATTTTGAGCTGCACTTTCTCCACACTCCTTATTTTGAGCTGCACTTTTTCCGCTTTGGCACCTGCAATTTCCAACATGAAATGCTGACAGTACAATGTGTCAAAGGTCTCTGGCACAGAGACATCCCACACCAAGCATTGACCTTTGTGCCAAGGCATGATGGCAACTCCATCTGACCTTTTACCGTCAGATGACAGTTCTGCATATGTTGCTGAACTTAACTCATGACAAGTTCTACACATTTTGTATAGGCTGGCTGCTCTGATTGGCTATTTTAAATACCATAAAGCATACTCAAATGATATTTCTACAGAAATAATGGGAGCAGGCCCAACAGGTCCATTCATGCTGCCGATTTATCTTTGGTATTTCCATGACATTGATCTTGCAATTTCAGATAGTTCAGAAACTGCAGCACTGAGCAGTCAGCATTTTATGAATCTGTAGTTTCTCAGCATTGAGATATTTTTAGCTCTGACCTACTTGGGTTTGGGATATTTAGCCCTGACCCAGAATTAACTTTCTACAATACTTTAGCTACTCTTCTATTTCCAGTAACTTACTGCTCGGTTCTCAGTGATCTTGTCATGCTCAGTCCTTTTCCAGCTGTAGGTGGTTTGGCAAGGATAGAGGGCGTAAAGTCCTCCACACCCCCCAATGGACCGTGGTGCTTTAATATGTCGAGCAGGGTAGACGTCAAAGCTTGAGTGGAAGCAGGACAGGCCCCTTTACATGTGTGCTTGAGAAGTAGTCTACAAGTCTGCGGGTGTGACATGTCCATGGCCAAGTCCTCAACTGGGTCCGGTCAAGACATGTGCCTCGTCACCCCTACCATCAACCCCAGTGTCTAACGTGACCACATCACCCCTCCAATGGAGGACAATTGGAATCCTAGTTGTCCCTGAGGTTCAGCAGTTGGACCAGACCACATCTCATATGTAATTGTCTTGCGGCCAAGCAATGGCTACAAGTGCCTCTGGCCTTTGGGTCTCTGAGTTTGAGACATTGATGTGAAGCGGTCTATCTGCCCCTAATGAATGCATGTCTTGTTTGTGAGAATATAACATCAAAGAATTATTGCATACATGTATGCAAGATAACATGCAGAACCCGTAATGGGTAGGAAAGAGCGGGATGGAAAATGAAATGATTTGGAAGTGATTATTATCATTTTTGGTTATTGTGACTGACGTCTCGGTAGATCGTAAACAGTATGGCCGCCGTAGATACGTGCACAAGAGAGCGGCCCGACATAGGGCGATATTTCCGCGACGTAAAATTAAAGCACGACCTATCGACGACATTGCTCATCAATTCCGCTTCAATATCAGCAGAATGACTGCACTAACCCTAAAACTAACCCTAACCGACCCTCACGACGCCTAACCTGAGCCCTAACCGACCCTCACGCTTTGCATGTTGGGATGCATGTTGCACTCTAATTTTATTGCGTTCGTTGGCGGCCATACTGTTTACGATCTACCGAGACGTCAGTCACAATAACCTCATTTTTATTATTTTATTATTAAACATGCTCCTCATGACCCTTAATCACTCACTTACTTACTTTCGAGGAAATGTTAGGCTGTTGAGGATGTAGATCGGAGCGCTCTATTATCTCCCCATCTGGAGCGGTCATTGCTGTTTACTTACTGCATATCGGCGAACGAGTCGACGTACTCCTTTACCCTTCTCTTTATTTGCAGGAGTTCGATAATTGCAGTAATTGCAGCAACCGGAACCGAAACATATGCAGTATCTTTGGACAGTGTCTAATGATGACACTAACCCTAACCGACCCTCACGACGCGTAGAATAATTATAACCGACCCACAACGCCTAATCTGACCCTAACCGATCCTCGCAAAGTCTAATCTGATCCTAACCGACATTCAAGGTCCCCGACGCTAAGAACCGAAGAGTGCTTTCGAAATATGCAAGACCTCAGATTCGATCAAACAGAGCTACGTTTGCTTGTTAGAATTTTACTGTGGTCCATTTACTGTAATTCGATATAACCGGAAGTTCAAAATACTCATCGAAATATATACCGGTGTTTTACTGTGTAGTGTGTATGCAATAGCTACATGACGGGCACTCAATACTCCCAGGTTCAGCTACGCTTTAAGATTTGTACCGAATAAAACTGTCTTATTACATTACCATAAGCACTCAACGTCCATAAAGAATGATCTTACAACGCTTCCTTTCCTTCGAAGTGACCGACGGAAAATTTGTTTGCACCACAACACAACACGAGAATTCGAAACATAACAACAGAGTTACAGACAGGGTTGCCAGATTTTATTTCGCAATTACTTAATCGCGAGATCACGTCAGAAAGTAGCCCAAAGTCGCAAGATGAACCATTGAATGGTAAATTTTTCTAGGTGCAATATAATATTATACATTCTTTATTGAATTTGTTAGTCACGTCAAAAGACAATGAAACCACCGACGTGCAAATTTAGATGGCAGGCTACTTATTTCTTACATTTAATTTAGACTAGTATAGTGCCGCATACGGACTATTACTATTACTATTACTAATCATTCTAATGCGAGGGAGGCCGGTAGCGCATTCGAAAACACGCTGGCACGGAGAGCGAGAAAACGAGTTCGAGACCTTGTTGGGCGGACATGCTTTGTAGGCTAGCTGCTATTAGAAAGATCGATCGAGGTAGCACTAGCAGATCTCCTTAGCTAGGGTCTCCGGTGATTAGAGTTATTATTTTTTTTAAATTATGTTTTTGCCCTGAGGTAGCCTACTTCATTCCACCAGTACTATTATTAATTCATTATTATTACTATTACTAAATGGATGGATGAAATACATGAAGTCTGGTATGAGCTTAGAGGCGCTATATAAGAGAGGCGACAGAGCTCCACGAGATGACGGCACCAGGACCTGGTGACTATTACTATTGTTATTATTTATTAATTAATTATTGAAGAGGGGAAGAGGAAGACCTAGGGAAAAGTTCTTGGACTGGATGATGGAGGATGGATATGGAAAACTCAAAGAAAAAGCACAACATCGAGAAGAGTGGCGTCGTTGGGCATCTGGACCTGCCGAGAGGCAGCTTACCTAAAGAAGAAGAAGAATCAATTATTAAGACCAGTCCACACACAGGCCGGGCCGCTTAGGGGGGGGGGGTAATATGCCGCCTATAGGCCTATGGGTGAATCGGAGTGGGGCGCCGTCAGAGACGGATACAGAAACTTTGGACGGGGGAAGGTGGAGCAAAAGTTCTTGGCCTAGGGTGTGGAAAAAAATTTCGTATCCACCAAAAAGTTGACGACCTTTTTTGAGTCATCCAGTCCAAATGTCCTCATTATACATTGTTCGAAAGCTTGTTGAAACCAAATGAGAGGGGGGCACGATACATGGGCAGTTCTAAATGGGGGCATGGCCGGATTGCCCCCCCTCTGGATCCGCCCTTGGGCGCTGTGACGGCTCAGTCACATGCTCAGTCAACCATGGGTGAAGATTCGGAGACATGGGCGGAGAGTTGCAGGGGACGAATGAGCGGCGCCGAAGGGACGCTAGATTTTGGGCGGACGAATGACTGAGCCGCCGACGAAATTTTCCACTTTTGCCGACCAAAATTTCTGATGACCTTTTTTTAGTCATCTGGCCTAAATCTTCTGGAAAAATGCCCATGGCATTTTTAGCTTGTCTTTTTTTAGTCATTTATTCTCCAGTGTGTGCAGGCGTGCAGTGTCTCTTCATGGAGTGCCCATGTCCTGACACTCAACAATTGGGGGGGGGGGAACAAATGCATGGGCCGTCCACCAACACATTCATTGAGGGGGACCGTCCCTCTGCCCCCCCTAAGTCTCTGCCCATGCAGTCGACCTGCGCAAGTAGATTTTGCTGAGCCCCAAGTCCTGCACGCATAGGCTACGTACGCAAATCGCCTATAAATCCCGTGGCTCCTCACCCCCTCCGTGCGTACGTAATATATGGACAGCCCCTAAGGCCTTGCCCATTATTTTAATATAGAAACACCACGCTGTGATTCGTTGATTGGAATGGGATTATCACCAGCCGCAGGACGTTGTATAAATGACACTTTGAGATGACCCTGTGTGTCTGACACTAATAATTAAGTCATTTCATTCAACATCTGATTTAATTTGCATCTTTAATTACTAATTATTAATAATTATAGCCTACTTCGATCATGCGTTATAACAATGTTTTATCTACTACCTTGTACTGCAAATGGGGTAATAAAGAGTATGTATATTTCGATACTCATTTATGTGTAATGAATGATGTACTTAGGAAATTAGAAAGCTTATTAACGTCTTCATGTAGCTGTTCATCTCACAACGATCTGCAATCTGGCAACTGGCCCTGGGCTATGATAGGTCCGGCCCAAGACCCTGAATTATCTGGATGCACTGGATAAATTGGTTCAAATGGCACTTGATATTAACTTGCTATCTATTCTGCAAAATAGAGGAGCTGTGTAATGTCAGTGCGATGGAAGAGGGTCGAAGAGAGGTCAAGGTCGAAGACAGGTCAAGGTCGAAGAGAGGTCAAGGTCGGCCCTTGGAGGAATGAGAGAGAGAAGAGAGGATGTTGTAAGATCGAGGTATGATAGGGAGAGATAGAAAGGATGGAAGGAAAAAGAAAGGTGAAAGGCTGGAAGAGAAGGGCAGGAAGAGAAAAGCAGAAGAAGAGAGTGCTGGACTTTTAAGAGGCATTGGTTAATGAGAGGAATATCGGAGATGCAATAACAGAGAAATGGAGCATAGTACTTTGTGTGAGAAGGCAGACTTAAGTTTAAGAGGAGGCAACTCTTGGAGGCTTCCAGGAGTAGTTGGATTTTGGAAGGGTACTTGGGGTGCATGGATATAACCCAAGGAAATGTTTGACATTTCTATCAATTTGTTGCAAACAATTAAGTTTCACAGACCATTGTAATAATCCTGGTAAAAAAAGCAAGAATGGTTAGTAAAATGACAATTAAAGAATAAACATAACATTATTATCGCTGTTGTTATTGTTTACAGTGTTGATTGCATTTGCATCACAAGGTCTTCATGTTAAAAAGACAGAATACTTTACAAACGACTATACACAATGTTACACATCTATTGATTTAAATGCTGCACTATAACTGCACTAAACTGATCTGCTGTTATTCAGGTTTTGTCCAAAAGCAAACTTTCTTTGCAGAGTACTGTAGAAAATGACAGCCTCACTAAAGTGGTGCATTTAATAAACATGTAGGCCTACAAGTATAATTCATGACAAGGAGCTAATATGAAAACCAGCCTAAGACAATAATTTACATTAGAAAGTTTCAAGTGCTAACTAATATGGCAATCAAACTGAAGAAGCAATAATGTACACACAATATCTCTAGCAAAGTGGTCACAATCGTGGCCTACATGTGCCAGATTACCAGTCTTTTGTAAATACTGGACAATGTGAATGACCATTCTGGTCACCTCAATCAATTAATATTCAGATTAATCATTGTTGTCACAAATGAACGTATTATTAAGAGTGACTTTACAAAATCTGCATATCATATATCACGAATTGACATGTGTTCAGTTATTTCAATATGTCTGAGGTTGAACGTAGACACAGTCACCGAGAGTAAGACGATTCGCTGCTATTTCAGACACACCATGAAAATGAACAAATGCAGCCGCTAGCACAAACATGTGGAAAATTTGATGACTCTGGCACTGTGCAAACAAAATAACAAAAATAATTTTACAATAAATTATTTGATTGCTTCGTATCAATAAGTATTTAATTGAGGCAAGAAGTTGAGAAGAAAGAAATTAAAGTAACAAGGTGCAAAATAATATTTCTATTTGAATCAGGCTCAATCCTCAACACTATTTCGAAAGCTTCTGCTATGCTCGTTCAGATGGAATGAAATCCAGATGGAAAGACGGAGGACGAAGACATGACGGTCATCACATAAAGCTTTAAACAAGCACCATAGCCACTCTGAAGAATATGAATATCAGATCTGCCAAATATTAAATGCAGCCAGATATCCAATGTTTTAAAAGAAAGCAAGAAATATTGAGTTGTCAAGCATTTCTTCTGGGAATCTATAACTTTGCCAGACTGATCATTGGAAGACATTGCAACATTGTAGAGTTGAGGAAATGGCAACGGCATCCATTCAAACAGCGATTAATTAGAAAAATCTTACTTATGGCTCACTTTGTCAGTGTCATTCACATATTCTAACACCTTTTATTTTTTTAAAAGTCCCAATTGGAACGTAAACATTTTTACTATAAATCACTTGGGAATTTATTTTCACCAATGTCCAGTGTGTGTGTGTGTATGTATATATATATATATATATATATATATATATATATATATATATATATATATATATATATATATATATATATATATATACTTGAATCTATTTACAACCAGGTCAGGTAGTTGAAATCTTGAGGATACTTACCCAAATGTCAAATCTTCCAGGCCATATTCGCTCTGGTATGCGTACTGCATAGATGACTGCACCAACTATGTATAGAACGGCCATGAGAGACAACCAGCCAAGAGCTGAATCATAGATGGCCGACCAAAACCCATCAGTTATGACACAATGCATAGCAGGAATAACACCACTTAATCCAAGTCCTATGAATACTCCTGAAAAAACAAACAAATATCACCAGCCTAGAAATAGAAAGTTTACACAGACAGAATTGATGACTTTCAGCAGAATGTCATCAGTTCTGAATTTATTTATTTATGTCATGCCAAGATGCAACGGTTTGCAAGGAGACATTTAGAAATGAAATTTTTACGACCTCCATCAATTGATTAATGCTACTCATCAAAGAATTCCAACTCATTATTAAGTCCGTAATTGAGTTCGTCGTCAAAACTATAAACTACAGGGTGCGCCAAAAAAAGACCCCCTAGGTTTTTTGCCAATATCTTGGCCAAAACTAAGAATTTTTAAATTATATTTTACAGTCTTATAGACAATTCATATTTACACATGATGGCCAGATTTCATCAAAATATTTCAAACATAACAAAAGTTATGCCACTTTTAGCGAGGTCACCCACCGTTTTTGACAATTCAAAAACGAAACGCAACGAAAACTCAGTTTTTTACAAATATCTTGGCCAGAAGTAAGAATTTGTAAATGAAATTTTACAGTCTTGAAGACAATTCATATTTACACACGATGGCCACATTTCATCAAAATATTTCAAACGGAACAGACGTTATGCTACCTTTAGTGAGGCCACCCGCCTTTTTTGATGATTCAAAAACGTAACGCAACAAAAAGTAGCAAAAAGTGATTTTATTAAGTCTCATCTCAAATAACTGTTGCTAAATGAACTTGGTAATGCTTCACGACTTGTGTTCAATATACCCACCAAAAGTGCCAAAACTTCTTTTGAGATATCTTGGCCAAAAGTAAAGTTCTTGATGGACCTGTTGATTAATCTGAAAGATTCCTTATTTACCAATTTGATTGTCATCTTGCTAAGTGACTTCTCAGTGACGTGCAGCTACACTGGTACCCTGTGTCTTTTTTAAATAGTAATAATAATAATCATCTGGCAATATCAAGGCTATTTGATAACAATATTATTTGAGATGAGACTTAATAAAATCGTGTTTTTGCTACCTTTTTGCTGCGTTACGTCTTTGAATCGTCAAGAAACGGGGGTGGCCACACTAAAAGTAGTGTAACTTTTGTTGTGCTTAAAATATTTTGATGAAATCTGGCCATCAAATGTAGATATGAATTGTCTTTAAGCCTGTAAAATTTCATTTCGATATTCTTACTTCTCGCCAAGATATTGGCCAAAATAATTGAATTGATTTTTTTATACTTTTTTGCGTCGGGTTTTTAAATTGTGAAAAAATGGTGGGTGGCTTTACTAAAAGTAGTATAACTTTTGTTCTGTTTGAAATAGTTTAATGAAATCTGGCCATCTGATGTAAATATGAATTGTCTTTCAGACTGTAAAATTTCATTTAGAAATTCTTACTTTTGGTCAAGATATTGGCAAAAATCTTAGGGGGGTCTTTTTTATATACTGCAACAATTAAAGTTACACTGGATGCAAATGAATCGACAAGACTTGGGATATTTACATATCTATATGACATGAAGCGTTAAAACTTTAGACGAGTATTTGATAATAGTTATCTGAATTTCAAATCTTCTGGATGCACATAACTGAAGTTCTGCATGTATCTAGATATACTGATAATGATGCTAAGGTTCATTTTGAAAATCTTTCCTCAGGTTGATCGATAAAAGTGTATATTACAACTTCAAATGACACGACGTCAGAAGCTTCAAAAGTCTGTTTTGCAGTATAAATAACCTTAAAAATCTGCCAAGGATAAAATGTCACTAAAGACACTCTTCTCCAGATGATGCCAGAATATAAGATAATGTTATACTACGTTGGAAGTAACTGTTTGCAGCCTGGAACACGCCGTGTCTCACGCTGATATTCTGTGCCAAAGTGCATGCTTGGAATTGCTCCAGCTGATGCAGAGAAAATGCTTTAAACCTAAATCTAAGATATGACTAATTAAAACTGTTAGAAAGATAGGTTCAGATTGCATCTCTCACGTGCAGTTAACATTGAAAAACTAAAAAAACTGGTCTAGCATTACACAGCTGTAGTTAAATTAGGTAGCTGATCTAAGACTTTACTCTTAGAGACAGAGTAGTTAGTACCAGAAGACGTTAATAGCAAAATCAAATTTGTTGATAATAATATAGCAATCAGTTGTAAGATGTCAAATTGGAACTAATAGTGTTAAAATCACAATGTAAATTTAAAGGATGAGATAAAAAGAAACGTGTTTTTTACCTGCTCTGACAGGGCGAAATTTAGGCTGTGCAAACTTATCCCACATGGAAACGACGATACATGTAATGCCAAGGATAAAAATAAGAACGAGGTATATAATCATAGGTATCAGCCGACAGTAGAAACTGTAGTAGAGCCAAGGGACAAATGAACCCATAGTAAGCATTGCTATGCCACAGTAATCCAACCTGTAAGAACACATGTGAATTATGAACATTTTACAGTATCCATGAATGCAAGTATTCATGTATGTACTTTGTACAGACGTATCAAGACATCAAATTTAAATATAGCATGTTTAACACATCTCAAAGGAAACCAATATAAGACACAAACTAAATTTATTAATCAGAACATTTTAAATGAAATTGTAACGCACAGCTTTGGCTGAATCTGAGAAATTGAGAAATGCCAAAAAGCAGAGAGCTCTGTGAACCGACCAAACTGGTCTTAAAATTGAAGAAGATTCATATCAATGAAGCTTTGCTAATCAAACAATGTCAGCAGTTCTACTCAAAGTAATAACTTACTTGTTGAAAAATTTTCCAACTTTTTCTGAGTGACAGTACACTGTATGAAACATCCACGAGAAAAAAAGACACAAAATAGCTCCAACAAAAAAAGCTGAAAACACTAATTTCTCTTGCCACTGGATTTCTAAGGATGGACGACTGTTGAAATACAATGCAACAGCAGTAAACGCAATACAGCCTACAAAAAACAAACATTGAGAAAATTAATAGAATAAGCATCAGTACAACTGTATTAATAATAACAAAGCTCAGTCGAGGCCGAAGGAAAGGGTGCTGTACATGAATTCAAAAAGTCATATGATTGTCTAAAAAGATAGGTTCTGAGCTTTGATTTAAATGCCTGCAGAGATGGCACCTTCTTCACGTGGTTGGGAAGACTGTTCCATGCAGTGTTACACTCTGCTGCACGTGTGTCATTTACGGCAAAGCAGTCATGAGACGATCATGGACGTTACTGTCAGAAGAGCAGCTCAGCTCTACACCAAGAAAACAGTTGACCTTCATCATTGCTATTAAAATTTCACTCTACAAAGAGCCTAACAAGTTAAATTGACAAATCCTTGATGGTTTGAAATGTACAAGGTCAAAGCTATTCATCATCCTATATGCTGTAAGTATGTTGTCAAAACATTCCAGATACAATTGCAGAAACAATTTAGTAAAAAGTCATGTCACAGGTCATCATCATCATCTACTGGATAAATAATGCACATACATGATAAAATCTTTCAATGACCAGTAATACACGATAAAATCAAATAGAATAAACCAAAGCAACATCCATCTAAAAGACTACTTTTGACACTTTCTGATGCTTGACTACACAGCGTTTGAATTCTGTAGGAAGGCTGACATTTCTACTTCTATAAAAAAGTTTCCAGCTAAAAAATCGATATTTCCAGATTTGATGAACTCTTCATGCGGTGAAAAGAATTTTGAACACTTACCTAGCAAATGTGTCCATATGTTGCCAGTCTCAGTGTGAACTCGAAAAACAGATTTGAAGCATTTCCAGAAAGAATTCATCGGTGGCCTGTGTCCTTTAACAAGGAAGTCGTTATCCCTCAGCCATTTTGGGAGGTGGTTGTGATGGACAACAAGCCACCCCGCGGCCCATATACGCTTCGCAAGCTCTTCTGCTTTAGCCAGAATAGCAAAATGACTTGGCTCTGCATTTCTGCCCATTTGCTCCGAAGTTGAAGGCCCATCTTGGTCATTCTGCAATATAAACCATAAGCTTGAACAACTGCTAGCAATCGTAGACAACGCTGTTATTCGCATATAATATGTGTGTGCATATCTTCTTCACATGATCTTGTGTTTGGGCAATAGATGTTGGGGGAATCTGTGGCTTTCTGTTCAGTCACAAAGATATTTGTTGTTTAATAAAGTAACCACTGAAGAAGTGAAGAAAACTGTTTAGCATGCCGTATGCAACTATGCATGTGCCTTGCTAGCAAGTCAGCCCATAAGTTGAAGATATTTTACGGTTTTTACCTGTCTTGTCCAGATTTTGGGTGCCATCTTTCATTAAAATATCAGAAATTAACATGAAACTATATACACATATACTACAGCATTTCTCACTGTTGTTGTTGTTGTTGTTAATATCGTTCCCAATTGGAGTCAACAGTACATTACTTACAGAAATAACGTACGTGCACCATACATGTGTCATCACAAGGAATAATGTACACATACAATACGCATATGTTAAAGGAGTAATTGCAGTGGAACTGTTGCAGAATGTATTGTGGGGCGCAGTGGTATAGGGCTGGCGTTGTTGCCTTCAAGCCACAATTTCGAATCCACCACAAGTCGCCACGTAGACTTTGAGCAAGTCCTTCACTCACAATTGCTTGGGCGCTTCGGCGTGAAACTTATACAGACCTGTGCTGTTTGCTAAAGAACTGATTGGTTTAGACTACAATAATATTAGACTTAGTGTTGGATATAGGGTTATACATGTACCAGTGTTATATTTCAAACATAACCAGGCTGCACAGGACAAGCATGAGCGTATTCAGGATTTAATTAAATGGGAATAACTGCATCCAAATGGCAACATCTTACCTATAAAGTACATGAGTATTAGCTTCCAAAAAAATACCCTAGACCGGTCCATAGAGACGCATGAATAACATGAAACAATCAATGATTGCGCACGATCACAATCCAAAACTGGTCTGATATGCGAACCTTTTCAAATCTTATAAAGCATTTTAATTATCTGCAAAACTTAGACAATTGTTTCTACCTAGCTTACCTCTCGTACATTGCGCATTAGGGAGAGATATATTTATTTACATCAAGGTAATAAAGCCAGTACTGATCAAACTTGCTCTAGATCTATATGATTAGAGATTGCCAGTTTAGTCCTGTTTACAAACACTGAAAATGCCGTTGGCATGTTTCATATTCAATAATTGTGATTTAATATTGTTTGTTTGTTCCGATCATAGTTTGCTGAAAATAACCGTTTCAATTTTTTTTTAATGTCAATACATACGTTGAACCCTTATACAAGTCATAACTGTTGAAGTTCATGTAAAAAAACAGCTGTAGACGTATAGCCTGAACAATACGAAAAGAAATCCTGACGGGCAAAACAAATAATAACAATAATAATAAAAATGACAATTTATATGGCGACGTAACACAGCCGTAGCACACAAAGGCACCTCACATGAAACTAACTGCAGGATAGGCCTTACAAAATAAATAAGTCTTGACTCTTGAGTAGAGATTTGAAGGAGTCAATTGAGTCAGCCACTCGCAGGCACGGTGGTGTAGCGAGTATGTTCATCACCTTGCAGCCGAAGGGTTGCAGGTTTGAATCAACCTCAAATCGTCGTGTAGGGACCTTGGGCAAGTCCTTCACTCGCAATTGCTCAGTGCTTCAGCGTGAAACTCTGATGCAGCGCCCGCTCTGTAGTCGGGAGCGCTTCTGAGTAGGGAGCACTTCTGAGTAGAGAGCTTGAAGGGGTGCTATAGCAAGTGCACATACTAACAAACAAGTAGGGCAGGAGGAAGACTGTTCCAGCATCTGGGACCGCTCCCTGAGAAAGCATGGTCACCTACAGAGCAGGTTCTTATCCGCCCTTTCTCAAGTGATATGAGTCGTAACGTGGAAGCGGAGGAATGTCTCCCGATACAGTGACCACGCAGATACTCAGACGCAGCTCCATGCAGAGACTTGCAAAGAAGCAAACAGATGTTAAATTCAATAGGAAAGGGAACAGGTAACAAAGACTATTGTCTTGAGAATTCAGATCACATTCGATCAAATATCAAGAACGAGTGAACTGATCAAAGATTGGGTCACACCACGCAAAGCAGCTCTCTTCCTTTCTGCTCTCAGTCAGCCGTTTGTTGACCAAGCATCAGCAATTCAGCATAATATCATAAAGTAGTCTAATATAATGGCAGTACCTCTTCTTGTATTTCGTTGTCCAGGAGAGAGCCAGCGTCTAATTTTGAGACATTTCTGTTTGATAAAGAGGGTCCTGGCTCAAAGTCGGAATCATTATCTGAGATTTCATCTAAGCCCAAATCTCGACTACAAGAAGGTACTGGAGGCAGAGGCTCCATCTCTGTGAGTGGAGGTATCTTCATTGTATCTGCAAAACAAATTAAATCATGTGAGGCAAGCAATGAATTTAAATTCCAATTTAAAGTCTCTCTAATGTGCTACTTAAAAGCAAGCAGAAGGCATAATGTGCTGACATTCTTCATAAACGACATGTGAAATCAGAGAGGTAGTCAAGATAAGCCACCACGAAAAATTAAATCATGCACCTAGTGCTTATACCAAACATAGCAAAAAGTCAATGTACATGTAGTGTTTGGCTTGTGACATTCTAAACTGTCTACAAGATGGAAGTCATAATTGTATTCATGTCGAATTTTTTATACACCAAATTATGCAACTCAGTAGGTGAGAAAATGCCTTAGACGCAAAAGACCCTGTGCAACAAAATCATCACACAAAATGCCAATCACGTATCCGTACCATTCACTCTGCAACCTTCAAAACTTCTGCTATAATTGAATGGGCAACATGATAAAAAGTTCATCAGCAAAAGTGACATAATCTTCTCCATCACAGATCAAAGTCCTTTGAAATGATATCTCCAAGCCCCACGACAACCCAAAACAACCACACAACCATCCTTTGTGTGTGTGTGTGACAGTGTGTGTGTGTGTGTGTGTGTGTGTGTGTGTGTGCGTGTGTGAGTGTGTGTGTGTGTGCCAACGGTGACTCTTCTAGCTTGTAAAAAGTAAAGTCCGTCAAGTTCCATAAGGGAGGCGCTCATCTCCTTTTCAATGACCCTGAGCCAGCAATGGACAAATTCCAAGGTCCTGGACAGTGGACACGAGGCCAGCGTATCGCAGGACTTGCCATTTACTTCCCAGCTTAAGCCGGTACCAAATTATACTGCTTGGTGACAGAGGCACGTGTGCGCAAACAACTTGCCCAAGGTTATTACACAGAGTCGAACAAGTAACAGCATGCTCCGTGAGCAAGCGCGTTACCGATCAGCCACCAGGTTGCACACCTTCTAGCTTACTGTGCATTATTTGCTAACTGATGTAATATGTTTTTGTTCTTAATGACACTTAACATCAAGTGGGCCAGTGCAGAGAGTGCCACTGAGTAGATTTCTCGAAGAAGCGCTATATAAATTTTCGGAATCAATCAATCCAGATCAAACACCTATATCTACACCAGCGGTTCTCAACCTTTTTAGTCCGGCGACCCATTTTTAACATTTCAAAAGTTGTGACGACCCCCAACGAAAATATTGATTGTGTAACAACCCCCGTTTCACTGCACTTTTGTTACTATTGTCCATTGTTATGCATTTTTACCCTCATAATACGAAAACTGTTTTGGCAGTTGTATGAGGTTTCCTTTAGTTTGAAATAGTCGAAGTTATATATAAGCCTATTCGGCTTGTTATGCAGCTTCAACAGCTGCCGCGTCTTGCTTAGAATTGGAATTCTTCAAACCCGCTGTCTCAAGTAAAGTGTGCCTTCTTGGCATCATCAGCTTTGTTCTTAAAAATGCTGGTCATGCTTTCCTACATAGCTATAGGATGGTTAGAATAGCCTATCTGAATAGTGTTCTGCGGTTAATTTGATTGGGTTTCATTGATTCTACCGATAAAATGTTATAACAAAGACCTAATTCTAGTTTCTCTATTCATGCTGCAACTATTAAGCAATATGCTAGTCTGAGAATTGCTCAATAGTAGACTAATGTTCTTCTTTTCTTAACAGTCATTTCACCTTACTGATTCGTTTTGCGATGCTAGCAATTTCAAAAACTTCATTTGTGTTCTTATGAATGCGCCGAGCAGGGAGAGTTTGGAGAATGGACGTAGGCCTACGTGCCATTCCCTATTGTCAACAATTTTCCACCCCGCAATGGCAGCATTTTAGGCTGTCGTTTTAACGAAACTCTTCATCATTTCAGTGCTGATAGTCGTGCTTTACGTCTTTACGACTTCAAAGTGTCTCCTCCCACTGTTCAGAATCTCAATTAAAAAAAACTTCATAATTTCAGTGCTGAAGGCATGGTTTATGACTTCAATAAATGTCCTTTTTCCATTCAATTTTCTCTCTCTAAATTTCCAATCAGTAGCCTATTTTAAACTGTCATCTGAATTTTGTCAATGCTGATAGTAATGGTTAGGCCTACTTTAAGACTTCAGAATGTCGGTCCCCAGTTGTTAACAATATTTTGGATTTGTGCACCGTAACATTCTAAGCCATCATCTAAAAAAATTACTCATAATTTCAGTGCTCAGAGAGGTGGTCTTGACGTCAAAAATATTCCTCCCTGTGTTTCTTTAGAAGAATAGCAGAATTTACATTTGAAAACTAAAATGAAAAAAAATTAATTAGCTGCCGCAATCTAACTGATGAATCTTAGCAAAATTATGAGTAAAAATTATTTTAGTTTGTTGAAATTGCTATTTGGCCGATATCTTTTGCAAATTTATGAAGGGGCCAGGCGACCCCTGGCAAATTGTCAGGCGACCCCCGAGGGGGTCGCGACCCACAGGTTGAGAACCGCTGATCTACACAAAAAGCCTTAGAAATAACTTCTCATTTACATCATAATAGGTTATTAATAAAAATATTTGAAGCTTACATGGGAAACTGGCATAGTCATCCCTATGACACACCAAATTGCATTTAAGAACTTACATCCCACACAAATACAGCTGAGCCATCCAAAAACACTCATTCAATGTCGATATAAAACACCCATGTATATCAGATTCGCTTTTCGGCGTGACCTTGCGCGTAAGAAATCTATGTAATAATCTCTGTGCCAAACTTTAAATGTCCCACTGAATTACAATGAACATCATTGTAAGAAATAATGCAAGTTCAAGATGGAAAATTGCAAACTCATCTCAAAATTACACTTAGTTGCTTAACAAATTAAAAGGTTCTTTGTTAGATTAACTTTAAATGAATCAAGTAAGAAAACTAACAAATATATGGAACATTATCTCATTCTAATCGATGATGAAATGGACAAGTATCTTGGTCAATAATAAGCAACAGTATATTTTATTAGGCTGTGACTAGCGGACCGCCAGGCGGCCCTCGAATTTCAAATACTAGCGGACCGCCAGTGGCGGCCGTCCAATACGGAATACTAGCGGACCGCCAGACAATATGGCTGCCAACGAATGCAATAAAATTAGAGCGCGACGTATCGATGATTGTTCATCAGTTCAGCTTCAATTTCAGCAGAATGACTGCACTAACCCTAAAAATAACCCTAACCGACCCTCACGACGCCTAACCTGAGCCCTAACCGACTTTCACGCTTTGCATGTTGGGATGAGTGCATTGAGTGGTATAATTTGGGACCGCTGTTGACAGGATTCTCAAATTCTATTTACACCAAAATTTATCTTCGTTGATCAATTTATACTATATATCATCTAAATGGTTTCTCATTTCCCTTCTCCTTGTTTCTAGAATTTTTTGTTCGACATAAAACAAACTATCGGTAACTGCCGCCATTGTAACAATATTCAAGAATCAAGACTCGTTAGGCTAGTCATGTGACAGGTTACACGTGACTGGCGGTCCGCTAGTAATTGAAATTGGACGGCCGCCTGGCGGTCCGCTAGTCACTTCGATTTTATTATTATAGCATGGTTCTAACCAATAAGTTCCTTTAATTTATTATTTTTTATTCATGATTTTGCACTTAAGTAGTGGGAAAAAGAGTGTGGATTGTGGAGCAACCCTCTGACTGAAAAAGGCTGAAGATAAGACTTGTAGACAAGAAGTGTGAAACCAAAAGTATTAAGAATTACTGCACCACAAGGATTATTACCCTCTTGATGTGTGACTTGACCCTGACCCACGCGAGGCAAAGTAACCTTACACAATAAATACTTCAATGCCGGCACTTGAATCAGCTAGTTTGTGGGCACTAACTCAATCACTGACTTACTTTCGTGGAAATATTGGGCTGTAGGTTTGAGTGCTCTATGCTGCCTCAATCTGGGGTGGCCATATTTTTTTACTGGCTGCATATCGGCGACCGAGCCAATGTACCCGTCTACCGCCTTAACTTAGTTTCCGCTTTAATAAATATTGCTACTCATTACTTACTTGCCTGATGGGAGTCTAGCTGTCGCACCCTTCTATTCTCTACGAGCCTGTGGTAGCCATATTGTTTCTACGGTGATCGACAGCAAACGATTCCAAAGTAAAGATTTATTTGGATGACACAAATTACATAAACATGTCTGACATGTTAATCCTGCTACATTAACGTTTAGATGCACTTTTATGGCGTTATATCAATCATTGCTTGTAGATCCAACAGACTGGGTCGTATCCTGATGTAAACCAATCTGATTCATGGTTCTCTTTTGATGCTTTTAATATGGAATATTTAAATCCTTATAAACCGCTCTCATGATTGAATCCTAAACGGACACTTACACCTTTTATCACTGTTAAATGTCACAGTCGAATGCACCAAAATTTACCTGTTGTGATAAATAACAATAATAATACGAGTAAGCAGTAAACAACCTACGGCAGTAAACAAAGGATGCGTTCGAAAACAGCTCGGAACATGGTTCGGGCTACGCACTGAGTCAGAGCAAGAAGACAGTAAGCAAACAAATATAATTTTGGCTAAATGGGTGATGACCAAGGTGATGACTGGAAATCTGTTAGGACCATAGGCGTAGGAGACGGGGGTCCAGGGGGGGCAAATGCCCCCCCAAATTTCGGGCAAGTCTGATTTTTCGGGCAAGCAGACCCGGAAAAATAAAAAAAGTTTTAGAAAATTGTTACTTTTTTTATTTTTTCGGGTCTTCTTGCCCGAAAAATCAGACTTGCCCGAACAAAAATGGTCGTCAGATCTTTCGAGCAAAAAGTAACGTGAAATTTCAGAAGATTTTACCCGGATGACTAAAAAAAGGTCGTCAGAATTTTCGGGCAAGCGTAGCGGGAATTTTTCTTAAGATTTCGGCGAAATGAAAAAAAAATTTCGGGCAAAAGTCACATTTTTGCCCCCCCCCCAACGTTGAAATGTCCCCTACGCCTATGGTTAGGACAGTTAGATGATTGTGTCTTCTGCCACGAAAGGCTAACTTTATCACTGGTGTTAAAAGTGCAATGACGGCGCCAGCTATAGCATTTCCGCAGGTCGCGTCAGGGTCATGGGCGCTATTAAGCTGGTCGAAAATGATATGTAGGGGTGAGTGCATATAAACCGAAACAGCAGGCAGACCGAAACAGTTCGTCTTTCGGTGAGGGGCGTTCAATTTCTAGTTGTCTAATAACGATCATGTTAAGTTGCTCTAAAAGCTTGGCAAACAGACTATCTTATACATATTCATTTATAGCGCAGGGAACCAGCCTATGCTGTAGAGCAGCTGTTTTCGAACGTCGGTCGAGTATTTACATGTAAAATGTCTCGGTACTAGTAACAAATCGGACGGGACAGCACGCTCAACTTTTGTATAAAAACTGATGATAGGATTGACTTTGCACATATTTTCGCTGCTAATAAGTAATGCTTATCAATTGTTATTCGTTATTTATAAACAGTTTAGTTTGAGCAACAACAGAGAATTTAAAATAAACAAAAAAGCCGCATGTTTCGGTCTCCATGCACTATGCTGGTAAAGCGAAACGGGTCTTGCAGGTTAAGCGAAACACGTGCATGCAGAGCGAAACGCGTTTCGCTCTATGTGCATTGCTGCTTAAACTGGCCAGTGGTTCGATGGAGGGGCGGATAAGCCTACAGAAATTTTCATGGGGGAGCACAAATTTTTAGACTTGGGTCGGAAAAATTTGTTATGATCATAAACAGAACTTGCCATAAAAACACAGGAAAATATGAAAGTTATACATTGCTCGAAAGCTTGTCGAAACCAAATGGGGGGGGGGGGGGGCACGATATTATGGGCATTTCTAAATGGGGGTCATGGCCGGCTTTCCCCCCTTTGGATCCCTTCTGCTTCGATGTGAAATGCTTTGACAATTATAGTCTGCATTATTCATTCATTCTTTTGGGGACTTGTATAACACCCATTCCAGAAACCTACTCATGACTAGACCAGCAACGGGCCCACACTATAGAAAAAGAGTTGAGTTATTTGTACTAACATAAACTTTGGAAACAGTAGGCCTTACATGTATATTCGTGGAATCTGATAGAACATTAACCATTACACACCATGAAACTGGCACTGATGGTGTCAATAATTGTAGTAGCTTATTACTTCTGCTGAACTTGATCCCAGTCCAAACCAGACAATAGTTTTTTGTGTCCAATTCCTGTTAAGGAGAGATACAGAGAGGCAACATGGCTGTGTACGAAGCTTCCTTCGCATCATCTAACTACAGATGTTCATATCAGCTTTGTTAAGATGTGTGGGGAGAAACAAGAGAAATTAAATTATCAATTAATGGCAGCAAGAGAAAGAGAGTTAACCATTTGTGGAAGGATGCATGGGGAAATAAAGAGCAAGCTGACAGAGGAGAGAATTAACCATACCACCGAAAAGAAGAAGAGGAAATCAGGAGCCAGTGGGCTGAAATTAATCAAGTAAGGCTGATAAAAAAGAGCGTTGGAAGTATGATCACGGCAGCTTTAAATATGGGCAAACAGAAAATATATAAAAATTATCTAATGTTGGATTTCAGGTGCTATAGTTGCCATAAAGAACAATATTGCCATAAACAATGTCACGATGTGCAGAAATAAATGGTGTAGGTAGGCCCTAGGACTACTGGAGGTCAACATTCTACTATAAAAACTGTCTTTAATAAACTTTCAGAGAAGTATAGGCTGTGTTACAAATGGGATACTTTACCTAATTTCATATAATTTAGACATAATCGTCTATAGGCTAATAATCGTGCAAACAAAATTTATTCATATGCAAATCTCTGGCTCTTGTTATGTGACACATCAGCTGTTTATCTGAATGAAAATCTTAAAAAATTAATCAAATTACAATATTCCAGATAAATGGTTCCTGAAATACCATTGATAATTACAATGCATGGAGTTACTATAGTCTCATTATTATGCTGAACAAGCTAATAATTGTTGACCTCAAACATTCTTTTTCTCCTTGTTGATAACTAGGCCTAAGTTTATAGATTTATGTAAGCTAACAATGCATAAGCCTATTTGATTATGTTTGAAAGCCTATGAATAGTTTTTTTCTAATTAATAACCTATGTAAACTAAAATTGCTAAGGCTTTAGCATTGGTGACCCATGAGATTCCATCATTTTGTGTGTTTATCTTCACTGTGTGTTTTGTTTGCATATGAACCAATAAAATGCTTAATCTTAGGCCTATATAACTCTAAGCCTATCTAACATGTTGAATTCTTGCCTTTTATTATAGGCCTACCATTGGCGGTAGGCCTGTTACAGCTTAATAAGATATGTGTTTCGGTCAATCTGCACACGCTGTTTCGGTCACAATTAACATGCTTTCTGCCGTGCAGGGAGAGCGAAACGCGTTTCGGTCTGTATTCACTGGTGTTTCGCTCTGTATTCACTGGTGTTTCGGTCAACCTGCATTTATGCAAATTAGGCTATTTAGTGTTTTTCAAAAATTTCTCCGTCTACGTGCAACTGTTTCAGCTAAAATGACGTGTATTATACACAGAAAAAAAATCCGCATCGAATGGTATACAAACTATACCGCACGGACTAGAAAAAGGCGAGAAATATCGAAATAAGCAAAAGTGTTTCGGTTTGTATGCACTCACCCTACCGTAAAGAAGATAATAAGAAATTCGAAATTTTTGTCGAATCCTAAACGAATAGCAGTGGGCTTCACAAGGCTTCATAGTAGTAGTTGCAGTTAAACGTCACTGTGTGGTAAGAAAGACCATTAGCGACGCCCTCCTCCTATGTCCAATCTTGGGACTGGCACCTGGCAAAGTGCGACCAGTGGCGGAGTTCACGAGGCTGGTCAAGAGGATAGGCATTAGCATAGGCGTACGAGGCGGGGGTGCAGAGGTGGCAATTGCCCCCCCACTTTCGGGCAAGTCCGCTTTTTCGGGAAAAGACAGACCGAATGACTAAAAAAAGGTCGTCAACTTTCGGGAAAGTCCGGTTTTTCGGGCAAAGACAGACCGAATGACACTAAAAAAAGGTCAACTTTTTACGGTTTGACGGTTTTTCGGGAAGAAAGTTCAATCTCCCCTCCCCCACTGCTAAAATCTCCCGTACGCCTATGGGCATTAGTGAGACCTAGGCTATGGTAGGCGGTAGCCGCGGTATAGCTCCGCCACTGTAAATTAAGCAGGTCTTATTTCAATTATGATATGCATTTTCGATCCATTTCTGGCGTTAGCCTATACATCAATCATTGCTTGCAAATCAAAGCAGAATAGGCCTATAGGTCATACCACAGTATGGGCGCGGTGGTGTAGGCCTAGTGGTGGGCCTGGTGGCGTCGTTGCCTTGGAGCCGGAAGGTTCGAATCCACCTCGCCGCGTAAGGGCCTTGGGAAAGTCCTTCACTCACATTATTGCTCAGCACTTCGGCGTGAAACTCCGATGCAGTGTCCGCTCTACATTCGGGAGCGCTTCTGCGGAGAGAGAGAGTTTGAAGGGGCGCTATAACAAGTGCACATACAAAGTATAAATAAATGTTATTTATGCTGTGGTCGTACCTTGATTCGGAAACCAATCGATCTCTTTCGCTGCCACCTTGGCTCATGTTTCAATCGTCAATCGATTGGACTACCTCTACCCTGGATCCGATTGCAACCCTCAGATCCTTCTGCTACAGTAGGCTAATAGACTTAAAGCTCACGCAACCTCTGGAGCGGCTTCCTTGGGCGGCTGCTGAGCTGCTCGTTTCATTGGCCGTGTTCCTAAATTAATTTGGCCGTATCTACACTTACCGGGATGTCCTCCACTGGTTCCCTGTCCAGCAGCATACATTGGGAACAGGCCGGTGAGATCACGTGGTAATATATACGAGGTCGTTGATTGGGAAGAAGAGGGGGAAGGCATACGAGGGCAGGAAGACGACTGGAGAAGATACAGAGACCGCGAGAGACAGGATAGTGGGATTGAAGGTGAGAACAAGAACGAGGGGGATAGGCTGATGTAGGGTACCCTCATCGTCTGGCAGTGTCCTGGAAAGTAGGTTACGTCTATCTTCGAGAGCTTTCGATTTGTAACTTCTGATTGCTCTGTTCAACGCTCTCTGCCTCTAGACGCGACGAATAAGGCTTCCCGATTTGAAGAGCCTTCAATCCCTTAATTGGCCTGCGTTCCCTTTCATGGGATTTGTCTGTTTTTTTATAAACTACCGAGATCAACACTGTCCTCTTTGGCCGTGCCTGGGTCGGGAGCGCTTCTGAATAGTGGTCATCTTCGGGGGTGCTATGCGATTTTTTTTAGATAGGCTAGCCTATAATTAAACATCATATAGAAGAATACTACTGAGAATACCTTGGACAGACAAAAAGAGGAACAAGGGGGTACTGAGAGAAGTGGGTGGAGAACAACTATGGAGTGTAAGTTAAAAGAAAATTGCAGTATTTCGGTCATATAATGAGGAAAACAACAAACTGCCTTGAAAAAGAAATAATAACCATTGAGATGAGGGATCAAGAGGAAGACCAAGAAGAATGTGGATGGACGACGTGATGGAATGGATGGGACTATCGATGGAGTGGGTGATGCGAGCAACACAGCAGAAGGATCTCTCGAGAAAGATTGTCCATTATGCCGCCAATGTTCGGAGTGACGAATAGGGCACCGATGACGACAAGCCTACAATTATCTAGATATGTATAGATATGTCTAGATAGATAGATAGCTGTGCCTGCATGAGCCGATAAATGCTGGTCTTTTAAAACTGTAACATCGGTTGCCCAATATCGCCTTTGTTACACTGTTGTTATTAAAGTGTGAAAGGCTGGTTGTGCATTTCCCAACAATAGCCCATCAATAGAGGTGTGGTTAGGACCTGGCATGGCATGATGGCTGTTTGGGTATGCTGGTATCTTTAGACATTTGAAATGCCATAGCGATAATAACTGCAATTTGTTGTTTCTTTAGAACCGTCTCAATCAGACAACCAGACATGATGAAATAAAAGAGAGCACCTGATTGCTTGACCTGTAAACTTCCAAGTTTTATATTCGTGCACATAATTTATATGCTTCCACAAAGTTAATCAAATGCACACATCACAAATGCTTACTCGAAAAATTTGTAAACAGGTACTTATAAACAGTTCAAAATAACCAAAATGCCAGGAACTGAAAAAAAATGTAAAGAATAAAAGCAATTAGAAAAAATTTGAAATTTGACTTTGTTTGGAAAAATGGCGCAAATCAACAAACTTTATGCACCATAATAACCAATTTGAAAGAATCTAAAAGGCACTATTTTTAAATGTTCATTCATGCCACCAATAGGAAAATTTGTCAGGCCATAATAATTGAATGATCCAAAATATAGGCAACATTGTTAAACTGGATCCATATTTATCGCAAAACACTACACAAATAAACTGAAATGACCATAATGACTTGAGAATTGCTTTCCCTAACATTACATATTTTAAACTGTCACTTATAAAAGATTATTTTCTGCTCTTACAGTTGGTTCTAAAATAAAATACGATTTTAAAATGAATTAGAGTTCAACATACAAAAAAAATTGATATTTGCACAGGTGCACACAATTCCTAACAGATTTGGTAACTTAGCTGTCTCTAAACTACACAAGAAAACATGATCTCATCATGAGCAACATCAACAGCAGCAACATCAACAGCAGCAGCAACAGCGGCAGTAGCAGGGCAAGCAAATGTGCAAGATGTATTAACAGGAATTTGCACAATTGGATCATAAACGTATCACAAATAAACGAACCACTGATAACTAGTAGTTACATTTTGCTAATACAGACAAAAATAAACTGTTCATATAGTCGAGAAACGAGCATCCACAATTACGATTTGTGCATATTTCATCTGATGCAGTAATTAGACTCTGCATCATTTTGGACTTGGAGAATTAACTCATTTGTGTCAATATTTAACCAGAACATGACAACCAAAAAACACAAAGTTTTGTTATTAAATATGCTAAGAAATGCAGAGACAACACAGTGCTCCTCAGTCCCATTAATAGACCATGACACACCATTGCTTTTGACTGCAACAATGCATCGAAGAAGAAGAATGCATTGAAACAGAATGGAAATCATCCTGTCATTTCATCATCATAACGGCGCTGTTGTCATGCCTTGCTACGCCATAAATTCAGTCACATCGATGATTTTCTTTTCGGCTTCGTAGTGACGCAAGAGTTTCTTCCAAATTTTATCGCAATGAAGCAGGTGTTTATTACCTGAAATAAAAAGTAAACAGCATTAGCATAATATTATTTTCAATTTGATTTAATTAATGCAGGGGTGTCAAACCGTTTTTAGTGGCGGGCCAGTGTGAACATCTTCTAGCAAGTGGCGGGCCAGCGTGAACATCTTCTAACAAGTGGCGGGCCAGGGTGTCGAAGCTCCTGTAGCAATGTGTCAAATTTGTTTCTAATACTTTCTATCAATCCATATATAAAACGGAGTCATACTCTAACAAAATAGGTCTACTATATAGGTTTACATACAATAAACCATGAAGATTTGCAAGATATTTGGCGCGGACTATAAAATATAAAAATTTGAACTTTTATCCTCTAATTTTGTAATCTTGAGGGAAGGCTCTGCGGGCCAGAAAAAAATCGTTGGCGGGCCAGAAATGGCCCACAGGCCAGTTCTTTGACACCTCTGAATTAATGACTTCTATATCGACATCATCAAAACAGCATTAATTAATTGGTCACTTTAAGTGCTATGTCATGTCATGTCACTCCACCGTCGTCACTTTGCGGCGGTTGGCTGCATGAATGGACCAATTGATTCCAACAATATCTGTCCTTTACGGTCCTCAACAGATGCACTCCTGATAGACCGGTACACGTCATAATGTTATCAAGCCAGCATGTTCTACCGCGGCTACGAACACCCTAGAGCAGCGGTTCCCAACCCGTGGCCCGCAGGCCAAAAATGGCCCGCCAGGCCTAAAAATATGGCCCGCCCGGCCTCAAAAACAGCCTTCATCTCTCGAAGAATTAACAAAATATTATATGAAGAAATTGACAATTTTGTCAGGATAGAACACAGTTATTTTATATTACAAATTATTTTATTTTGACGTCTATAAATAACATCACACATTCTATTTTGAATCAATTATAACAATTTTATATGCTTTTAGTTAAGTAAATTTTAGCATTGTGGCCCCCTAATGTTCTTTAACTATGAAAATGTGGCCCGCTTGTCCTCCAACTTAGAAAAAGTGGCCCTAAGGTCCAAAAAGGCTGGGAACCACTGCCCTAGAGCTACCAATCCCATCATATAACACTACTCTCAAGTTAAGTGATATTGTAATCAATATTTGTAGCTTGTCTGATAATCCTTGTCAAAACCCAAATGTTTGACGACATGAGAAACCAGACAGTGGCAAGTAAACATCTTGAAACAGATGAGCCTGAAATATACATAAGCAGTAATATATATATATATAATTATATATATATATATATATATATATATAATTATATATATATATAATACTGAAACATACGTAAACAGTATTATACATGTATATAATATAATACTGAAACATACATAAACAGTGGCGTATAAGCATCTTGAAACAGATGCACCTAAGTCCAGTAAAGAACCAAATATACGATAAACCCACTCACAAGCACATTCAACAAAAGCCCATATTGTTTGCAGTGCAACAGAACTTGTGGCATAGAAAGGTCTGAACACATGATAGCAGATGGAAATTCTTGCAATTTTGATGTTTGGAAGGATTAACACCATGCAAAAGTAGCAATTGTCTTGATAAATCAGCTACAGGCCTAGCAACAAAAGCATCTGACAGATGCTTTCAGACCCTTGGTGCCATCTCAGATGAGTAGTGCTCATCATACACAGAACAACAACTTAACTGATCTTGTGAGTTCTCGGCCACTGTATTTATACTGCAACTCATATTTCTTGAAAATTGTTCAAGAAGGTTCTCGAACATTCTAAAATATCCTCAAAAAGTGTTAGCAGTTACTCCAAGTTAATTCAGCATTGAATTTATTGTGAATGTACTGGGAAATAAGTAAATTTAATCAAATCAGTGTCCTGGTCACCCAGGCCAATTTTCTAGGGGATAATAGCCATTTTCTATGCTTTTGAGACATGTGCATTGTGTAATTAAGAAATACTACCCAGGATTTCTACACAGTGATATATTACTACGGGAACATTGTAAGTTTTCTGGGAGGGTCTGGGGCAAGTATTAGAGTCAAGAAATATGGGCAGAAACTGGAAGAGAATTAATTTATAGAGACAGAAGCAATGCATGGTCAATGTAGAATAGCTAATTAAAGAAATATGGCATAAAGTTACACATGTAGAATGTTAAAAATTTTCTGAAGTTTTTCACGCAACATTTAGTGACACTTAGTGTATAACTTAGTGGTGCTCATACTACTTTTTGAAACCTACACGCCATCCATCTGACACAACTGCTTGCATATCTTCTACAAAGGTGATTGTAACAAATCTGAATGTTTTCAAATAAGCCATCCAGGCTGAATGGAACAAAGATGCAGTATACAATGCCTAGGCACACGTCAGGTGTGATCAAAAGTTGACGTGGACTCAATCAAATGCTATTGCCTGACTGGAATAAAATAGTCTGTTGTGTGCGTGTCAGTGTGCTTCTAGATGGAGACATAGCAATGGTGAAACTTGTTAACCACCACCTTTGCAGATCTTATTTATACCAGAAGTTATGTTAAAGATATGAGTTACTTAATCTGTTGATCAGCACATCAGTGACCTCTGTACACCCATGCGTCATGACACGCTTGGATTATTGCGCCAGATCCCAAGACACAATCGGCCATCAACAGCACCACCTGATTCATAACCAACAAGCCCAAGTATTCGCATACAACTGAATTCATGAAAAGAGTCTACATTGGCCACCTGTTGCTCTGAAGAGCATTGCTTTTAAGACCATCATGCTAACACGTGACAGCAGCAGACACTTAACACAACTGTTCGCACTGCTATAATATATCTCTCAAGAACCTGTGTTCCAGTCGGATGGAATATGCTGGTGCTATGATGCTGCACTTCCGCTCAAATCCATTGTGCCTTTTCATGTGCTGGACCAAACCTCCTGAAACAATCTGCGATTGCACTTACACGTGTAAAGTTGCCTTTGACTCTGTGCAGCATACATTTCCTAAAGTCTGTCTTAGACTGCACTCGCTTAGATCATTTAGTCATAGACCTGTACGGCACCTCCTTTGTGCATTACATAAATTACACCAAAATTTCCTTAATAAATAAATAACTATATGTAAGTGCCCTCAAAACAAACATACATACATACAAACATATTATGGTAAGTGCCCTCAGACATACACACAAACATACATACATACAAACATATTAGGGTAAGTGCCCTCAGACATACACACAAACATACATACATACAAACATATTAGGGTAAGTGCCCTCAGACATACACACAAACATACATACATACAAACATATTATGGGAAGTGCCCTCAGACATACAAACAAACATACAAACAAAAATACATACATACATACATACATACAATGGAATTAAATAGAGAACTCGGACATACCAATTATTATAAGCCCCTTTCTTGCTCTGGTCAAAGCAATGTTGGTCTGTTGAGCATCAGTCAATAATCCCAGACGTCTGCACATCCAGCCCTTCGTAGGCTTCTTTTCTATTGAAGACTTTGGCAAGGAACGGACAGTGGATAGTATAACAAAATCCCACTCACCACCTACAAAATTGTGAGGACAAATATTATTTAAAAAAACAATACGGACCAAGGTAAATTAGGTAACAATACATGAAAAGCAAATTGTAGTCATGTTCTATGAACTAAGTAAAATTACTTGAAACGCTTGAGCAAATGTAGAAAGCATTTTCCATACAATAAATGGCACTTGGTAGATTCTGTGCAAAGTAAATTCATAAATTTAACGTCATTTAGGCTGACATAGAATCACCTGCACCTCTGACTAGTTTCTTGTACTGGTGCTACATAAATTTCCTTAATAAATAAATAACTCTATGTTAGAGAGTTCACTGACTGAACAGCGACATCAAGTGAAATTTAGTTAATGCTCGGATGTTGCAAAGTTGTTGTCTGATTTCTTTACCCTGTGCAGCCGCAACAGTTGAAACAGTTATATCCTTTTCCCCTCGTTTCAATAACTCCTTCTCAATCTCCGTGCACTGAGCATGATACTGTGAAAGTACGGCAACACATTGTGGAAGAACATGAAAACGGCGGACCAGAAGATTAGCTGTGCGAACCTGTAACATAGAAAATCCTAGTCACACACACTGCGTCATTCATTGATGAATACAAATTATTCCATGGTAAAAACAAATGTTTGTGTAAACCTGCAAAAGCACAATCCATAAGTTGTAAATTGCAGAGCCTTCCTGTGTACAAACTAGACAAGAATGATAACTGAAGGAAGGCAATTGACATAAATTGCAACTGCAAGTAGGTGTGAAGAATTTCCTTGAGAAATGTTTCAACTGTTTTAATTAAAACCAAATTCAGTCCACAACGACTAACTCTACTCAACACTGCAATACTACTCTCCCAGTGCTTTCCTCGTACCTCAATAAAGCCTACACACATCCTCCTTCACACTTCTACATCAGACCCAGGTCACGGTCCAATGACCCCAAAAGACCACTTCGATGTGTGCTCTCTAATGCGCAGAAATCAAGGGCACCTAGTCGGCCTATTCGCTACAAAACCCAGTAGGCCTATTCGCCACAGTAAGAGCTTGGCAACAGGAATCATTTGAATCTGCGGGTGATCTAATCTAGAGCAAACGCAGCTCCACACCAAAATACAATGCATAAAATACAATGCATAAAATACAATGCATATGAGATAATGAGCCGAGGATCAATTCTAAGTAAACTACATTTCGTGACCACAGATACTCGAAAAAGTACAGAAGATGTTCAGAAAGCCACAGAGAGCAGAAGACCGCCTTACGTAGAGCAAACACATTAGACTAGATTCATTTTCTTGCATTAACATTCTGGTTTCATGTTAATAATTTGTGGCTCACTTTGTATCAGAAGAGAATGTGACACCCAGACCAAAGACCATAAGAAACTTGGCAGATCCAACAAAAGACACAGCAGTATATTCCAGAACTTCACACCAGCAACCAGGAATGGCTAACAACAGAACACTGTATAGTCTGGGGTGCAAAAGGACTTGTCCGATAAATAATAAAGCAGATTATCCATGCCCTACACACACACATGATGCTCTGGTTCTTCTGAAAAACAGAATAAGCATACTGAAGCTGCTATACAGCATGCACACAGCCTAGTCACACATTGTGCTGAGGATTGACAGTTTGGCTCGGTTCAACCACCTATTTAAATGCGGAACTTGATGGTTCTAGGCTTCTCTGCTGGTGAAATATCGTGGTGTGGAAGTTCTTAGTGCGTCAATAATGACACTTTCTGCCTTTTTGGCTTCTGTCGCAAGCACAAGCAAACTGCCGGCTCGCATCGTAGCCACAGAGTCAGCTGATGAAGCACAGGAACTTGCGATGAGTCTGACAGCAGCAGATCCACCAACACCGTCCAACAGAGACAGAAACTCATTTTCAAAACTAGTGGCATCACCGATTTACAGAAGACGCATGGACAAGAAAAGCATGAAAAACTTTGGAAAAGCCTCAAGTCAAAACGATCATACATGCTCGCAAATATTAAGAAATCCTCATTCAAGGGACTGGATGGTAGCTCCCTTGTGTTTGCCCTGGGCCTGCGCTTCTCAAATGATGAGGTACGATTTGCAGTCTGGGTGAGGCTTGGGAAATTCATTTGTTCCACCATTGTCACGAGAAAGTTGATGCAAGAGAGCTGCATCGATCGATTGGGGGCTGCATGGACTGGTGTGCTGAGGAGGTGGCGGTAAACATCACCATCACCGCATGCACAAAGACATCATCTGGCTCTTGGCAGAGCGAAATTCCTGGCACAGAAAGAGCCCCTTGGCCTACCAAGGGAAGATGGAAAGTGACCAGACAGTGTCACATTCATTCCTTGGACATGTGGTTGATGCCTGACGTGGGAAGTGACGGTGCCCAGCACTAGGGAATGTAATCTCAGAGCATTCTGCCAATCCTGGGATTACAAACGAGTAGATCCCAGGATTTGGCAATTAAAGTCTTCTTACACGTAGTACAGTCATATAGGTCACGTACAGTAATGCGGTAGGCTTCAAGAATTTCAACCTTGATTCTAGACTCAAACAATGATGAATTGGAACGCAGGCAGTCAAAGCAGAGGGGTGCGATCGATTGATTGAATGATTGATTGATAAGTGAGACTACAGCTGGAAATAACAGGAGACCACAGAACTGAAACACTGCACTGCGCAAGGAACCCTGCACTGCGCAAGGAACCCAAGCAACAGCAGCAGCAGGTTGCAGTGTCTGGAGTACGTCCGTATGAACCAAGGCAAGGGCAAGCAAATCCAATTCCTCTGACCAAAGTAGAAGAGCCTAACCTTACCTCAATTGATAGCCAGAAGAAGAGTCAAATATGATCTGACTTTAAAGTACCCAATTATTCATGCATAGATGTGTTAGGATTATAGTGCTGTCTAAGTCTTAGATTATTGCCCAGCTTCAAGTTATTATATTGATGTATAAATACGCAAACAGTAGCAGTATTGGTGCATAACATACCGCAGCCTCCACTTCTTTAGCATTACTTTGTGAGTGTTCAATTCCTTTATGAGTCAGTACAGTCAGTGCCTGCTCAACACCAACGACATGAACAAATGCAACAGGTCTACGTCGGTCATTCGGCCAGAACTTCAGCGGCGAAGCTTTCGTCTGATCGTCCTTGCCAACGGTCAAACGGTCGTTGTAGAAACACTTCGAAGGAAATTCAGCAATTGACTCATGCTGAAAAGACAATATATATATAAATATACATATATATATTACATACATATATATATATAAAATATATATATATAATTTAAGCATTACAAGATAACAGACAAACTTGTTATCTTTAAAACATCCAAGGGATCATTAGGCTAATGAAAGCAGCATTAAGAAGGCATCATAAAAGCATAGATTGATACTTAAAACACTTTCACAGATAGTCAGTCGCTTTAGAAGACAACATATATGATATAGTTACAGATTTATAAGCGACATCAACAAAAGCTGAGGGTGGCAGGACTTCATTAGCTGCTGCAGTTGTGTACAGACAGCTGTCACAGACTGAACAGCCCAATAACAATAACACACAATACCACCCTCACCACTGTGCAGTTCTATAATGCGCATTGACTTTCCAATATTGTTATCAAGTACTGCTGCACATAAAATTCCTCTATCACAGGTGTACATTGCATGTAATCATGTAGCATTCTGAGTTGAGTGTAAGCAAATAAAAAAGGGTCATGCTCCTATGTACATAGAATTAGTCCAACGAACACAAAAAGAGCAAGTAAGAAATGCATTATTAAGACAAATTGGTTAATGAAATGTTTATATCATCTTACCCAACGGCAACTAATTTGCAGTAAGGTAAGTAATTAAGTAAGTCAGTAAGTCAGTAAGTAAGTATGAAAGCAAGTAAGTGAGCATGTACTTTATTGAACCGCCTGAAAACGCACTGTGAGAACATCGAATAAGAACCATCTTTAGAAGCGTCACAAAATAATCATAATATGCAATATAATCAAATGTTGCAAAATAATCATTAAATGCAACCATAAAACATAAATAGTCTAACACAGAATAAAGAAAACAAAATAGCACACTGAAGAAATAAATTTTCTACAACTACTACTAAAAATGTAAACAATAGAAATTACCATTCTGTATTGTGTGGTCAGTCGAATGGCTTTGTCTGCATAACGGTCAAACAACGACTGACCAATTGGTCCTCGACTGCAGGAACTACTTTTCAAGACAATCTGCTTCATTTCATTTTGGTCTCCAAGTAGAATGACTTGCTCTGCCCTAGAGCCAACAATTGAAACAAGCGCCTCTGGTTCCATGCACAGACCACTGTCATCAATGATCAGCTGTTAAAAGATCAATCAATTGTTTCTATCAACTTCATGAAAGACAAGAACACATTACTAGCCTTCGTATCAGACACACACACACATGCATGCATGCATGCACGTTCGCACACACCAACACACACATGCGCACATTTAAAATTAAAGTGGATCAAAACTAAAGCAAACATACCAAGAAAAGACAGGTCAGTTACAAGGCTGATAGAAGATTCTTTCATTGTCTTAACCTAAACTATCAATCAATCATATGTGTTGACTCTACAGCTCTCTCTGAAGTCTCTCTTCTTCCTTTGCTCAACTTCTCAAAACTGGATTCTTATCAAGGGGCATTGCACACTGGGGAGTGTCATCATCATGGTCTCCAAATCTCAGTTCTTCGTCTCATCCCTAATCATCTCTCTGACTATATGGCATATGCGTCATTGCGTCAAGAGCCTCTCTCCAGTTCGCCCCTTGCACTCTACCAGCCGTCGTTTTGACCTCTTTGTCCGACAACCGACATGTTCGGTGTTCCTTGGCGCAGAGCTGGCCTTTGCTGTTATACGTCCCTCCACATGGAATGGCCTTCCCCCTCTTATATGGAATGGCCTTCCCCCCCTCTTATATGGAATGACCTTCCCCCCTCTTATATGGAATGACCTTACCCCTCTTATACGGGCTAAGCTCATGTCTGTGCTCTTCACCACATCCTTTCAAAGTTTCACTCTCTCAAGACATTTATCTTTACCTGGGGTTTCTGTGCTGAAAGTGCCTCTGAATAGTCTACGCTGCAAGAGAAGTGCCATATAAATGTTTAGATACGATACGAAATCTGAGCATCAACAATTCCATCTGCAATACTTGCAATCCAACGCAGCATGAATTCAGTTTAAATCTGGGTTAAAAAAATACAAATCAAGACGAAACAAACAAACAAACAAACAAACCTGTCGAATGTTTGTTCCATTCCTCACTCGTAAACCACCGCCAGTCGAACACGTGCACAGTATTATTTCCGCTTGCTTAAACGTCTCCATTTCTGCTGTGGCAATTGCTTCCAGGTAATTCTCCACATCTTTGAAGTTGACTGAAGTTGGATCGGCACGTATCTGCGCATCGGTCTTTAAGATAAAATCCGAAACACAGCCACCATTCCTGATCTTGTGATGTAGTGAAATAGACTTGAGATCATCTGAAAGAGTATCTGTTTTACAACGTTTCCTTGCTTGCACAACGTCCTGTGGTAGCGGAAACTCATCTCTTTCCACAGTCTTACTGTAGACTCGAACAAGTCTTGGGCACTGATCCTTTAGTTGCAGAAGATACCCTGAAATTTGAAACAACTCATAACCACAAAGTCCAATTTCTTAATTTTCTTTACATGGCATAATCATCCAAGCCGAGCCTTGTTCACAATGCAATACATGCCATTCTGTCTAAGCTATAAGCACCCAAATTCTGACACATACTTAGCAGCCAACATCATAGATACTCATATACATGTATATAAAAAATTATGTCCATTTACTATTGTTAAAATCCCACCAACCCCACCCACCCCATCCCCATGGGTGACTGATTGAATGAATGCCATTCTGTCTAAGCTGCAAGGATCCAAAATTCTTAGAGAAACTGAGCAGTAAGCATCACAGATACTCAAAAACATGGTCATTTATTTAAATGTATATGATAAAATTTATGTTCATTTATCATAATTAAATTTATCCTCAGTTAAAAAACAGGCTTCCTCTAAGTTGTGCATATCATTCAGTGACACTTACTGGCCAGAATGTCGACAGATTTATCTGAAGAACTGCAGCACAAAATCTGAGGATGTATCGAATTAACTCTGTAAGTTGATGGCAGTTTTCGATTGATCAGCGCAAACAGATAGGCTAATTGCACCCCAACAATGGTCTTGCCAGTCCCTGGAGGGCCTTGAATAAGAGTGAAAGGCTGACGAAGAGCCTGATTAATAGCCTGCTCCTGGACTTGATTTAGTTCAGGCGAGTATGATGTTTGAAATGACTTCAGTTGATCGACAGTGCTAATGTATACGTCATCTACAACAGTCAACGAAATTTGCTATGATGCATAAGTCTCCATTAAGTTCAAAACCACATTTAATGTAACTGACCTAGTCTTATATTTAAAGTAGTCTGATGACTTCCAAAACACTGTCATAATAATTCTTTAGGATTTAACTGCACTTGCTGATTTCCATGACATAGTAATCAAAATTTACAGTTCAAAGTGGAAAGGAATCTCTACAGTACTGGCAGTGTGGTCACACTTAGATTAGAGTATGTGGATTGTTGATAAGGGTCTTGTCCCTAATCATCTCTCTGACTATATGCGTGAGCCTCTCTCTGCGACATATTCTTATAGACCAGTGAGTGGTGGCCAACCTTTTGTACATAGTGTGATGCAAACTATCATCATACCATAACGTACCAGACAAGAGGCATATAAAATAACCTAAGTTTGTAGTAAATGGAGATAATAGATCATTATGCTATAATAACTGTTAGATAACTATTATATTAGAACTATTGACAAACCCAAATGCTGTGGATGCCTTCCAAGTGCAATGTCGACAGACAGTTGATTAGAGCATCTCAGTCCAAACACAGCATCCTGCATTCGCCTAAAACCAGTTAAATGATGTGCAAATCAAAAGATCTGTAACTAAATATGCTTGAATGATTAAAGAGCAATTTCTGGACAATATGTCACATTTTTGAGGAGTTTTACACATCTGTGAAGAGCATATTCTACAAGTTCTTCTGTTGGCATAACTGAGTTAATGAATTAGTCTTTTCTCCAATCGTATAAAGTTGTGTAGCGATAAGTTCAACGATCTAAGGCAGAGGTTCTCAACCGGTGTGTCGCGACACACTAGTGTGTCACATGGAGGTGTGTCGCGTAAAAGTGGTGTGTCGCTGGTGTGTCGCGAAGAATTGGTGTGTCGCGAATTCTCACCGTCGTTCTTGCATTAAATTGACTTGTTCACTTTAACAGTTTGGCAGGCGTAGGCCTATAGGCCTAGTCTGTGAGAATATATTATATATGCTATTCGAAGAACGTCATTTATCGATTGAATCTATCACAGACTATCAGAGCTAGTGGTTTGGACTATGGCCAATTTATGGGTTTTTAAAATCTAAAACTCATATAACTCATCAAGCCTGTGGATCCTCATCTTACCTTATCATGAAGAAACAAAAATTTGTATGCTGTGAGAATTCGCGACACACCAAAGAAAATCCAGAAGCATAGATCTCATTAGGCCTAACTGTTAGGACAGACAATTAGCGAAGAGTCGTAAAACGACTTAGAATCGTAAATTTAGATTAGTAAAATTTTGAAAGTTAGAATAATTGGAAAAAGCATTCAGTGTCAACAATCATTCATTAAAATTTGTAGCAATGTCAAAATATATATTTCAGCTGTCTTAGGCCAGGATATTCACATGATAATTGCATGGTGTGTCGCGAAATTTGGTTGCAAGTTTAGGTGTATCGCGCGCGAAAAAAGGTTGAGAACCTCTGATCTAAGGAGAGACCAGACGAGGAAAAGTGTGTCTGCTCACAAGAAGGTCTGCTTATACTTGAAAAATTAGTTAACTATGACATATAACATTTTCCAGGAAATGTAAAATAACTTAACATTGTGGTTTCTACAACTTAGGTCAAAACATCATTTCAGAGTCTCAAAGGAGAAATTGTGGGTTTACTAAGACAAGCAACATTTTAAGACACAAAACATTTTTTATTGTTCCACAGTATGTACATTATTACACAGTGTACACTGTAGTGTACAGTATTGTGTACACTATTGCACAGTAATACTAACATGAGACAATGATTGCACAAAGGACATGAAAGCAAAATAGAGAAAGCAAACTTGGGCATCATGACAGAATTAATAATTATCTGGAATAAGCAAATCAGTTGTAGAAGACAAAACGTAAATTTATGTCTTCAAAACATTTGTGTTCAGCACAGTTCTTTATGCCAGCAAGTTGTGGACAATTAAACAGATTGATCAGAAAAATACTGGATTTAAAAGACATTGCCACAGAAAAATAAGTACTACACCAGAATTGGATAATGAAGGTGAAAAATTTTGAGGAAGTCCCAAGAATAAAAAAAAAGCTTGAATAAAAATAACATAGAGAAGGAAACTGAGTCTATTTGGGCATTAAGTGAATGCAAGCAGTTAAGGGAAGGCAACGATAATGATGTGTGCATTAGACACTTTTGGACCATCTGACCATGAATTGCAATTGATAATTAATTAATATAACTGTTAAGATAATTCAGAAAAGTACATTATACAGTGACTAAATGTAATACCTGAATAAAATCGGTTTAAAAATCCATTCCACTGTAGCTGCAATTGGCTTTTGCAGAGATGACGATTGCAAGATCTCAGATGGAATAGGACAACTGCTTTGGTGAAGATGTAATTCAATCCTATAGAAGTGCTTGTCTGCGCTTAAACCAACCTTCAACACTGTGCAATGTCCAACCCATGTTGCAGGCAATGCAGACAAATCACTAACTCTGTTCAGTGGTGTCTCTAAATTTCGTTTGTCAATCAAAATCTTCTGATACTGAACACACAGGTATCCATGGCAAAGTTGGAAGTCATCATTATTCTCATCACCTTTGCCATTTTCTTCCGTGATTTTAAATTTGAGTTGTCGACTCTTGCAAACATGAATAGGAATATGAAATGTGCCAACATATGACGTGCCTGCAGGCAGCGTTTGCACCTGCCAGAAAATCTCAACGTTGTGAAGAACGACAGCGTCATCATCAAGTACAGCACTGTGTGCTGCCTGCACAGTCAACACTGGCAACCATGTAGCGAGGTAGGCGTCTACACTGCGATATGATTTCTTAGTTGTCAGAAGTGTTGGCGTTTCTGTGAAACACCTGATAGCATTGACCCTATGCTCTATGCAGATGTTCAGAGTAGGTGTTAGGTTGAAGAGTTGAATGGAAGGAACCATTAGACCTTTGACTAAGTCAGATGTTACTTGGACCTGCACAACACTCCCAGCAGAAAGAGTCAAGCAGAAGTCTGAGAACTGCTGGCCGCCATTGCTGACAGCAACCGAATCTTCTGACGTAACATCCGTTGCAAAGTGATCATCTTGAGATGAGTCAACAAGCAACTCATCCACCTGCATGAGACTTGCCAGCATCTTGTCTTTGTCAGCAGAAACTACGCTCCACAGCAATTCACGCCAATCGCAAGCCATAGCCTGCAAGATGTGTTGGTTGCCATTCAAAACGAAAGCATCTGCTGATGCTTTTGCACGTTGTTTGCTCTTTGCCTTTAGATCATAGATTCTTATAGACCACTTCAATTCAAGCTGTTTGTCTTCGTCTGATAATGATTTCTCACAGACTTTTAGTGAGCTCAATTTGATGATGGACTGAAGTGGAAGTAGAGTCCTTGGAAAAGGGAATCTCAGCTGCAGTTCATCACCCAGTTCTTCAACAATAGGGAATAAGACAGCTGGTCTATCTTGAAATATTTGTGCATAATGAAGCATTTCTGTTGCCTCCTCATAATGACGTGCGTTCCAAGTCGCCTCCGTGCACCTGTTGCACAGCGCTGCCATTTCTGACTGACTGTACTCGTTGTTCTGATGCTCCTCTAGACATGACGATCTGATCAAACGATGAACAACAATGTCCATGTAACGTTTGGTTGGTGACGTGAAATGTGCATACACAGACATGTTGAGAGAATAGTGTGTTTGTTGGTCCTGTGGAACATCTCGTGAACATACATATTGCGACTGATTATTGACATGGCATAGCTTCAGCATGGCTAGTGACATCTGTGGATGATTCTCAGGACAAACAATAAGCGAAGTCAATCTGTCGAAATCATCATCAACAATTGCACTCTTAATATCCTCCCATGTAGATTTTCGAATGTCAACAAACGCCAAGTCTTCTGTAGTCTCTGGAATGCATTTGCAATCAACCATACAATTACAAACTTCACCGTTCGCTTTGAAAGGTCGAGTCAGCGCAACAGTATTCTTTGCCTCCTCTATGAACTTCAGCTTCCATGCATCAAGTTCAAGAGCATCTGGTGGCAGTTGACAAAACAGAGGAGTGACCAGAGGATATTTCTTCATCAGATGCCTTGCTACATGGTGGTCTGCAGTAATCATCAGCTCTTCAATCATCACATGGGCCTCAGTAGGGTGGTCTACGGACAAAGACTGTATGCCACTGCCACTGCCGCCACCGTGATACATTGCAGCAGTGCCAAGACGTCGCCTTCTCCAAATCTGCGCAACACGATTCAGCATGAGTGCATTGAGACAGACATTCTCCTCCGGCAGATGCTGTGCAGTGGAATTCCGATGTTTGATCACTGCGTCCAGTTGATCGTAGTCGAAGTGATACTTTGAAGAAACAACACTGCGCTTAATCTGCACATTCTGGATACTGGCTTTGGCATCTATCGTAAGAAACACGGACAGTGTCAACCGATCTTTTCCTGGCAAGAGACTGCACAAGTCAGAGCTCAGTCGGTCAGGCAACATCTGAACTGGATCAGACGCAAAAGGATGAACTGTTAATCCTCTCTTTTCTGCTTCATTGTCAATGCATCCACCTTTTCTAACAAAGTAAGAAACATCAGATACATGAACTCCAATTAGGAAGCAGCCATTGGACAGATCTTCCATACTAATCGCATTCTCAAGATATTTCGAACTCGGTGAATCCACTGTAAATGTCAACTGATTTCGGTAATCCAAACGGTTCGACATTTCGGACGATGGAAACTGAAAGTTGGTGGGAAAAAGTTCTCTTACTTCTTTAACAGTATCTTCTTTAAACTGTGTAGGAATGTAATGTTCTACGTTCAGAATTCTCATCGTCTGCTCAACTGTCACTCCTGCTGGTAAAACACCAACAACAATTCCAAGTGGAGCCGAGAAGTTCGTTTCCCACTTCAGGTATCGAACAATGAATAGTTTTGAAGATGGGTTTAAAGAATCAACCGGTTCGAAATGATGAAATATTGGTTCTTTATCTCGAGTGAAAGTGTAGACAGAAACGTGTCCATCCTTGGTTTTTTGTGGCTGCTCCAAGTTGTATATCTTTGGAATGCTTCTGTTTAATGGTATCAAACACCCTGTATTGTCCTCTTCAACCATGCATACAAACATGCGATGTTTTGGATTAATTGCTCGTTGAAGTATTCCAATTACTTGTCCACACGGCATTTCTTGTTTCTGATCTTCACGCAAAGCAGCAGCTGCATCTTCAGCATCATCAGGAAAAATCTCGACAACAACGTCGTCATTATTGAAAGCTCGTCCACATCTCGATCGACTACTTATCTTGATTTGATTGAATGGTTGTCCTGCAGAATTCAGTAACCTAGCGTACATGCTCTGAGAATTCTCAACGTAATTCAGTAAACAACGCTTAAACCGTTCTGGTTGACGCTGAAGCATTTCCTTGAGTTGCTGTGGCATGTAGTCGACGTGGATCGTAGTCTGTACGTTGCTATCATCGTCGTTGTCTGATGAACCGGATGATTCATACCCTCTGCTGCCGCTGCTGCTGCCGTCACCTGCCTTCGTTACTTCGTTATTTCTTCCTGAAGTGAACTGAATCGTAGCACGACCTCTTTTCTCAACCAACTGTGGATCAACTTGCTTCTCAACCCTCCTTGGGTGTTCACCACTTTTCTGAAGCACAACTTCTCTCATCAGATGCTCAATAATGCTGTCAGGTTCCGTCTGGTAATCAAGACTCCAGTCTTCAAAGACGCCTTTCAGTGTAATCGATTCAAATGGATTTGGATCCGGTTTAAGACTAGAAAACTCCGTATCCAAGTCACTTGCGGCTGTGTTGTCAGATTTCAACTTTCCCGATGCTGCCTCTTGATGCAGAACCGACAATCTCTGAAGATTTGGACCACAAACCGGAGAATTGAGTAAGCTTTGAACGCGAGCTTTGATAGTATCTAATGTTACAGTTGAAGGATGAATACTTTTCATGTTCTGGCAATGTTTCAAGTAAGTTCTCCAGACTGTCATGCATTCGCCAATAGCGCAGAGTGCCACAGGATCACCAACAACAGCAACAAATGACCTTGCACGCGTGAACGCAGTGTTCAGCAGCCGTGCATCTGACAGAAACCCAAAATCTCCAAATTCTCCATCACATTCAGAAGCATTCGTAGGAATTCTTGGAGATATCTCTGACAAGTGCTGAGTACGAACAGTACTAATGAAGACAGCTCTGAATTCAGTTCCTGAAAAAGAAAGTCAAATTTACTGAAATAGCAGCAGAGCACAGAAAAATAAACAACTGTTCTCCAATTCCAGGGACTAAAAAATGGAATATTTAGCACCCTTTAACTGTGCACTGTGCAGGTGCCATACCCATTCTGCCAAAGCCTAGCACTTGAACAAGATGGCTGGAATAGGTCCCTCACTACTGTTTTATGCCTTGTGGACAGAATGAAGTCGCATCAGCACAGCCACAATTGGCAAATAAGTAAATAGCCTCTATTTGCATTTGACAAGCACACATATATGCATTACATACATTATACAATAATTGCATACCGTTTAAATTAACCTATAACACAGCAGATTATAAAGTCACATATGACAGTTCTAAATATACACCTAAAGACGCATTGGATAACAACGCTCCTTTTAAACAACTTATAATATTTAAGAAAATGCAACATGAAAGGATGTCTTCTTTTGTTATATGCGTATACATACATGCATGCATAGTTGCATACATGCATAATAATAATAACGACAATTTATGTATGGTGCCGTAACGCTGCCATACCGCTACAAGGGCGCCTCACAAACAACCAACTGCGGGATAAGCCTTAGCAAATAGATAAGTTTTAAGCTTTGATTTAAAAGAGTCCACTGAGGCGGCCGATCTAATGTCCGGTGGAAGACTTTTCCAGCATCTGGGACCAGCAACCGAGAATGCGCGGTCGCCGAAACGTGTGTTCATCCTCCGTACACGAAGGTCGGTCTTCACAAGCGACCTGAGTCGCAGCCTGGAAGCGGAGGAATGGGTCTCGAAAAGTAGTCGCGGATGAATTTCAGGCGCTGTCCCATGAAGCGATTTGTAGACGAGCAAACTGAGCTTGAACTCAATTCGACGTTTTCAAGGACATCCACAATGTGCCAGTGACCTAAACTAGTGTAACAGCAGATAAAGGTGCACAGCGCCAACCAACCTTGAACGTTTGAGACTCTATCAACTGACAAACGTCCCAACTCTCGACTCTTTCTCTTCAGTGCTGACCGGATCTTCAGAACCTTTTAGAAGACAATTCAAAAATTAGCCTTAGAAGCACAGAGATTAGTATTTAATCAATCTACATACATGCTCTGGCACCCAATTAGTTGGGTGCCAGCGTAGAAAGGTCAAATAAAAAAGGAAAACATATGACACTAGCCCTGCCAATGATCATTGTTTAGGTTTAGAGTACAAGGACAGCAACAGAAAAACTTAAACAGCTAAAATTAAGTAAATTTATAAACACTCATGAAGTCCTCCCTAGTGCTGCTACCATTATAGTCACACTGCAATTATTACTGACCAGAGTGTAGTATAGGAAGTATAGGATTTCCCATTGCATGGGAAATCCTATACTTCAGTCGATAAATGGTTAAGCTAATTCAGGTATAGGATGAAAATGCTCACTGATATCATTTAAAAATCATGAATATCAAACAGTAAAAGGTTTTAATCTTTAATTTAAAAATAAATAAGACTAACATAAAACGAAAAAAATGCACCAAATGTTGAAAAGCTTTATTCAAAGTGAAAAATGAAACTATAACAAAAACGCTATTCATTAGCAAGTATCTGCTAATTAATTGAAATATATATTTGCAGACATCGACAGCTTACATGCATTTGACTATTTGTGTATACATGGTGCGACATCTTTGCATGCCATTGCGACCTATGTGTTGATTTAAAACTAATTTTGCCATTTTTATGTCTCCGCTTGCTATGCAAAAGAACAACCTAGAGTCTCGAATAAACGGTACTAGCTATTCATAAATGTAAAAAAACTGCAGCCAAAAAAACTCAAATGGATTATAATCTTCTCTGAATATGCAATTCTGAATGCAATGTTATCAAGTAATGCCAAGACTTTGCCATTTTGGTTCTTTTTAAGCAACCTCATATCTATTCAAAAAATATATTTTCCAATGTTCAAACAGATTAAAAGTTCTTACAAAGCAAAACTTCATACCTGATCTAAATACGGAGTGACAACAAGAATTGATTCAGCACATGGGTCATTCCACTCTTTTGGCCAGTTGTTGTAGAGTTCGCTAACTCGTTCAACAACTTCTTCAATCTCTGCCATGTTGTAGTAAGAAGTGCTGTCATGATCCTGTATCTCACGACCAAAGGCAGTGTAGAAAGATAATGGAACAATGTCATCAACGGGCAATTGATTACTACATGCGATCAGTCTGTCTGGCCCACCGTAGAAAACTGCAGCCAAAAATCTCAGAATTTCCATCTTAGTTCTGTAGTTACTCTTCAGCAGAACATTCGGCAGTGAATTGCCAGCAACAGGTGCATAAGTCTTGTAGTGCTCGAAAAGTCGATGAACCAAAGATCGGTGAAATCTCTGACGCTGCGCCTCTTTGCAGTAAACTTTCTGAGCCATCTGGTTGTAATCTCCAGCGAGAACGATGGTCGTCGAGTCGGTTGCCAGTGACAACGGCATAATTGTTTCACATTCAAACACTTGCGCTGCTTCATCGATAAAGATGTGAGTGAAGCATCCTCTTAGTTTCAGATGCTTTCTCGTTAATGTCAGTGAAGTTACTAAAGTTGTAATGACAACCTTATGATCAAGTACATCAGAACGAGTCGGCTCAAGAAAATACGACCGCTCATCCGACATCAAGCAGTATCTCTGAACTAATGGCCTCACTGTATTTGTTCGCCGTTCCTTGGCATAAATCCTCAATATTTTCAGGTTTGGAGCGGACTGCTTGACGAACGCATCGAAATGTCTCAAGATGTACAAATCAGCTGCACTGAAATCATAAAAAGAAATAATACACTGGTCATCCGTTATACACTCAGACACATTACAATTAGAGCTTTCTAACAATCAATAATTATAGTTCTTCTTTCTCGACTAATGACGTTTCAAGGAACCTTAATGTACTGAGGTGATAGAAGAGCTGCATTACTTTCCCTGTAACTTTAGTACACTTTCAGTGTTGAAGTGTTACACTGAATTTTAGACAAACCAGTTCTGTAGTGTGTGGAACTGATGAGAATGAACAGTTTGCAGCAAAATTCTAAACTGACAGGAGAACATACAGAAGCTGAACCACCACAATCAACAAGACGAAAGATATAGACTAAATGGTGAAAATGGTCCGTAAATTTCACACTCAACCATATATGTCAAAAACGATATTGCAACTCTCTTCTTATAGACCATCCCAAAATCTGCCTGGCACTTATCCACTCTGTCCTTAGAGCTGCTCCTAGATTTATTGAGCACTTGTCCTCAAAAATTCTCCCATGTATATCTTTGTATATCAACAATCAACTACAATGACTTCCTCTTACAGCCAGCATTTAGTTCAAAGTCTTTTATTTGGTCCTCAAGTCCATGCTAGCTTTTGCTTGGAAATATCTCAGGAAATCTAATTCACTCTCCACATTCTGCAGCTTCTCTTTGACCCCACATGCTTTGAGATGACATGACCTCTTTGTCGTGCGAACAACGTCCATTCTGACCCAAACCAGACATCATTTGCCACCATTGGTCCTGCCTTGTGGATTTGTGAAACGCTCTATCCTCTTCTTCTTATGTGTCTCCACTCTCCATTCATTCTAGATCTGTTCCTGCATATCTCTCCTCAAAGTCTATTTCTTCTCTCAGGGAACTCACAATGGGAGTGCAACTGCAGCAAGTAGTACCATCTAAATTACAATTTACATTACACAATTTATTACAAGACAATAACGCCAAATTAAAATTGGATTCAGCATAAACCGCTGGAGTCTTAAAATGATACAGACAAATAACCTGATTTTTTTTGAATAAACTCAAAAGTTACAAAAGATGCTATAAATATTAAGCAAGTTAATATTAGAAACAAACCTATTTGAATGTGTACATATAAGAATTCTGGCGTTGCTTTCAGCCAACGCTAGCGACATTGTGGCCTGGGCCAACGTTTCCGTCTTTCCTGTCCCAAATGGTCCATAAATGACAAGTGGAGGATGATAACTCTGCTTCTGACAAACTATGTATTCAATTATCTTCAGCTGGTCTTCATTGAGCACAGATGAACTGAAACAGTTTGGCACAATGAGTTCATTACGATCATTCATGAAATCCACTAGCTTAAGTGGCCACAGACAACCAACCATCCATTCATACATTGTTATTAGGCAATTTGGCATGTAAAAACGTAGATGGCTCCACAGTTCAATGCACATTTTCAACCGAGATTTGAACACCAGTAGCAAAGCTTAGTACAAGTGAAATATATTTCAAATATAGACATCAAAATTTTGCAACTATTCGGCCAAATACAGATTCAAATCAAACATTTGGTACAGATCGATTTTAACTAACATAAAAATGAGAACATACAATAGCACTGGACAACAAAAATGACAGAAACATAATGGAGAAACTGCAGCCATCAAAAACAAAATGGCTGGTGTTAGAAATGAACAAGTGCTGGTGAAGATGATGATGTTGATGACAATGATCTTCACAGTGAACTATGACGAAATCACGAACCTCAGCTTATACAGAGACTCGTTCTCGCTGGTGAGGCTAACTCTGCTGATGTCTGGAAATACGACCTCTGTGCTTGGCAGCTGGTCAACAGCATAATGCATTTGACAGAAGGTCAATCGGTTCAACTGAAACTGGATTTCAACTTCGACACTGTCATCTTTTCTTAGTTTCAGAGCTTCACAGCATCTAGAAAAACATGAAGACAGAAAGAGTTAATTAAAGCAATTATTTATTTATTCATAAAGTGTCCTGTTATCAAGTTCAAAGTGAACCAACTGGTCTACACTAAGTAGAGAAATGAGAATAGAAAGTAGAAAGTCATCTCGGGGGCCAACCAATATCGATGTGCACATCTATAGAGACGTTAAAGAAATGTGTTCGTTAGAGAGTGACGCAGTAACTTAAAACGGAGTAAATAACATGGCAATGGGGACAACAATTTCAATTTACATCCGCAATGGAGCTTGCTGTCATGGCAATACCATGTCAGCATGAGAAGCCAAAGTAACGCTAAGAAGAGAATAGAAAGTTTCCAGAGCCACATGCATGACAACGTCAAAACTCCTAGTCACTAACCAAATCTGGCTAGTTGGTGATATATCAGTATGCACGGCAACAAGGCCTTAGCCCGCCAAGTGGTGACTTATGCTAGTTGGTCACTGAGGGTGGAATAAGTCGCCTAGACGTTACTTCGACGAAGTTTAAAACATCAGTGTTTTGGCGGCACAATGTTCATTTCACTGGTAATGTAGCGTCAGTCGACATTAAAGCTCTGACGTCGTCATGCATACGGCCCCAGGAGACCAATATCAATCTATTGATGCTAAAGTATGTAGTAAAATGCACTGAACTGTCGGCCATATTCTCTACATTGTAAGATCATCTGGTTTTTGCCTGCGCTTTATCAATTCAATCGGCAATAGCCGCAAAAGTTACAAATTGTAGTTTTTAATTTTAATTTTAATTGGTGAAAACATTTTGCATGGAAAGTCATGCAGCTGTTTGGATTGGGCGGGCAGGAGGAGAAAAGCTCTAGCTGAGATCAGGCAGGATGGGAACAAACTAAGCAGGGATGAATGAGACAAGGTTGGGATTTCAAGATGAACTTGTTGAAAGGCAAGGATGAGGCTGTGTGTGTGTGTGTCTGTGTGTGTATCTCTATTGTTCAAACAGTTGAATGACAATACTCAGAATCACTTGTGATACATACCATATTTCAAGTCTTTAGTTGTTATAAAAATTTCTACGAATCATATAGTTACCCTAGATCAGCGGTTCCCAACCCGTGGCCCGCGGGCCAAAAGTGGCCCGCCAGGCCTCAGAAAGTGGCCCGCCAGGCCTTAGAAAGTGGACATCCATCTCTCAAAAATTAACAAAAATATACGAAAAATTGACAATTTGGACAGGACAGAACACATAATTACTTTCTATTACAAATTATTTTATTTTGATTTCCACAAACAACGTCAAACATTCTATTTTGATTCAAATAGAACAATTTTATATGCTTCTAGTTAATTAAATTTTAGCTTTGTGGCCCCTAATGTTCTTCAACCAAGAAAAAGTGGCCCTCGTGCTCTCCAACTTAGAAAAAGTGGCCCTCAGGTCCAAAAAGGTTGGGAACCACTGCCCTAGATCTTCATAAATATATCAGTTTACTAACCTTGCTGACAGACAAAGATAAATGTGATCAGAGCCACGTCCATTGTAATCAAAGTTTTCCTTCTGAACGAAGATCGCTTCGTAAACAACACGATCAGATCTGTCCAAGGGTGCCAGCAAGACTGTCGACACGCCGGACAGAATTAGGCAACCTTAATAAAAACAAAATGATTTAATGATTATTAAAAATTGCCCTCCTAGAAAAAGCCATTAAGCTTTGCTAAAGCTGGGATCTGGTTCAAGCCTGGGAATAATGGATGAAGAGGTTCTGAAGTGATAAATTACCAACACTTTAACAGGTTAGATGACATCAGAAGACTTAATAAAGCAGACAAATTTATGATAGGCAAGTGGATGAACCAGCAACTGGATAATGAAAGGTTTGCAAAGATGAGGAGTAGGCTGGAAAACTGCACAGGCTTAGATATGCGCAGGTATGGGCAACTGTTTTTCACAGACAGCTACCTTAGGATTTTAAGGGCAGCACAGGGGTCGCATGCAAATTGTGGGATAATTTATGCTGATTCAATTGCCCTAAAATTTGAAACAATGTCAATAAATATCAATGTCAATTTTTAAAATTAAATATTGCACTTTAACCATTGTATTAAATGAAGATTATTTTATAATAAAGCTCATAATTATCTTGATACTTAAAGACTACAGTCTTACACAACAGTGCAGCTATTTTCAGGACATGAAATCAAAGTAAAGGGAATGGATTTTGAAAAATGTAGTTTGTGGGACTGAATCAGATGTACATAATGAAACAAACCCTCCAGCTAAAAGCACCAAACCCACCACTACACCACTGCGCCCTATGATGGGTCTTATCATAGTGCCAAATTTGTATATATCGTAAGCACAAATATTGACTCTGAAAACTGAACAAGTAAAAATATGCATTACTGTAAAAAATTCTCAATGTCTGCTAACCAATGATGGACAATTCCAAAATTAAAATCTGATTTTACAGAACAGTTGCCTAGAACCTTTGAAATTACTCAGCAGGAAAAATTAACTAATACTTATGAAAAGAGTAAACCACCCAACGATTACAGTGCAGCTTTTTAGTCTGTCTTCATATCCACAGCAACTTTCTTTGTCTTGGTATGTTACGTTTTTTGTCTTTATCTAGAATTTAAACTCTTGCGTACCACACTGCTACACCTTAAAACTTTAGTAATTACTGATTTTATAGGCCAGTACAGTCATTTTTCCTTAATATTAGCCTTAATATGAATAGTCATTTGAAGTAAGTGAAAGTCAACGTAAAAAAGTCAAGTGACTGTAATAAAGATTTCTTGCCTGCATCAGTATCTTCGTTCAGGTGATCGGTGAGCGGCAAACAAGCAAAAAGTTCACCAGAGCGAGCATTCACAAGACCATTCTCATCAATCCTCTGCATCAATTTGATCTCAACTTGAAGGTTAAACCTGAAAATCAGTCACAGTTAATAAAAAACTGATAATGAATGACATTACATGTTACATATATTCCCCAATGTTATAACTTGATAGTCATAATGTGCTTTCTGAACAGCTCTTGCAGCCGCAGCCGCCACACCCAATGTTAACGTGTTTAAAAAATGCGTTGTACACTAAATCATGTATCAGAAATTTCAATGGAAGCCGGCCGGGCAAACCTGTAAACTGGGATGTAAACTTGGGTTTGGTGGAATTTGTCTGTACACTTAAACATCAGATGTCCTACAGCTACTGGCATTAATAAACAGTCAGCCCATGTCAGTCCGATTTCCATTCCTTTTGGGCTATGCAGCTCTATAGACATCTATAGGAATTTTACATTTCTATGTAGATGGGTGATGTTTGAAAGGTTACACCTGTCCCAAAATGATCACAGTCACTGAAAGACGATATCAATCTAAAGGCCAGAAAGTCAATACACCGCTGTGAATTTGAGGCTAGAGAAATGAAACACGTATTAATTAATACCAGCTACAGTTAGTCTGAATGAATGTTCTTTAAAATTCTTAGACGAAATATGCACACCATACAATACCTAATTACATATATACATCCAAAAGAAGCAAAACAAACCTACTAAAGAAGTAATCTGAATATCATATACCTGTACTAGACGACATTAGTGCAAACATTTGCAGAATATACATAAAAAATTTAATATAAATCTGTGATCAAGTTGGCCTATTCGTCAGCAGTATATTTTAAATGGATCAACTAAACTGCGCAACACAAGATCACATATAATGCAAATCACAGATCACCATCGCTTTATCTTACCGAGACATGATGTGCGCTTGTGTGAGCTCCTCAATCTGAAGCAACTTGTGCATTTTATGTACGTAGTTGTGTCGGTTAAGTTCAACGCCTACAGTCTGCTGAGTGACAACAGAATCAGCTGAACTTGGAGCTTTATAGCACTGAAGAATTTCACTGTTCAGATCTGTATCTCTCATTCTATCATCGAACCAAACGATCTCACGATTCTCACTTGTCCATCTGTTGATCAAAGTATTTAAAAAACATATTAAAAAATCGTCTTACATACAACTTGCCCAGTACAACACCTCAACTTCATGAATGAAGCATTTGACTCAAGATTTTTATTCCGAGATTCAGATTTTGTAGAGCAAGCGGCACTTAACAAATTATAAATCTAACAGTTTTAACAGGATGATTAAACAAGATACGTATTTAAACATTCAAAATGTTCAGGGGCGGATCCAGGAGGGGGAATACGGCCATGGTGCCTTATTTGAGATTTACACAGAACGTGCCTCCCATTAGCAATTGAGGTCTCGTGCAGGAAAAAGGTAGTCAGATAGATAAGTAACAAATGACTAAAAAGTAATCAGATTTAAGATAACCAGAATTGGCACGTATTTTAGGAATTTTGGACTGAAAAGAAAATTTTTTGGTCCCTTCAACCCCTTCAAAAACTTTCTGGATATGCCCCTGAAAACATTGGTCTTACTACTTTTTAGTTACAAAATTATTCCAATTGCTATGCATAGTATGTATCCTTACAGATGTAAAATGCAGCTAAGTTTATTGTGTTTAAAACCTGTCACCAAGATGCCAGGTTGCCAATTTAGTCACAGAAGTATAAAATATGATACAATGTTACCAAAGAGTACATGAAAGTGTCACTGGTCTGGCAATACATAGCATCAAACCTCAATATTAAATCTGCCAATATTAAATCTGCTGCATTTAATAATCAGCCTCATTCAGACATAAATATACATGCAAACAATGAACAAGAAATCACCTACCTATCAAACTTCAGTTTTTCCCGTAAAGCCTTCACTTTTTCTTGCACAAATTGTGTACCCAGTTCTGCATTGACCTTTCTCACAAGAACAGGGCGTTCATTGAAGTCGAATATTATCCACTGGGAGAAGGAGCCAAAAATCCCGCTGCTGAACTTGACCTCCACATTGTATGTAGTCGACGCTGTTGTAGAATTAGTCGCTAGAAACAATTCTCCAGGTGCAATCTGACAATCTTTCTCAATATTTTCACCTTGAAGCGTAAAATGCAGACGATCTGGGTCATAAAGTAGCGCCACCTTGTGTAGTTTGCGTTTTCCCTATATTGTAGAGAACATTGTTTTCAATGTGACAACATCATGCATGATTTATGCCTCTTTACAACAACTTAGCAGTAGTCAACGGCATTAATCCTTAACAACAAGAAATAATGTTTCCCCAAGGCTTTTAGTACACCCTCATCTGCATAGAGCAAGAAAGAAGTGGCTTCCTGTTCTCAATATTATAACCATTACAATAAGTCTGCAGTGTTGACTGCAAGTGCGGCACAGAATCATATACAGACTCTCTTTAAGTTTCAGTAATCTGCACTCATATTAGATACAGACAATTACATCAATGTAGTGCCTTCCACCTCGCAGGTTACCACCATGTAGGTATCCATCAGTCTAAGATACAAAATTTTATAATTGATCGAGAGCAGCAGTTTAAAAATCACCAAACAGTCTTTTTTTGCAAATATATTTCTGACCTGAGACATGAAACGACTATTTGTTCTGCATGCTAATATACATGTGCTAAGTCAATGAATTGAAGTCTATTCTGCACGTTTATTTATAAGCACCCCATAAAGTGAGCAAAACTTTGCTTCACTCGACTTTAACATTAGAAAGAAAGAAATAGTTGAAAGATGAAACTCGCATTAGAAGTTCATTGAAAGATGAAACTCTATCTCGTAGAACTTACAGCACGGATTTCAAAGAGCCACGAATGCGCTGTGTTCTTCTTCTGTTCATATATGTGAAGGCTACTTGAACATTTCACGAACACTCCTTCAATCTCATCACTTATCTACAAAAATAACAACGTTCTCGGTTACGTCAACTAGAAACTTTTAAAGTTCTGTTGACCACTATTGGAAATGACAACAGATGATGCAGTCAAATTCAGAAATGATTGCAAACTAATTTAGATTAAAAAATTTAGTCAAAACATGTAGGACTTAGTATAAACAATTTGATATCGTGTTCTTCTTCTTCTTTGCTCTCTTCCGTCAGTCGCACGACGACGATGAGGCTCCTACGTGACTTTTCCAGACTTGTCTATTTCTGGTGAGATCCTTTGCTCTTGACATGTCAATATTCATCTCCTTCAGATTCTCTCTGACGTTGTCCATCCAAGTCTCCTTCTCATCAGCCAGCCCATTTCAGCCACCAGCGATCTTATCGTGCATAAGTCAGTAAATAGACCTGTAAACACTCAAACTTGCAACTAGGGGAAAACTACATGACTTATGCATAAAAGATGAAGGGCATTTTTATAAATGAACCCCTAAAGCAGATAAATACTGAAATCTTGATATAGATATTTCATGTAGACAGTAGAGTAATGCTGAAGTACTACTAAATTAGATGTGTACCATAACCTTCTGGCCAAAGCAATATTATCGATTAAATTTTGTTCAAAACTAGTTAGATAACAAGTCCATAATGTAGCTATTAAATGGCAGAAAGTTTACTGGCATTGGGATTGCAGAAGGAGAAGTGGAGATGGGAGAACTATGAACAGAGAAAGTTGGATTAACCCCTTCGCTGCCCTTATGACGAGCACCGCTCGTCATGAACCATCTGTAGGCCGTGTGCCCTTATGACGAGCGCCGCTCGTCAATAAATACGACTGTCTCTGTGCTTAGTGTAGCACTGGAGACACTGATTATTATTCGAAGTATTGGCACCTGACAGTCAATACTGCATGTTCTTCAATGTTTTGGCTGGTATTGGACAACTTTCATGCTCAGTTTGTGCGGTCATACTAGATGTAGTAAATATGCCAATGTTGAACGTTCTATAGGCGCCTTATCGCAGATATTTTCTAAATCACTTTCAGCCTGGTTTTGTGATAAATTTAAACTTATTGCCATCGCTTTTGATAATGTTACATGGCTGCAAAGATCATATGTTAGAGATTTATTTACTGCAGCAGTGCATCATGCTATGATCAATGCAGCCGTAGGCCTATTGATCATATATGAAGAAAGGCAGCATAGGTATACCTTCTAGCCTCTACTTCCAGCATAGGCTACCTACTATAAGTGACCAGTTTCTGGTGAAAATAAATTAGTAATATCGTCATTTGTTTACAAAACATGAGATTTTTTATTGAATTATAGTCATTTCAAAAATGAATGTCACACCTAAACTATAATTGCAACAATAAAATTTGTTGTACATTTGCATGTTATGCGGTGGCACACGGGGTGTCATTTAGCCCATGATTTTGTGGCAGCGAAGGGGTTAATAAGAGCTTTCCAAACGAATTGTCTGCTAAACAAACACAAAGAAATATAACTAATCATTTTGGACAATTAATAATTTAAATCAAATTTGAGAAAGGCAGAAAGCACAAGACAACAAAGAAAGACAGAGAGAATGAAGAAACAAAGAAGGAATGACACAGAAAGTATGACAAAGACTCAAAGAGGCAAATAGGTATATCACATGTCTTTGCTGTCAAAATAACAAATCTGCATGATCTGCATACCACTGTAATTCCAGCACCAGTTGTCTCATAATCCTCACGCAAAGCAGCCATGTAAGAGTAGAGATGCTCTTTCTTTGCAATCTCTCTCTTCATTTGTCGCCACTCAAAACGTTCTTTCCACTCATCCAACTCTTCTCGACTGTGGGCAAACTTGCACTGATTGTACATATCTGGAACGTCTGAAAACGAGCATTTCCCTCCATCCGCATGTCTACAAAGCACAAGAACATTCAATTTGTATGAATGCGTTTCACAACACAGTGTGTTACACAGCAGTAAGCCAGGAGCAGTCTAGATGAGCAGCAATTAAAGTTTTCAAATATTTAATCTAGCCAAAATCAGCTGATATCCTCCATCAGCACTGCAGTGATAGGTCTACAGACAATAATTAGCAATCCAAAACAGACGAGACTACAGCTCTGACTTAAACAACAGAACAAGACCTGCACAACGGACGAAATTTTAAGACATTAAATTTCCAGTCGTGGACCAGCATCCGAAGGCTTATAATCAATGGAGCTAATGAGATGGAAATATAATGAGAAGGAGAGGGCTGAGGAAAAGGCTCAAGATGAGACATGATGAGATGGTGATGATGAGAATAGTGTCATAGCTTGCGAGGTAAGAGGAAGGCAGCGGAAGAGATGAAAAGGTCGAGGTTGAGCGGAAGAGATGAAACGGTTCTGTTGTGAGTCGAGAAGTTGACATGTTGGGCCATGTTGACTGATGACAGGAGGTTCAGGAATTCAGATGCAAAAGAATCAGAGGGTCAACATGGAAATTGAATTTTTTTTAGTAAGAATCGTTAGTCGTAGTAGCATTTGAGAGAAGAGAGCCAAATTCATCCAGAAACAGAGGGTTTGGTGGGGTATGTAGACAAGGAGGACGATAGATATTGAAAACAGCGAGTACATCTGAAGCACAATGGAGGGTTGCAAAGCAGCATACGAAAGAAGGTGAGAAGAATTTAGGACAACAGCCGGTTCACAGACGAAGAACACAGTGCTGCCTCCAGAGATCTTTGGAGACTTTGAGATGGTGGCTATACGAGGAACGCTTTGCAGAGAGAAGCCACGTGGTTTGCAATCAGCCATTAGTGGACGAGATGAAGAGCCAAGTTCTTGAAGAGCAATAAGATCAAGCAGGCTAGAACAGGTGACAAGAATGCTTACGACAATGGAGTTTTTAGGGTTTAAGAGAGATCGAATATTGAGAGCAAAGAGAAGTTATCGCTAGTCAACATGGTTGACTGTTCGTTCGGCCAACTCAGTTTCAGAGGCTTTCAAATCTCGACTAAAGACACATGTTTTCTAAGGCGTACCTTTTACTGATTGCGTTTTGTGTTTGTAGAGGCGCCTTTGTAACGGCATGTGCTGTGTTAAAAGGCTAAGCACATGCAATGAGTCACATCAATGGGATAACAAGTCTGAGGCCAAATACAGGACACACAGAAAGTCATCTGATGAAGACCAACAGACATTAAATAGTCCTTAATTTTCTTTACTTACCTGTCACAAAGATCATAGTTACAACCTCCAATGCCCCATGGTGGCTGACGATAGTTCCACTGATGTTCTTTGTCTGAATTGACATTGAACATATGTTTGTCTGAAGCGCAGTGCTCATCCCATTGCTTCTGGCTGTTGCAGTGAACACTACAGTAGTGACAGTAATGAGTATTCAAGGCAAGATCCAATGGTGAAGCATATGGTTTAGGCTGTGGCAATGCAGTGGGAACACTACGACTAATGGCAATCACAGACTGGCCTTTTGAGATTGTCTTTGTGTTAGAAGTTTCATATGCTTTCTGGCTTGCAAGCAGTAACTCATCCAAGGTTTTCGCTGAAAAGACACAGACAGACGACGGTCAAGACCCAATATACAATTATACAAATACATGCATGTGTGTGTGCACTTTGCATGCACGTTTGTACAACTCTGTGTGCATAATGCATATGCATATACATTTAATACATGTATAGGCAGTTTAATCTGAAACACACAGATCTATGTTTGCTAAATTTACGATAGCTGATTTTATAACAATTTACTTCGAATTGATGGATTAATTGTTGAAGTATGACTACAAAATCTAATCAAATGATGTGTTGAAAGAAACTGGTTGTCCAAGGCATACTGGCAACCAACGAAGAGACCACAGGGTTCGAGTGACACGGTTCTAATGGTCATAATATACAATCAATGTGTGTTGCCTAGCAGGGCATAATAAGTAAAAAGAGCTCTACTCTAGCAGACTAACAAGCAGATGCAGTACACTTGTATATCTCTTTTTCATTTGGAATACAAATCTTCTTCTTTCCTTCTAACATTTTGTTCATACCAAAGCAGTTGCAATTGTTATCATCAGTGAAATAAAGGGCCAAAAGTATTTGCAGACAGACATCGACAGTGCGCATTGCACTGCGACATAGTCGCATGAGAAATAAGACGCTGAATCACATATTTTGTTTATGTTGTGCCACTGATGAACTCTAACCCAATTTCTAGTAACTTGATTTTACTGCTATCTGATGATTTGATTTTATTGTTATCCATCATTTTACTGTAATCAACATTCATCGCCTGGGTCGAAATGCATATAAGTAGGAATAGCGTAGGCTATAGGTAGACCTTCCTCCAGATATTGCTACCTCAGAGGTAGCCGTTGGAATGTAGCGGTATGCATTAAGATAGAATTGGAAGTGAACAACTAATCTACACATTCCTTGCACCCGACGATGCATGATGCTTGCTCTTCCCCCAAATTTAATAGGTTAGAGCTGAGCGCGCATGCGTGAAAGATATTTATATGCGGTCGTTGCCAGCGTGGGGTGAACAGATCAAGTTCTATAGACGGTCCACAGGGAAATATCGACGGCTGCCTATTGTTCATGCGTCCAGCTAAAGTCGGCTGTCTATTGTTCACCTTCGGAGTAGCAGGCTTATACCTGCCTCCGAGTTCGAATAACGTTATACTTATCATAATTCGCTAACCGCAAGCCATGCATACGGAAATTACCCACTGCTCCCGCATAGGCCACATTTAAGCTAAAGCGTTTGAGTTATACCCTCTTGTGCATATCGGTCCAGGTCTGTAAATATTATGCGCGTGGTATAATCTTGCCTTGATCAAGTAAGTAAAACTGGCCGTGGATAAATGGAAACAGTCACAAAATATGTTGATTTACTTGAGTAAGAGCGTCCCCCTAACACAATAAGAAACAGTCCGTCCATCAGTGCTACAGCAATATGGAGTCAACATACTGCCAGAAAATGAGTCCATATTATGGGCATTTAGAGTAATAATTATTTAAGTCAATTTTATACCAAATACTATGAAGAATATGAATGAAATCTTACTCTTATTGCGAACCATCCAAGTCCAGACTTCAATCTCTTCCTTACTATGTGCAAATTGACACAGTCCGCCCGGAACAAAATCACATCTCTTCTTTTGCAACATATGTCTGCAGATGACAAAGTTTAAGTTCCTTGGAATGACTTTTGGCAAAGGAGACAATCTCTTCTTGCATGGTAATATCAGACAGAATTTATTCTGACTCCATGCATGTCCCATTGCAGGCCCATCGCAGCGGTCCTTTTTACACCGACTGATAGCACCTTTTTCAAAACAAAGCTTACACACTTCCATTACATGGTAAGGACACTTTGTGGAAGAACTGGCTTCAGATGACGACACAGTCTGTGGTGGTGATTCTGGCAAAGGCGGCGGCGCTGGAACAGTGACTGCTCGATCGGAAGTTGAAGCTAATTGCTTTCGTTCATCCACAGGTCCAGACTTAGGTAAACCAGCGAAATACTTCTGTGAATTGATTTTCATGGCCTAGATAGTATGAAAAATAAATCAACAGTAGCTTTTAAAGAAACTACTTAGAAACGAATAGCAGAAAATCATTAATTTAGTAATCAAAATGCAATCTTAAATGGTTACCAAAACAAAGAACAAATCCATGACAAATGCAAAATAACCCCAAGGTCAATGAGAATTCAATATTTTGCATGAAACCGAGCAATTTAAAGAAATTCACAACAATCATTAAAGATCTTTAAATATTACACAAAGAAACATGGAGGGGTTTCTGCCAAAGACAAACAATAGGCTAACCTAACAGATTTTTAAAAACTTTTAAGCTAATTTATTATCTCATTTTCAACTTTCCAATAACACTTCAGTTTGTATTAAAAATCAAAACTTGTGATTAGAACAAATTCTTTAAAAATAATCTTTCATCGCACAATGTCTTCATTCACGTAAAAACTTTTAGTTCCTTTTGTTTCAAATAACATTATGAAATTCCCTTATGTGCTGACAAAATACATCTAATAGAATTCAGCCAATTAAATAAAAGTGCGACCTGACACTTTTAAAACAATCAAAATCAAGACTTTGACTTCGTGATGTATATCATGCGTACAGACAATAAATCTGAAGCTGAAAAATGTTAAATTGTTCATGTTATGCTGTTTTTATGTTATCCCAGAGGGTAAGCATTACTAAATAATCAAGTGTTTTAATTTCATCTGATATTTGGAATTTTTGCTGCAAGGTAAGGTTCCAGAATACATGGGAGTAGAAAGAATGTATACATCGGCTTGCAATAAAACAATTGCCACTTACTTCTCGGCGGTTGTTGCAAGACCATTAAAGCAGAACATAAACTGCAAGAGAGGATATGCAGATTGCGCCATCAGCTTCTACTGAGTGATATTGTGTTGACCAGAGAAGGCATCAAGTGTCAGAGAAAGCGCCCTTGTAGTGGTATAGCCGCGTTACAGCGCCTAATAAATTGTCGTTATTATTATTAATAAGTTCTGAGCCAATTACCATCAGCAAGTTGTTCGACCATTGTTTTACACATCGATGCAATATAAAAAAGATGCAACTAAAGATAGAAATGCAGATAGGTTGGAGAATGAACCATAGCATTCGAGATTGCCTTTAACCCTTTAATGCCGGAGGGTATAGGATTTCCCATACCATTAACTACCTTCTCGGCATTAAAGGGTTAAGGACCAAGTTTTAAACTTAATTTAAACTGAGAAGATCAAATATTCTCACTTTTGACTTTGTGATTATGAAAACAAGTCAGCCATACGAACCTCTTCCACAATCTGATCTTCAGTTAACTCATCATCTCTTTCCAGGCACCAAACATCTCGTTCTATCAAGCTGTGAGCATACACACATTTCCCGTTGTTTTTCACATTGCAAAACTTTTGATGATGACAAAGCTTGAAGTAGGAATTTTTGTTCTTAAAAGCCCTCTGTCCAATTTCTGTTATAACTCCATTTGTACTGAAATGAATGAGCATCTTGTTCTTCTGCCAACCATGCAGGCCACAGCTACATTTTGTAGCATCATGTTCACTCTGACCAGAAAGCAAATGCGAACCTCTGTAGCATGCACTACACAAATGTCGCAATTCTCCAGGATATTTCTCAAGCATTCCGCAAACAGAGAAAAGTGGTGCTGCACTCTGAGAACGATTCTGACGAGTGAATTCAGCAATGTCAAAACAGCCATCTTTTTCCAGTGTCCAAAGGTGTTGCTCCTCATAGTTATGGGCAAACAGACAATCGTCCCCACGATGACACGCATTTGGCATGCCACACACATAATGTCGACAAAGTACATAGCTGCCACGAAAGTCACGATGATTTATTCGTTCTCTTATCCTGACCCAGACGTTAGCACCTTTACGCTGGACAGCTAGAATATTTTCCTCACATTTGTGTCTAAATCCAGGATTCCACCAGAAGTAATCACCAAACTGTGACAGGGGCAGAAAACAATGATTACAAACAAGGCGATAGTCACAGAACTGAGTTAGTGGAAAGGGAATTCTATAGTTCTGATAGACTTCTTCATTCTGAGAGACATGATAATTTCCCATCAGTTCTTTTCCAGCAGCTGCCTTAGCCCATGACATTGGTTCAGGACTTGTATGTCTCTTCAAAGCTTGCTGCACATGTGAATCAGATACAACATTGCTGAAAATGGGATCAAAGCCCTTTGATGTCATTTTCATGCCAAAAGAACTCATTTCTGGACTGCTTTTGGGCTCTAGTCGCTTCTGTGGAGCATCCCCTCTCTGACTCTGCAGAAGAAGAGCATCATTATCCATAGTTTGACCACCAGCAGAATTGGTAAATGTTTTGCCAAACGGCTGTTGTATCATGCTGTCAAGAGCTGCAAAAGCAAACAGAAAATAATAATCAAATTCATGAGCGACAACCATAGTGCTTCTGACTAATCGTTCAAACATTCCAAAATCATTTTAAGCAACAAAGCATTTTATATGCTATTTTATTCCTGCTGGTAAGTATCAGCAGCAGTAAGCAAGTTTTTAAAGCATTCAATGTGTACAAGTGGGTGTATTGACCACAAACCTGTAACAATGGTCTCAAGGAACAACTTGAGTAAATATTATCATCAGATAACTCAGGGTGGGCCATAAAAAGTACCACCCTAAGGTGCCAATACATCTTGGCCAAAAATATGAATTTTTAAATGACATTTTACAGGCTTAACCCTTTACTACCGGAGGGTATAGGATTTTCCATACCATTTTACTACCATCTCGGCATTAAAGGGTTAAAGGGAATTTATATTTACACATGATGGCTAGATTTCAAAAATTTAGCATTGTACTAGAAAACTGACACGTGACAAAATCTTGAGCTGTGGTTGGCTGAACGATTGGCAGGTAAGGTCTGAGCATGTGCACTCACCAGTGTTATTTAAGTTTCAATTTACTTTTCAGTTTCAGTTTTAGTTTTAGTTTTGTTTTAACTTTTCAGTTTAGTTTTAGTTTAAGTTTTCAACACTTTTCAGTTTTAGTTTTAGTTTCAGTTTTCAGAACTTTTCAGTTTTAATTAAGTTTTTTGTAAACCTTCAACAGAAGGAATTGAATATTTTTTTAATGACATTCATTTTTATCAGCAAGAGCAAGAGATTTTGCTAAATTCATGTTTTCGTGCAATTAAGATGCATTTTGAAGCGCTCCACTGTTTAGTTTAAAAAATACTCATTGCTCTAAAGTAACATCAGAACACTACATTTAATGGCATAGAAAAATATCGGTACTGAATTTTATGAAGAAAGAATTGTAAATGTAACTTACCCAAATTGAAATTTAAAAATACTAAACTAGATAAAGTTATGTGCAGTAATCTGGCACAATGGGATGGATAAAAATCTTCAACTGCTGAACAGTGAACACAGATTCAACATAGGCTAAGTACCTTATAAAGATTGCTATGTTGAGAATTCCTGTCACAACTGCTGCCCATCAGCACACCTCTACTTTTAAAGTAAGTGTTGGGAGTATGTGTATGTGATGATATAATCTGCCCAATACACCAGTACAGGCCAGTAAGTGTCAAACGACTCTGCCTGTATGCTGTAATCCGAAAGTGTGTGATCTCGGATCCATTAATGGAGATGTAATAAAACTCAGCGCCCTGTTCCAAGTTCAGTGAAGTTTCAGTTAGGTCTACCACCACCAGCCAGTCATGTCAAACATCAAACATAATTATATGTGGGTCATTCTTGCATAATGAGATAACAGCCTCATATTGCGCCTTATTGGTTCACAGACAATGTTTGTTGACATTGGATTCATGTACAATCGTACATGTGATCCGTAGGCCGCCTATGTTTCAAATTCAAAATACAGGCTAGAGTTCAAATACTCTTCCCCTACACGGACCATGCTTCAAATAGGACCTACACCTGCAACTAACTTCGGTTGCCCAGTGGTCAGCGGTGCCCAGCCATCCGTAACAATAACTAATCAATGTCAGGCTGTTTAACTGACCCATTGTAATTGAATTAATTATACACATCACTATCTTGTCACTGGCCACAGACAATCTTTATGGTTGACTGCATTTTACAATAGGCTGATCGCTAAGAAGAAAGCAGATACAGAAATGGTTAGACCGGATGTTTGCTTAACACATATTGCTCTCATACATGTACGCCGCTAACTGTTGCAGACATTTCGCAATTTGGTTTGTGCACCACAGAAATAAATTAATTCAGTTTTCAACTTTCAAGTTTAGTTTTAGTTTCAGTTATAAACTTTTCAGTTTAGTTTTAGTTTAAGTTTTCAGAACTTTTCAGTTTTAGTTTTAGTTTCAGTTAACTTAAATGGAACTTTTCAGTTAACTCAAATTCAGTTTCAGTTTTAGTTAACTTGAATAACATTGGCACTCACATGACCTTGCCTGCTATAAGGTCAGGAAATGGGATAAATTATTTATTTTCTTCGCTTTCATTTAAAAAAACTTAGTCTTCCAAATGGAAATTTTTTTTTTATTTGTAGAGTACATTTGTAATTGTTGAAGTCACGTGGCTGCCAAATTTTATTTAAATCCGTCCTACAGAAATAGCTGTTTCTAAGGAGAATGTCAATAATTATAATCGCTAAACTTCACACTAGGGCATAGCCGGGTGCCGTTTTTCAAACGGGTACCGGGTCCGGGTAGTTTGAATAAAATCTGCCGGGTCCGGGTACCGGTTATTAAAAGTAATCGTTAATCTCTAAACTGAATAGTATGTCTCCCCTTTGAATGCTGTCAAAAGAACACCACTCAGTTTGTTAGCTACCTTTGGTGGAATTGAGTAAAATTCTTGGGTGTCAGAGTTTTACTACAGTTGAGTTCTGCCAGCGGTTATTGATTGAGAGGTGCCAGTAATATTTGTTCATCAACTCTGCTGATAGAATCATTCTATAGTATAGAAATGATGATCTGTCCAGTCAGGCAAGAGGAGATCAGAGGTCAGCAGCCCTGATAAACAGTCCTGTTTCTGTGGTGTATGCAGTCCAACTACATGTAGATATATTTCAAAGTGTACCATCCCTTAATCTGTGAGATGTATACTTGGTCATATGGAGGGGGCAAGCCTATTAAGCTTGGCTGCAAAAGCATGTGAACAGGTGGAAGGTATCCCTTCTGACAAGTCCTAGTCTAGAGCTCTGACTTGAATGAGAGTGTGACAGATCAAACAGGCTTTAAAGATAAGGGATTAACAGATGACCACTGGCCAACCTATATAGCTATGGTCAGTGAGCAGCACCTCTTCCCCTTTTCTATACTTCTTCACCTTCTACCACAGTTCCTCCCCCTCCTCCTTTATCATCTTCTTTCTCTTCCCTGTTAGATATTTCAAACAGCCAAGCAGCAGGAGGAAGAGGAAGGGGTAATAGAAGAGAAAGATGAGGAAGGAAGAAGAGCAGAAAGCATGAAACAAGGTGCCACTCTTCTATTTAAATATATATATATATAAATGTGTATATATATATATATATATATTATTCCTCTTCTCCTTCAAGTCTACCACTGTTCCTCTCAGGAAGGGGTAGTAGAAAACAAAGAGAAGGAGGAGGAGGAAGGAAGACAGACAGCATGGAAGATGGTGATACAAACTCTCCCTCCTCCTCTTCCCCCCCCATCTTGCTGGTCCCTGTTTGAAATAGGATAGTCTAATATAAAGCAACCATCAGCAGGCTGTCTGTTCTGTGATTGTCTGCCCAGTTGAGATATCTTGCAGGTTAGCTGTTAAGCCCTTGATGTGTGGTATGCTATTCATAAAATACCCACCCGGCCCGGAAGACCTTTTATCACCGGGTCCGGTTATCTGCCGGGTATCAAATACCCGGCAATTTCGGGTAACCGGGTCAGCACCCGGCTATGCCCTACTTCACACGCAGTTTTCTCAACTAACAGAACAGTTTACATACCGTCAGAATTAAGAGTACGCATCTCTACGTCAGTTCTATGATTTCCACTTGTTTTCTATGTTCATAGATTTTTATATATTGCTGCAATTACTGTTAAAGAGCAGAAAAAATACCTGAACTTCTGTTGGTGATCAATCGAAGATTTGCAACAAACATGGCAAGGTCAAACTGGTTCTCACGATCTAACGTCCAAAGCCAGCACTCTTCATCGCTGTGGGCAAAACTGCAATCCTTTTCGGTTACTCGACAACGTTGTCCAGATGAATATTCCCAGCAGACTCGGAAAGGACCGAGAAATTTCACCTAAAAGACAAATCCAACATCAACCGAATGGAAACCAAATCGTCTGTGGTTCTGAATTTTTGCTCTTTGAAACAGTTTTGTTCATCGACTGAGTCACAAGCAAAATCATTACCTTCCCAATGTTTTCCTACGGTTGGAAAAATTACAGCAGCAGCTGCAAATATTATGCAACAAACTAAGTAAGTAATGGAGTACATTCCTTATTTATCCAATTGTATAAAATAGTCACACTTTGGTTTATACGAATTGCATTACAAAGCATCCTTGTTATAAACGTATTCCTCAGTAAGTTGTCTGCCCGTGGGACAATGCGTGCCGCTTATGCAGTCTGGGATGCATGGAATAAGGGAGTGTCCTTAAATGACGAATGAATGGGTTCAGAACATGGTTTGCCAAGGCAGCAATGAAGAGGTTCTTATCTGCCTTTCAAAACAGCTTTTCTAGTAACATTGGGTTATTCTCAGGAAGATAGTGAAGTCGAACCAGACGGACCATCACATATACTGCAGTCTAATGCGCTTCTGCTGCCCTACAAAATGCACAATACTGGTGAAACATAACAAATGGGTCACAGTGGTCATACGCAAAACATCATGAAGCACTGATCTTGCGAGGCCGTGTGTTGTCATGATGTGCAGAGCATACCTCGAATATCTAGTCTGGATGCATAAAAAAAAAATATATATGCGGTTTATATGCATTTCGAAGCGATTTACATCACTCATCACCACCCCAGAATTACCATGCTGTGGACCTTGCCTCCTGGTACCTCCTCAGGTGTTGCCCTCTGTCCCCTCATCCATGTGACTGTGAGTGGCTGATTAACATCTCCTGATTTTCTCTTTCTTTTCACAGTCAGCACAGAGGAAGCAAGCAAAGAGTTTCTACGAAGATTGGAGAGTGCCTTGCAAGAACTATCAAGGAAAGACATCAAGATCATTTGTGGGGACTGTAATGCAAAGATTGGCAGCCTGGACACTACAGGATGGGAACTCATAATGCAAAAACATGGCTATGGAATGAGAAATTAAAGAGGGCAGAGACTATTAGAAATTGCAGTTAAGCATGAAATAATGATTTTTTAAACCAAATTCAAGCAAAAGGATTGCAGGAAATATACTTGGACATCGTCAGATGAAAAATACACAAATATGATAGACTTAGCACTGATTGATTGACAGAGGATGGCAAGTTACATCAGTTCAGTTATGCAGAACATTTCGTGGAGCTGATGTAGCTTCTGATCATAGCTTGGTGTTTTGCAACCTAAAACTAAAGCTGAAGCGCATACCAAGTAAGAAGTACGAGAAGAGAAGTAATATCCAAGCACTGGACAATGTGAAAATAAAAGCGCAGTACAAGCAGATATATAGTGAGGGGATTATACCAAGTAAGAAGTACGAGAAGAGAAGAAATATCCAAGCACTGGACAATGTGAAAATAAAAGCGCAGTACAAGCAGATATATAGTGAGGGGATTAAAAGATGCCGAAATGGAACAACTTAGTATGGAAGGAAAGGCGCATGTAGTTGAAAAGACCATTCAACAGACAGTGGAAACAATTATATCCTTAGGAGAAAAACCAAGGAAGAAATGGATAAGTGAACAGACACTTTAGCTGGCTAATAAAAAAGAAAGCTGAGATTTAGAGTAAATGAATCAGAGCAGGCAAAGGCAGAGTACAGAAAGTTATGCAATGAGGTAAGGGTATCAGCCAGGAACGATAAGCAAAACAGGTTGGAACAACAATGTCACAAATCAAACATTGTGTAGGAGAATACAAGACAAGGGAAGTGTTCAAAATGATAAAAAGTAGAAGTCAGAAATGACAAAGTCTGAGACAGGCAGCAATCAGAGACAAACATAGAAACATCTTGATGGACAAGAAAAGATTCAGACAGATGGACAGAGTACTCCAGCGAGAGTTATATAGAATTGGTATGTAGTTACAGCCACCAACACGTTCCTATACACGCTTAACTGCTTTCTGTGTATGGGTATCTTCCTCTGCTTTTCAATGCGATGCATATATTGATTTCAAAAGTTCCTTTAAGATATCATTGAGACCTAAACAAATGAGTCTGAAAAATGTAGTAAGTCGACCCAGAGTTCCAACATTTATGATTGGCCAAAACTTAATACACAAACTGCATGTGTAACTATATAGACACAAACATACGTACAATTGCACAATGCACATACATACATAAATACATACATTAGACATATATACATATGCATACATTTCTCTATGCTGACAACGTGCAGGCCTATGCTCACTGCCTTGCCACTGATGCAGTGTCCTCTTTAATGTCCAATGCCATTGATGCTCTCTCATCATGAATGGCATCTAATCGTTTGTTGCTAAATCCCTCTAAAACTCAGTTCATCTGGTGTGGTACTCGCAGGCAATTGGCATCCATTGACCTGCACTTAATAGCAGCAACTTTCCCTGATATCTCGTTCTCTCTCACAGTACGAGACCTTGGAATTACTTTGGATCAAGAGCTCAATTTCTCAAAGCATATCAATTTGGTCACTCATAGTTGCTACTACCAGCTTCGGCAACTCCGAGTTGTCTCAAGATCTCTCTCTCATAGTGCTACTCTGACACTTGTCCATGCCTTTGTCACCAGTAGAATTGATCACTGCAGTGCGGTACTCGTGGGTCTGCCTCTTGGACTAATTGGGCGCCTTGAACGAGTTCTTCGTTCGGCTGCTCGCCTCATTGGCCGCATTCCTAAATATGCCCCCGTCTCTGCTTATATGTGTGACGTTTTTCACTGGCTCCCTGTTCCACAGCGCATCTCCTACCGGGTTGCTGCCCTTGTTTGGCAATGCCTTATTGATTGTGCTCCATCATACCTGTCTAGCCTTTTTCGACCTGTCTCCGACCTTGCAGCCCGTCGAGCTCTTCGCTCTACGACTACGGGGAAGCTTTTGGTTCCTCGAGCTCGCACCTCTACCAGACAACGTCAGGTTTTTTCTATTGTGGGTCCTGCTATCTGGAATGGCTTCCCACTAACCTTGCGACTTATGCCTAGAGTAAATTCACCTGCTTTTTATAAGTTGCTCAAATCATATTTTTTTAGCTGTGGCTAGACTGGAAGCGCCTCTAAGTAGGTTTCTTGAAGAGGCGCTATATAAGTTCTCAAAATGAATGAATTTATATACACATACTAATTGAATCATAGCAAAATTCTAAAGAAATGTCTTTAATTTTGCCTTCCACTTATCATATATTAGTTTGAAAAAACTGACCTTCAGATTTCGAGGTCTGATTTTTATCCAACCAACTTCTGGATTTGGCTTTGGTCGAATCAGGAAGACACTGTAATCACATTTATGAGGTAGCATTCCAAGACACTGGTATCCAGGTTGTCCAAATCCATTCTGTACATAGCACTCGTCACACGCTAAAGTTAGGTCATAGTTTCCATCAAAAGGAAACCTATTCGATAACTTGGTATTAAGGATGATGAAATCTCCATGAAACGAATTCTGCAAAAATATCAAAAGTTCCATTCATAATTTACTTTTACACAACTACAATGCCAGCTAGTTTTATCAAATGCTTATCTTTAGCCTTCTTGGTAGATTGATTGGTTGGTTTCTGTAGCACATCAGCACACAATGGCTGCTTAGTGACAATTTAAATTTTAAAAAGAATAAATAATCATTCGTACCCCAAGCTATTGCTCAATGCTGTTGTAAATGTGGGTCCTTCCTTGTGGGATATAATCTTCCTCACAAATTCTGGGGGGGTTGTACTTTCAGTTTTTGCAGGGTAGCTTATCCACTCTAGTCCATTGCTTGAAAACTTTTCTGTCTCCTCGAAGTGCTTATGCTGCGAGTGCCTCTGAATGGTCACAGTGCTGCCACATGCGCTTAGAAAATGTCCAGGTAAAATACAATACAATACACACCACTGACAGTAATATTTAAGAGTTCAATAATTAGGTCAAGTAGGACAAAAAATATGAAATTTTATTCATAAAATGGTCAAGACCTCAAAAGCAAAGGAAGCATAATTATATAAACAATCATGAAGGGCTGTCTGTTCAGCATCAGATTCATAAATTATACTCATTGATGTCATCTGCATATGCATAATCAATTGATGGGTTATTAATATTATTATTATTATTATATTTGTTTAATGGCAACAAAAACTGATAGACACATCACTGTCAGGTACAAAAAAGCAGTTGATCAAATGGAATATAAAACATAGGATTGTTTTTAACCATGTCTATTGAAATTTATCTTACCACAAGCAATCCAGTAAAATGGTAATTCTAACATTTTTTACAAAAACTAAAAAGATATAGCCTCCAAAGAAATAAAGCTCTTGACTCCTGATCCTTTCAAGCGTTGCTTTGGCTAATAAAGTCTGCAATATCACACTTTGCAGTTGTGCATTGTAATACGAAGAAAACCAGATCGTTATGTTTTGAGGACTTTGGTCTATTCTTACATAATTCTGTCGTTACCTACTAACACTGATCTGGTGAGGGGAGACTGGAAAACACTGAACCAACCAACCTGCTGACTTTGTGTTGTAGTTGCTGGTTGCTGGTGTGTTGTAAGCACTGGTTGCTGGTGCGTTGTAAGCACTGGTTGCTGGTGTGTTGTAAGCACTGGTTGCTGGTGCGTTGTAAGCACTGGTTGCTGGTGTGTTGTAAGCACTGGTTGCTGGTGTGTTGTAAGCACTGGTTGCTGGTGCGTTGTAAGCACTGGTTGCTGGTACGACGCTGTTGTAAAAGGGTAAGAATTCTGCTGCTTATTGATATTACTAGACCCATGATGAAGAAATGTAGACACATTGCTAGTGACTTCATTAACATTCATTTCTTTCCTGCCTGGTGCTAAAACACAAAACAAACCATGCTGCACTGTCAAAATTATGAAGCTTGTTAACCCTTTACCCGTTCATTTTTAAAATTTTAAGCCTGTTTTCAGCGGATATTCTCGGGGCAAACGGGTAAAAGAATAAGAGCTCAAGTTTTAAGAGCTCAAGTCAAGGATTTATTGTCAAATTTTAGTGGCATCTCATCCAAAGAAACTGCCTGCAGGCTATCATAGTATGACTGCACAACAGAAATGTCAGTTTAGCTGTAACACTCTTTTATTCTAACATTAGCTCATATCACAACAGAAAGGAAGAATCTGTTTCAGAGTAACAATCACTATTTAAAAGCCAAAGATGTGCCATAGAAATCATAGTTAAGGTTTAAAAAGAGCATGGGTGCAAGACGACAAGCATATAAAGTAAAACAAGTGTGGCTTATACATGTAGGCATAGTAAATCAAAAGGTATTTGGGCAACCACACAGGTAAACAGGACAGAACCTTGAATTAAAATTTTGAACAGATAGGCAACAAGTTAAGTTGATCAAACATGTAATGAGAGACATACGTGAGTAGTCAATCACAAGTGAAAAATTTCAATTATTTACACTCTATCAAACAGCAATATGCTAGACCACCAGACTAACTGCAGTTAGGCCCCCCAGAAACTTGCAAAAAAAATTGAAAAAATGCGCACACAAAACGATAAATTTGTGCGAATTTTGCACAAGTTAAAAAACGATAAAGTTCATTATTTTTTCAATGAATCAGTGTACCAAAGTATCTAACAGTGTTTTTGTCATTTAGTGTATAGTGTAAGTAAAGTAAGTAAGTGTATAGCTTTGGCGTAAAAGAAAAAAGGCAATTAAGCAAAAAATGCAGTTATAAAGTTCCTATAACCATGAGATTAATATATTCAGATTGAAAAAGAATTTTCATTTTGCAAAATTTACACCCACCGAAATTTACACTCATTACAAATACAACTTCAAGATAGTATTATTATATGCCTATATTATAATAAATCACCATGTTACACAACGTGCTGAATAGTAGTCTTCCGTCTTCGTGTGCACCCCTAACGCGTATAGGTTAAATGCATTTGTTCTGTAATAAGCCGAGACAGCATGTGACGCTCCTGTGTGACCGCAATGAGAAACTTTGTCTAACACATTTTATTGTGTGGCCGTGAAGTTCTGAAATTTGTAAGCTTTAAGATTGTGCATTACTACCAAAAATGCTGACCTTTAACTAAAAATTTATCTATAATTTCATTCCATTCGTCGACAGCTACTTTCATTATCGCTCAACGGTGTCGTTGCTATGTTGAACTACCACGCGGCATGGTTTTTAAGTCAATCAAAGCCCAATTTAGATGAGTTAGCAGGATTTTTTTTTAAATCGCAAAAATTGCACGCATTGCCAATTTTTGCACTATTGCGCGACACCTGAAATCTTGCGCAGAATTTGCGCTGCGCAAGATCGAAAATTTCTGGAGCCCTATGCAGTGGAAAATATCACAGTCGACAGTGGTCACTCACACTATATAGCAACCTACTGACACTGAAAGAACACAGGAACAAAAAATAATATAACAAGTCATTACTGAGAAAAAATCTTTTCTGAGCGGAAGTAAATTAAGTTCGAAAGCAAGAAGGAGCTTAAAATCATGTTGGATCTGCTGTACGCTGGACACTCGTAATTTAACATGTCTTAATTGCCTTATTATAAAACAAACTTCTCATGTAACACAGTTGGGGGTCATGGCAAACAAAAATAATTCACCTACAGAAAATAGACGCATTAAGTGCAACCCAACATGAAGAAGATTCTTGCAAGTTACTGGTGTATCGATAAGAAAGTAAACCAAACACTTAATTATCGTATAAATTTAACATTTCATTTTAAACAATCATATTTACACATGTTTATGTCCATATCCAGCAGCTGAGGAGACAGCACACGAGTTGAAGCTAAGATGTGAAAATTAGACATTCAGATATGAGGTTATGAGGAGTTAGGTGACCATTCAATATAATATATTGTTCAAGGAGTGAACATGGATTCTATTTCCACGATGCTGGCACACAAGAATGCAAGACACAAAAGTAAAATATTACAGTAAACTAAAACACAAGAACAACCAATCTCTGAATCTCCGCTGACTTTGTCCAAGAGATAAAGATTTTAGAATGCAGTTTGCAACAACAAAATAATTATGCTTTGTGCTTCGTTAAGAAAAATAGCAGTTCAAAAGTTCCAAAATAAAATCAGAATAAAATTTAGCTTTGAACATGGTCAGGACAGACCAACAAATATTGACAGTGAGTGGTCAAAATTACAGTAACCACAAGGAAATCGATAAACTGCTCACACTAACTGAAGCACTAGTTCTATCTAACAGGCTGGAATTTTGGCTTTAGTACTTTTCATTGGAAATCATATCTGACTGATGCTTTGTATATTATGTTAAGAGGGCACAAAGAAGAAAGCGTCCAGGTTAGATTGGATCAGAGTCAGAAATAAAAATAGCATCAGAGATGAACTGCCAATTTTAGATGCATGTACACTGTACAATAATTGCAAAAATAATCATCAACGCTGCTCACATAAACTTAAGATAACTCAAGCTAATAAAGAATTTCTACAACACTCACAATGTGAAGTAATATCCTGAAAGTCGTCCAGTCCCATTGCCATTTCAGCAGGAAAATTCGAATGAGCAACAACACTCTATCATCAACCATGAAAACAATACTTTCACAACATATGCAATTATGCATGTATGCAATGCATGCATCTGGGCATTTCTGAAACTGTGCCTTTTCAAGGATCTCATAAAATGGCAGGTAGATAACGAAGGTCTTCACTTGCAACCTCATCAGCTGATGATTTAAGTAGCATAATAATATATTAATGATGTCATTCTGGATTAGATTAAATACCAGAATTTACAGCTTTTCGTTCATTCTGAACAGAATATATATGAAGAACGACGACACTGAGTACATTCATTACCGTATATGGCAATTAGTGCACTCCTAAATTACAATTTGTAATCACAATACGCCAGTCAATTAAAAAATGTAATCACAAATAAGCATCAAATCAATGAGCAATGATCATATATAGTTTTATTATGTCATGTCTAAAAATAGCATCGATATTGCTTACAGAAATTTCCGGACATTTTGATACCCAGTTTGTAAATAAAAGTAAATATTTTCTAAGTTACAACAGTAGGAAAATGAGTTATAATATTATCCCATCAGCCAAGCATTTGAGACATGTCTTAGATGAGAGCAACAACGTTTTTTTCTTGAACTGATGACAAACAAAACCATAAAGTCATCTTGACGATGTAGTCCGATGGACGTGTAGAAAATGACTTGTCCTGGTTTGTGGTGTGGATCAAAAACAAATGTAGAGTCTTGTCTTTTGGATTGAAGCATTGCTGAATGTTGATGAAGTGGGAGAGGAATGCAAAACAGTATTTTTAAATTTAATTTTCTCTAGCATAAATTTCTTTACAGTTGTAAGCAAGTAAGATGTGCATATGAAAAATTCACAGAAAATGCCATAGTATCTGAAATCGTCAGAACTTATATGGTAGCTCACCTCAGAATTGCTTGCATCGTCTCTGTTCTCATCTTCCAATTCAACTTCTGCTGTTTCATCGCTTTCATCGCTGTTACTTCCATCGTTTGACAACATCGCATACTTTCCTTGGTATTGCGACTTCTTCTGTACAACTATCATATAAATTAAACATCACAATGTTATAATCAATAACCAAATAAATGTTAACTAGACAAGATGCAATGCACTAGAATGCAGTGCATCCAGGTATTAATTTTTTCCTTCTGATTAACTCTTTCGCGGCGGATGCGGTCGATTGTGACCGCATAACAAAAACGCACCCGTTTGTTGGATAATATAGATATTTTTAGAATTCTATTTATATATTTCGCTTTGGGACATGCAGGGGAATCAGAATATACCCTAATATAGGTTTTCCCCAATGGTTTGGTGAAGTTATAAACGACAATTATGGCCGTAAGTTTGTGAAAATTTACATCCCGCCATTTGTTTACTTTCGTCCGTGTCTGCGGCTTCTTGGCCGTTGACCATTTCGCTGTAATTATGTATTTTCATCAGCCAAGTTCAGACAAAATGAATTATATTTTCAACAAATGCTCTAATAAGGTCTCAAGCACATTTATTCTAGATGATGTAAAGGTTTCGGGAATAGAAGACCACACATTTGCCGCCCGTCCATCCGACCACGCCGATCACATCATAGATTAGGGAAAACATTAGCTCATTTGATCACTTCTCTGTAGTTAATGTTTGTTATTTGGGTCTTTCAGCCTAATTAGAAACATAAAATTTATCAGTCAGTCAAATTTTGCAAAGGATCTATAAAGAAATTCTTTATGTTTGGCCATTTTGGGATAGAAATACGGCGACATCGCTGCATACCTAATATTTTGTTGATGTGAGCGTCGATGTCATTATCTTCTAAGTGGAAGTAATATAAAAATCATTTTATAATTAAATTCGCAATTTTTTAGCCTTTCACTGTTTGCTACATGTTTGTCATACAAGTAGCTACATTTATAAGTATTTGCATTAATTTTAGTTTGTTCATAATTTTTTTAATTAATTTTTAATGTTATAAATAAAAAAGTTATTTTTAAAAATATTTAATATATTTATAAATTTTAAGGCAAACACGTCAATTTATCTGCATTTTCAAGACAGAATATTGTTGAGGAATCAAATACGAACAAAATGATATAAGACATGTCAATATTTCATGGACTTTAAGTGTTTTTCTATTTATGAACAAATTATGACTATATTTATGAAAAAACAACTTAGCTGCGATAGAGTTAAACATTGACCCACTTTTCCTCTCATATCTTAGCACAGCAACAAAGTCAGAGACATTTTCTGACAAACAGATTGATTTGTGAAATTCTGCATCTGTAAAGTCAGAGACATTTTCTGACAAACAGATTGATTTGTGAAATTCTGCATCTGTAAAGTCAGAGACATTTTCTGACAAACAGATTGATTTGTGAAATTCTGCATCTGTAAAGTCAGAGACATTTTCTGACAAACAGATTGATTTGTGAAATTCTGCATCTGTAACACACAGTACCATCAACATTGAAGTCTTCACTTCTGGCAATGATACAGCCTCCAGGAATAATCTCTTAATATTTAGAGCGATGATATATTTCGGCCCAAGACCTAGATTCATTTTTGCAAGAGCATTAACCCTATAACCTGATAGGCTACGTCCGGCCAGAGATGCACACGTACCCATCATTCCATTGATGCTCTTTCTAGCAGACATCAATTCTGCAAGAATTCCATAGTCAAAAACTATGTCTTGACCAGTCTTGGTAAAGTCTGCAATATCTAAATGGGAGGCATGGACAAGACTGACCAAATTGCAATGATGCGGATGCCTTTACAAGTGATGTAGACGGCTCATGATAAAATTTCTTGCTTAAAGTATGTATGTGCACTTGTTATAGCGCCCCTTCAAGCTCTCTCTACTCAGAGGCACTCCCGATGCAGAGCGGACACTGCATCGGAGTTTCACGCCGAAGCGCTGAGCAATTGTAAGTGAAGGACTTGCCCAAGGTCCTTACGCGGGGAGGTGGATTCGAACCTCAGACCTTTCGGCTCCAAGGCAACGACACCACCACTAGACCACCGCGCCCCAAAGTGTGCACAGTTCCATTGTAATACATAGCTATTACAAGTCGCACAACCGTTATGGAGAGCAACTTCATATATTTCAGATGCTTATATAGACAGACTGCACCACCACTTGGTGATAGCATTGTATCACCTCTGTTGCCAGGGTTGTAAGTCTGATGCTATGCAGCGCACCTCAGGTATGAACCCAGCACATGCCTGAAAGACATGCAACTATGGCATTCACCTCTCCAGTTTATGCTTGGTAGATTAACTTCTAGCAAAAGATGCATATCTGTTGTTAGAAGTTGCATTCCATATCTTTCAGGCGTATATGCAGTGCTCAGAAAAGTACAAGCAGACAAGGAAAGTGAATCTTGAAGCCAAACTAAAGACAAGGAGCAGCCAAGCAAGCAAGAACTGTCTACTGCGGTAAATTTTAAAAAGTTTCTTTGTGCATTGGCCCTTGTGAAACACAGTTGTGAAACACAGTTGTGAAACACAGTTGTGAAACACAGTTGTGAAACACACACTGCCTTGAAGCGTAGCATGTATTCTAAAGTACCATTCAGGAGAGAGATCACTGAAATGCACATCTGGATACTGAAGACATATAGTGCCAAAAGTGTCTCAACCATTGAGGTACTGTAAAATCAAAACTGTTATCATACAGTTATTGCACAGAAGTGTAACTAACAAGCAAAAACTGGAAAGAAATATGTTAGGTGACAACATACAAAGTCAATCTAAAACATGTGCTGAACTTTTAGAATAGGAGACACCACAATATAATAAGAAAGTTGAAGCAACTACAAGTCTAAGCAATATAACAATAAAATTCAGTACCTTTCTTCTTAACTTTCTTCTTAGCAACAGTCTCAGTCTGAAAGACAGTTTTAATGACACTCAGTTTTCAGAATACAAACAACCACTTTAACATAAAGTACAATCCAAAACATATTTTCTTGTATATAGGACTAGTTAAAGTGAGTGATCCTTTTGCCACAAACTTGCTTTACAGAGTTCTGGAAAAGCTGGAAATGCTGTACTGTGCCCCTCCCAGGCTCCCGTGTACTATAATTGTACTTAACGTCTTTAATCCTTCCTGTGCAGGTCTGCACATCGAGCAATGCATCTCCTCCACTCGCCCGTGTAACCACATGTAATGAAAGTTTGCTCAACTCATCAGCCTTCACACGTAGTGGAGAGTGAACTATACAGAAATTGATCAGCTCAACATAAAGTGGCTAGAAGTCTGCAGAAACCCATTGATTAGGTTGTCATTAATGGCTGAAACTTAGAGATGGAAATGAATGAACAGGAGGAAGTATGCAGCCAACCAAAGGGAAACCCGTCCAGGCAGAAAAGAGATCTATCAGAGCGTAAAAAGTTATCAAATGAGGTGTGGAGCAGAGTCAACAAAACAGTTGAACTCTAGAATGCGACTTTTTAACAAGGTCATCGTGAATTTATAAAGTTGCATCAATGCAAATCTACTACAATTGACTGATCAATCTATTTTATTTGTCGCAAACAGAACATTCAAGAAAATCATTTCTTATATCTAATACTAATTCATCAAAGCGCAATTAACACCAACAGAGCACAGAATGAATCTGGAACAACTAAGAGAAGCGACATTAGAAAGAAAGCAATGGAGAAGGTTGGCCATGACGATCGCTAGAGTTCAACAAACTGACAGCACAAGGTGACAAGGTGAGCACAGCTAATGATTTGCAAATATATCACCTTTTTCTTGATAACTGCTGGCTTTTCTTTGACAGAGCTTCTGCTATCCACCTTTGGCACATCTTTCTCGTCCAATTTTCTGCTATCTTTCATCTTTGGATTGCCAGCTTTAAAATTATTCCTCACATCAGGTTTAAGTTGTGGCTTTGGTTGATATTTTTTTTCAGAATTTTCAATTGCCTTTTCTTTTAATGAAAGTTTGCTCAATTCATCAGACTTATCTGCTGTAACTTTTTCTGCTGAAGGCATATGACTCTCAACTTCACGAATTAAATCATCAAATTCTTTAACCTGTGAAACAGCCAAGAGATCTAGTAAGAAATAAAGTAGAATAAACAGAAACTCTTCACAATGCATGACAAAACTTCTTCATATGACAGATTTAACAGGCAATTTAAATCATTTATTAAAAGCTAGTATAACAAGAGCACATGAAAGTAGTCCTAAAGAGATATTCTGTCTGCCATGATGTTCCCCAAAGCTCCTTTCACAGGCTCTATTTTACACAATATACCAGACCACTCATTGTGGTGTGATGGTTTAGGGGCAAGTTCAGTGCCTTGGAGCTGGAAGGTTACGGATTTGAATCCACCTTAAGCCACCATGTAGTTGCAATGCACTTCAGCATGAAACTCTGATACAGTACTTAGTCTAAACAATTGACAATAAAAACACGAACCAAGGTGGCAGCGAAAGAGGAGCAAAAACGGGAGACTATACATAACTGACGCAAAAGATAGTAGCAGGATCAAGCCAGTGACGTAATAAGCTCCACAAACCATAGATGTAAAAACGATGAAAATGGATTTTTTTAAACGAAAAAAGTCGTTTTATTCAAAAAAGATTTTAAAAACCGAAAAAATGACAAAAACCAGAACGGAAAATAATTTGATTTTGTTACATCCAAAACTGCATTTTAGACTGAAAAACCTTGTCAATGCAATTTTATCTTAATTGGCAAATAACACAACTTTATTAGTAGTAAAAAATCAATTATAAGTGACTTTTATCTTTAGCAGTTTTTTTCTTAGAAATTATAACTTCGGTTTAATAAGAAATTGAGAAAATTAAATGTATACATTGAAATCTTTTCAAATTAAATTGCTAATCGACATAACGTAATTAAAATCTAATCAGAAGTAAAGACCGTAGAGGCATAGATGCGTACAAAATTATATACTGTACTCAAAAATTGTTACTTATATAGAATTAATAGATCTAAGAAGTTCATATCACAATAACTCTTATAAATTTCATTTCTTGTAGGAACCTAATATGTGAATTTCTGAAACGATGACGTCAAACAATTAAATGATGACATTAATCAGCTGAATCTTTGAGAGCACTGTGAAAAAATTAAGGAATATCAAACAAAAATAAAATAGAGGAAAATAATACCAGACAGTAAATAAAGAAAGCTACACACAATTTTTTTAAACCCGGAATAAAACAATATGAAATATTTTTTTAATGGGGGAAAATGCATTTTTGAAAAAAATAACTTTTAAATAACTATGCCACAAACGACAGTCCTTGGTCTCGAATGAATCCCAGGTCATGGACAGATGTGGAGAAGATGAAGGCAGGGAATTGAGAACATAGGGATCCCAAGTCCAGTTTGTCCAGAGCTCTGCTAGCAGGTATTGAATCAAATATATTGAGTTTTTAGGCTTAGTCCTGATATATTTGTTTATTTGCCTGTGACCCATAGTGCATTGCAGCCCTGGTTTCACGTTGCATTCTTGGCTGTGTCACTTAGTGTTCTAAATTGTAGCGAGGCGTGTTCTTTGCTCCGCAACGAAGCAGGGGAACCGGGGAAACCTAGTTCCAGGGTTCACTTGGTGATTAAGCAGTGTCGGACATTTTGGTAGTGGTTTCTTCCATCTGGAATGACCTTACACTTGAGCTCCACTCTTTACTTGTGATCCACCTAACAGGATTTTACAAGTCTCTCAAGTCTTTTTCTGTAGTTATTAACAAATTGATGAGGGTAAACTATACTGGAAGGGTAAATACACTCAAGCGTTGATAGATATATGAAGTGATTTCAAACCTCCTTAATCTTTTTAGCATCTGATGCTTGTTGTCTTCCTTTCGTCGCTGACTGAAGGGCACAACTATATTCTCGTAAAGATTTATAGGACACTGCCATCCGGTAATGAGCTTTTAAGTTGTCACAGTTCTGTTGAATAGCTGTAAACAACAAACAGCAATCAGTAAACAAAGGCAATTAAATCACCTAAATTACAATATTTACAGAAATCTCGAAGAAACATGATTCACTGCTGAAAAAATTCACATAAGTGTGAAGCGTGTCAGGCAAAAAATAATATTCTCAAATGCAAAACATATTGAAATATGGCTATTAATGCATAATGATCGAGCTGCAAAAGTTAACCAAATGAAGAATCTAAGTTTGAAAGAGGGTGGATTAAGAATGAGATCAAGGCTGTTTTTGTCACCTTGGCCTAGCTCCAGCTAAGCACATGATGTGCAATGATGTTAAGGAGACTGACAGTACATATGAGAGCACCTGCCTGCATCTTGCCTTGAAAGTTATCAAAATGAGAAAACTCATTAGCAAGGATACTCAAAAGTTGCCCAGGTGCACATGATGTACCCTAAGACATGTCAAATTCAAAACTCAGCGTGGCCTGCTAAGGTAGTTGCGCCATAATCCTTGGGTTGCACAACAATAATAAGTGTGAATGTTCATCAATTAATGTGATATTCAAAATATTGCACCATTATGATACGAAGAGTGAAGAGTAAAAATTGAACATCTGCAAACTGAGAGAACTGATGGCAAAGAGAATTTTTTTAACAACTTCTCTGCACTATTTGAATTTATGCTACATCACTTAAAAGCCACTTTTTGTTCAAAATATTTCTGTCACTGTCTGTGTAGTAATTTACACAGTTTGCCACTTTAACTTTCCTGATACCGTAGATACTCGCGTATAACGCGAGTTTTTGAGGTCAAATTTCTGAGCAGAAAGTGGGGTAGTCGCGATATATGCGAGACTAGTTGAAACTTAACTTTTATTACACAAGATATTTTACCTGTTGAAGTCATTTGATGCTTTTAAACTGATATTGGATGATCGCTATCGCATACCACCTTATATTAGTTTGTACACGCGGTAATTTGCATCCCAGTGGCTCCGATACGCTGGTTCCCCACAGTCCTTGTAGTGACATGACCAATGAATGCAACCAATTTTAAATGCGCTGACGCATGTGTTGCTGCATAGCTTAAATGCATGGATGGTAGGCTGACTCCATCGGCTGTGCCAGCAGACATTAATTTGTAAGAGAATTGATCTTCGAAACTTTTAGTCATTGGTACTAGCATTGCATAGGATGAAATACATTAATTTTCGCTCACATGTTGAAAGAAAGTTTAATTTATTCAAATAAGAACAAACTCACAATTTGGTTGCATTTTATTTATTTTTAATAAATGCAAACAGAATGTCAGATGTGCGTAGATCTATTTTGTAGTATTTAGTTAGGAAGATCGAATTTTGCAGCATTCGGACACGGTTTGGGTCGTATTTTGCAAAAGACTTAATAACAACTGCTAAAGTTTGGCCGTCTAATTTCCTGATAATTTCGAAAATGTTAGCCCTCGCGTTATATACGGGTCTTGCACTTTTTACCAATATATCTGCCAAAATTCCAAACCTCGCGTTATATGCGGGTGACGTTATACGCGAGTATCTACGGTAGTTGACATCTCTTTTGCAATACCATTCCTAAGGCCGGTTACAGTCCACGAATTGCAGCAACTTTCATGACATTTTGCCTTTCACTTATCAAAAGCTGAAACAATCTTGTATGTTGAATTTATTTATTTATTTTATTTTATTTATTTCGGAAATTTATATAGCGACTCTTCAAGGTAGGCTACTCAGAAGCGCTCCCGGCCCAACCACCGCTAAATAAAACAGTTTTTAGGTTCTTAAGGAACAGAGCGGAGTGACCTCTGGGAATTAAGCGCAATGTAACAGGAAGACCATTCCAGGTGGTAGGACCAGCAACAGAGAATGAACGACGCTGTCGCATAGTAGTCCGTGAGCGGGGAACCAGAAGCTCAATTTGGTTCGCCGATCGAAGGGTGGATCGACGCTGAACTCCTAAGGTGGAAGGACAGAGTTCTCGAAGATACGGTGGAGCTAGTCCTTCAATGCACCGCCTAACCAAGGCACAGACCCTGTGTGCAATCCACTGCTGAGAAGGAAGCCAGTACGAGATATCCCGCATATAAGATGAGACATGGTCATATTTGTGACGAGCGCGTTCATTTGCCGTCGGATGAAGGGATCTAGATAGAGAGATAAATGGCAAAACACGCGAGAAGGTTAAAAAATATGAAAAATCGTTTTATGGTGTATTATTATTTAAAAATATGTCTACTTTCAATATCTACAATTAAAAATGTCGATTTCAAATTATTAGTTGGGAAAAAATGACTTTTGGCGCATGTGGTGTAAGAATTTGCTTTGAATCTAGGTCCCAAATAGCCTATTTTCAAAGTTAAAATTCGCCATGAACAATCGAGTTTTCATAAGCTGACCTCACTATTTCTTGTAGCCATGTCACCATGTGTACCGCGTAATAGATTATACCCTGAATATGATATTACATGGTTCTGGTAAATTTTGCCACCTACTTAAATGTGACAAAGTTTGGCTATATTATTGGTTTACGAGACTGACCTTCGATAGTGCGCATGCGCGCCTACCCGTAAATGTTCTGTTGCTCCTTTTCTTACTCAGTCCTACAGCTAGCGTTAGCTTTGGAAAGAATTCGTACAAACATAATAATGGAAGTTTAACGACCGTGTATGAATATTATTTTACATCGTTAAATAGGAAATAGCGAAAGTCTTATAATCTGCTCAAATTGTGATAAGGGCAGCCTTGTTGATTGTTCGTTAGGGGGTAGGCTAGTTCACGCTGGCTTGGAGAATGAGAGGTACTGAGATTGAGATCAACGGTGCGGTCAATTACTTTGGTAAACATGACTAAACTGGCAATCCACCCACCCACAGTCCACCCATCAGTGGCCACCCATCATAAATATAGATCTATACTCTATAGGAAGTTTGATTAATATTGACTCTTGGTAACTTGATGCAAATTAAATCGGCTCTGATCTATCCTACCTACAGTGTTTGCGCGTTCGAGCGATGTGTGTACGAGATAATAAATAGGAACAATATTGTTGTCTATGTGTGCATATAGGCCTAATTAAAATTCCTTGTAAGAATTGAAAAGACTTGCAGGAGTTATCAGACTACGTTCATATTGCTATCGGACGCAATTGTCTCGTTTTATTCATGTTTCTCTGTAGACCAAGCTGTTAGGCAAATATTTCTTTGAGGGAGCTGATAGGGTAATAGGCCTACTCGTAAGACGCTGCATCGGATGCAAATGTTTACATTTCCTAAATAGATTATAAATGGACAAAGGTCCACATCCTGTAGTGCCTGGTTGATTGTGTGTTTGAAATATTACACTCATAGGGTCCGATATATGCCGCTCGGTCCTGGCCGTTTACTCTTGGAAGCGTTTGTTCCTGTATGTGCCTTTCATTGACTCATTCATGCGTCTTCTACAATTTAGCAGTTGCCTGTAATTCAGTCACAATGTGGAAAGTAATTGCTCGAATTTGATGCCGTTTGTTGTATTCGATACATAATATACCAATTTATTGACCAGCAAAATTTCAGAATATTCAATTAATGGTTACTAAGGACTTTTATGATACAAATGTGCTGAAACTTTGAGCTCGATTTTCTACCTTGTTGTGATTCTACAAGTTGCAGAATCGAACGAATATAATCTCAGTTATCTTCAGTTAGAAAAAAGATATTTTCGTTCTGTAAAAAGTATTTTGAAGCAGAATAACTGTAGAATATAACTGAATAAAAAGGTGAAAACCATATGTGACGGCTTTTGAGGCCAGGGTCACATTTTGGTATATGACCAACAAGTCGCGCCGCAGAGCGGAGGACCCGTTCCAGGCAGTCAATCCGGCAGTCCATAATAGAGGGTGCTACAGTAGTCAAGGCGAGAAACTACGAAAGAGTGAACAAGAGTAGAGGCAGCACTAAAAGACAGAGAGTGAGAGACCACCTTAAGTTGACGCAACGCACAGAAGGTTTGTATGCCAAGTGAAAGTTAGCTCTTGATCTAAAATAATACCAAGGTCCCGATATCTATATTTATTATATTTAGAGTATAGAAACAAGTAAGCCTACCTATTTCACAGTCCTGTATGCTTTCCCTATAGAAATCCTGTAAAAAAACAACAAAACTGTTTTTCCAACTTTGTTATCCACACAGGATTCGTGTAGCAATATGAAAATTATTAATTACAATCAGAACTAGACCGCTATCCATCTGAAGTCGCTAATCCCTTACTCCATTACATGGCGAACTGAACCTTCCTCATCATATTAATGTCTATAGATGAACAGAGCAGCAGTAATTTTCAATTCACTGTCATGAGAAGGGCAACTGCTCTCAGCCTTCAATGCAAGATGTCAACAGCTGATACTCGTCATGACTGGAACACGTTGATAAAACACTCATTGATGCCAATTCAAAAGTTCAACAGTCATGCTGAACGCTGAATCTGGTTTCATTTCAACACATGTAGCGTCTACCCCATAGTTCAAGGAGAAAGTGGCTGACAAGTCAACAGACCATCCAAGAGTTAGAACACAAAATGGTTTGCTTAAAAATGTTAGGTGAATGCTGGATGTATCTGAAGGTCTTTGATAATAATCAGGTTTTGTGATCTCATCATTCAAGCACATCACACACACACACAGCTCTCAACCTAGGAATTTTCATCATTTAGTTGCTAGCATTGATAAACACTTGAACACGAACTCTCATCCAAGAAACCTACCTCATTCATTTCAACTTGCTTACTCAGCATACTCCAACTTCTACTCTCTCCAACCTCTCACATTTTGACTGGCCTTCAACTTAGCCAGATTATTATTTCTGACTAAGGTTCCACTTCAAGCAACCATCGACTGATTACCTGAAGATTAGAATATAGATCTATAACACCCTCTAACTGACTTTAAATCTGGGATAAAGAAGAGAAACTGAAAATTTACAAATCTGTTCGAGATAACTGAATCTCTAAGAAAGAAGTCAAGAACCAATGTCAGCAACTGCAGCCTACCATTTTCAGCAGACAAGCAGCACGATTAGAGAAAATAGTTGACAGAAGTTCTTTTTCTATGTTGACGAAGTGGACAGTCTGAAGGTTTTTACAGACATGCAGAGCAGATGTATACATTTCATAAGCGCCATTATAGTCTTTATCCTTGAAGCAAGCATTTCCTTCCTCCTTTATATCCACCAGCAATTTTTCCAACAAGTTCTGCAAATACATATTGACAGCATTAAAGTAAACACACTGGATCTCACACTTTAAGCAAGAAAACAAACAGTTATGCCCTACTAGTATATAGAGTACATAAAAAACTGCACATAATTACTTAGAAACTCAGAGAGATGATCATAAAAAGACAAAGAAAGGAAGCAATTGAGAAGAGATAAACAGAGCAAGAGAGAGAGAAACATAGAATGAAATGCTGTATGGCTACCTGAAACACACAGAACATGGTGCATGGCTGCATGCCACATGACACCTCGCACATCCGCCATGGCCGTCACAAGTGTTCTACCACTCGCAAAATAGTGGTTCCCAAACATTCTCAACCAAGGACCAAAACACACTATCGTGTAACTCCGGCCAACTAGGAACAATTTTCCTTTAATTTATTGTTGCTTGATATTTTGCCATGTACTGTCATAGTTATTACTAATTACACCAAGTAGAGCTACAATGCCCTTGCAGCAGAAATGAGTTAATTAATTTGAGCCAATATAGAATATTTTACTTGTGATAGATTGTTTCACATGTAAACTATTAAACATGTCATAATATTTACTAAAAATTGTCCCTGCCAGATGATTTTACCGCATATTAACCCACATAAATTTGTGCGCAGCTGCCTTGGAGACCTGCTGCAGTGCAGTGATGGATTGTGGACCCATTGCACGGTGACTCTAGAGGTTGAAGACATGCAAGGCCTGAGATATTACTGCAGGTAGTTTAAAAGAAGTTGTCTGGTTTTAGATCACAATCAATTTGATTCTTAACCACTCTGCATAATTATGGATTGCTAGAGTAACTGGACAAAGTCGTCATGCAGCATGCTTTCACATCACAGTATGTTTGTGTCCTGGGGTTTCATAGCTAAGACTAACAACACTAAAAGACTTATGACAGTCGTACATTACTTTAAAAAACATAAAACCGTTTGTAATTTATTTAAACTAGAACAATACCAGATCACTCATCCTCAGCCGTGAAAAGATTTTCAGTATCTTTCCTCTTATTTTACTTTTAGCACTGTAGATTTTATGATGCAACTTCAGTCATAATTTGCTTAAATTTCATTAACCCTTCGTCCATTTAATAACAAGTAATCCTTGGTGAAGTTGGTGCGCATAAAAAATGCAAACTTGTGTCATCTGCAGCAGAGCTGGACACAGTAAATTTTCTTTTTGCTGACCATAAAAATTATGAAAGTGCAACTTACAACAGGAACATCCAATGGTATAAGTCCATCTCTGCAAAAGAAACACGATGATGATACATATTTCCTTTAACCCTTTAATGCCGAGATGGTAGCAAATGGTATGGGAAATCCTATGCCCTCCGGCATTAAAGGGTTAAAGTAAAGCAACACTGTTTCTAAACATTAGTTCTCACACATCGTAGGCTGACAGACAACTAAAACAATTCAGTTTTTACATATATCCCCAGCAGATCAATATTAACTCTTATTCTGGTTATCTCAGAAACTATTTGAATGCATTATATAAAAGCCATGTGCAGCATACTTTGAGTACGATGGATTCAAACAAGGAATCTTGGATGTGCTAATGCATCATTTGAAATGTGCTCCTCAACCGACTCTTTTGCTGATAGAGGCAGCACTATATTCATAGCAGCTCTGGATAGCAGCATGGTATATGACAGTGTTACCTAAATTATCAGCTATATTCCACAGCCTACGCAGGTCTGGTTGCCAAATGTGAGTGGTTGATTTCCTGGTTACCCCAAGAAGAGAATTGCGCATAAGTGTCAGAATCTTGAACTCAATGCGCTGAGGTACAGGAAGCCAGTGAAGAGTGTCCCCAATGAAGTCAGATATGTGAAAGAATTTGGGAAGACCAGCAATTAGGCGGGCAGCAGCATTAAGTATTGACTGAAGTTTAGAGAGGTTAAGAGAGGAGAGGTCAGCATATGCAGTTTCCAAAGTCAACCCTAGAGCAAATCAGTGCATGGACAAGAATGTCGCGTTATGAGCGGACCGAGTTGCAACCGGCCCTTACCTTTTTTACTCTATGGAAATTTTGCTAATCTATGGTTTGTAATAGGCAGCATTATATGTAATATAATTTTCAAGACTTTATGAATTATCTTCCAAATGTTCAAACTATAATTTTAATAATTATAATGGTCAAGGTTTCCCAAAACAACATAGCAGCCACAGAGTCAAGAATTAAATTACTTGAGTGTTGGTAGAATAGGTCCAATACGATTCCAACGCTCCACTCTATCTGTCGACATGTGAGGCATCACAGGAAACAACGGAGGCAAGCCCCATCCAGATGACCCACCAATGCCACTTCCAAGCAATCTGCTTGGGTCCATACTAGCTTTGTCTGAAAAAAGACACCAACAAGGAAAAGAGTCCACAGACAGTAAAAATATAGTTAACAGCGCAAATAGAGTTACCAGTCAACACTTACTTACACTCCAGTACCCACAAGAAAAGATCTAGGAGGAACAGTATATGCAACGAAGCAACTCGAAACAAACTGGGACATAGAGAAACTATAATAGATAAGATCAGGAAGAAAACACTCAAGTGGTTCGGTCACATAACAAGGATGGCAGATAAGAAATTGCCGGCAGTTCTGTATGGACATGTGGGTGGAACAAGAAGCAGAGGAAGACAACCGAAAAACTGGATGGACAATGTGAAAGAGGACCTAAGAGCACAGAGCATGGACATGAGAGGTGCCGTGGATAAAACTAGATACAGAACTGTTTTGAGATGTCTAGTTAAAGCCTCATCGCCGGCCTATGCCTGACGGAAGAGAATTGAATTGAACCCACAAAAAACTATCATAAAGCAAAATTCCACATGGGCACAAAACAAGAAAACAACATCCTCACATGAACATCATTGGACCTGTAAAGGCTGTCAGAAATTTTTGATGAACTTAAAAAGAAAAAGATCTTTAAATACATGTGATTTCTAGCTGCATTTTCTGCTTTTCAACACTTCTGGATGCACACATAGAATGACACAGTTTAAAAATTCATCTGGCATTGATTAGTTTAGATAAATAAAGTAAAGTCTATACACCTTAACTCTTTCCCGCCGGATGGGGTCACCCGTGACCCCATTAACAGCATAGGTATCAAAACAATTCCGGCTGGAATGAGTTAAATCAGCATTTTTAAAGAAAAAAGACACTGAGTTATGGCAAACTTATAGTATTCTTCTTCTACTTTATTATCTTCCGTCAGTCGAGAGACGACGATGAGGCTCCCACATGACTTCTCCAAATTTCTCTGTTTCTGATGAGATCCTTTGCTATTGACATGTCAATAATCATCTCTTTCAGGTCTTCCCTGACGTTGTCCATCCAGGTTTTTGGTTGTCTTCCTCTGCTTCTCTCTCCCTCTACGTGTCCGTGCAAGGCCGCGAGGGGTAGCCTTTTTTCTTCCATTCGCTCCACATGGCCGAACCATCTGAGCCTTCTTTTTCTGAGTTTGTCCACCACCGTTTCTTCTGCGCCCAGCTCCTCTCTTGTCTTCTCGTTTCTGATTCTCTCTCTCCTGCTACTGCCCTTGATTCTTCTTAGCCAGCCCATTTCAGCTACCAGCAGTATAGCATACTGTACTGTAATTATGCCTCTGAGTTATTTGGAGATTTAATTGATTGGTTTGAAAGAGACCGATACACACAAGCTGGCACCATAAGATTATGCTAAATATACAGGTGTGCGCCAATTACGAGCAGGCTGCATCAAACATTTGGTAAATGGTTTGTTTTATTCATTTATTGACTTGCAAGTCACATCAATATTCACATAACAGTAACAGACATTAACAACAATAAAATTTCAACAAGAAAATTGTTATGAACTTATTATCAGTGCAGGTCAATGAGTCAGCCGACAAAGGTCTAAAAGACCCGCTAAGACTCGGCTGGCTCATTTACAAACTTAATTCCTGCAAAGGTTAATGTGAAGGATCAAAAATTCCACCAAGACGAGGAGACACCAATCCACATACATCAGGTTAAGTTGAATATGAAGCGGTTCACAAAAAATAACAGAATAACAGAGGGCCACACAACAAATGTAAATGCAAAGCCTGAGAACATCTTAAGGTCAAGCATGTATCTCATTCAAACGGGGAGGAGGAGGCAGTCCCATAAACTTTTTAAGTCCCCATTATAATTTACACAAATATAAAAAGTACTTTAGTTTGTTTTTAAAATGTTTGATGGAAACAGCAGTTCTTATGTCCTCAGGGAGAGAATTCCATACCGGTGGGCCAGTGCATTTAATACAGAATTGCTTAAGATTGAGTCTTGCGCTGGCACACCGGTAACTATTAGATGACCTGGTGTCATAGTCATGGATATCAGAGCCGAGGGAAAAGAATCCATTAAAGTTGGGAGGCAACATACGATGATGATACCTGAACATAAACAGTCCTATTTGCAATTTAGTAATATCACAGAGCTGTAGAATTTTGTGTTTAAGAAATATAGGTTTAGTGCTTGAACTCCAGAGCAGACCAAATATCACACGGATAGCACGTTTCTGAAGAATTTCCAATGCATTCAAGCGACAGTGATAGTTAGAGCCCCATGCTATAATGCAATATGATAAGTAAGGGAAAATTAGGGCATAGTACAGGCCAACCAAAGAAGTTCTGGGTAAGCAATGTCTTACACGAGACAATATACTAATGTTTTTAGCAATTTTTCTAGATATATGGTTGATGTGGTCCGTCCATGTCAAATGTTGGTCAATATACACACCTAAAAATTTACAGGATGAAACTTGACAGATAGATTTCCCATCCATGGCAATCCTAAAATCATGAGGGGGTAGGCCCAGAGATTTGCGATGGGAGCGGAAAATTATAAAGTTAGTCTTTTCAATATTAAGAGACAATCTGTTTGCCTTGAACCAAGAAGAGATTAGCTGAAGCTCACAGTTGGCTCTTTTAAACAGAGACTCCAAAGATTTATCCGAAATAAAAACATTTGTATCGTCAGCAAACAGCACAAAATGGAGTATTCTTGAGGTTTTTGATAAGTCATTAACATAAATTAAGAATAGTAATGGCCCCAAAATGGATCCTTGAGGGACCCCACAAGTAATACGTTTACTTCCAGATAATGAGCCATTAAAGCAAACACACTGAGATCTGTTTGTAAGGTAATCAGAAAACCAGTTCAAAACAATACCCCTAATTCCATAATGCTCAAGTTTTTTCAAAAGAATTTTGTGGTCAACAGTATCGAAAGCCTTCGACAGGTCAAAAAATATTCCTAGAGAAAATTCATTATTATCTATTGTGTCGATAATTTTACACTGCATATCCAATAATGCCATAAACGTAGAATGATCCTTACGAAAGCCGTATTGGCTAGGTGATAATAGATTCACTTTAGTTAGATAATCCATTAGCTTATTGTGCATGATTTTTCAAAATATTTAGAAAAGTATGGAAGAATCGAGATTGGCCTGTAATTGTTTACCTTACTTTTTTCCCCAGATTTATGAAGAGGAATAATTTTGGCAATCTTTAAGTCTGCTGGAACACTTCCCGAGGAGTAGGATGAATTTATAATTTTTGCAAGTGGCTGTGCTATGGTTAGAATTGTGGCTTTAGCAATTCCAGGGTCAATTTCATCCACTCCACAACTTGAGGAGACCCGTATTTGGTCAGCCGCATCAGTAACATCCTTTTCAGTTATAGTTAAGAGGCCCATAGAGGCACACGGGGAGTCAGTCAAAAATTTGTCAAATGTAGGCTGGTCTCCTAGTATATCTATTTTTGAGGCTAAATCAGGGCCAATGTTTACAAAGTAGTCATTAAACCTGTTAGCAATTTCAGATTTATTAGAGGTGCTTATACCATTAAATACAAATACCTCCGTATTGATAGATTTATTACCACAATTTAACAACAGTCTAATATTTCTCCAAGTTTTTTTCAGATCATTATTACATTCAGCGAATTTGCTTGAATAGTACAGTTTTTCAGCAGCAATTTTAGTTTTTTTAAATACGTTTCGAAATTTTGTGAAAGCTCTTTTGTTGCATTCAGTGGGATTTTTTAAATATTTAGAATAAAGTCTGGACTTCTTCTTACAGGATTTCAGTAAACCATAAGTCATCCATGGTTGTTTTAAAATGTGGTGGTTCTTAGGAGTAGGCACATTATATGGAAATGATACGTCATATAAGCACTTATAAATTTTAATAAAGTGCGTGTAGGCTGCACAGGGCTTGCCAGCATCACAATGCAACATCACTTCAGACCAGTCAACATTTTCTAGCAGGTTATTAAATTTGGCAATATTGGAGTCATTTATTGTTCTTCTGGTAGAATTTACTGGACTTACTTTTTGGAGATGAAAGGCGGTATAGAACACTACAGGTAGATGATCTGAAATATCGTGAATCAAAATAAACGAGTCTTGGTTTTCATCTAGGAAATTCACAAAGATGTTGTCAATTAAGGTGGCAGAAGTTCGTCGTGTGAGGATTATCGTGTCGTATGTCCACTTTTGTGAATTCCGAGAAAAACGAGGTAGAAGTTTCGGAACTTTGGACGGAAATTTAAAAAAATGAGTGCAATAAAACTTCAGGCAATAACTTCATATTAAAGCATCGACATTAATTAAAGGATGTTGCACTAAAATTAAACTGAAACTTAGAATGGTCTTTGTGAAATTTTGGAAAATGTTGTATAAAATGGATTTAAATCAATTGCAAGTCATCCTGACGTGAGAAAATTTTAAAAAAATATGTATTAATAAAAGCAAGCAATATACAATCAATTGCGACTTTGTTCGTTTCAATTTTCGCAAGTTTAATACCCTTTTTTAAATAAAAGAACGTTTTTATTTTCTGGACATACGACACTATGATACAACGAAGTCAACGAATAAAAATGTCGTATCTCCATCGTCCAATCAACGACGCGCTTTTATGGACATACGACAATGCACTTTGAAACCGTGAATGCGGCACCTTGTCGTATCTCCAATTTAATTGGAGATACGACAATGCAATCCTGTATCATGGACATACGACAGGTAGTTTTCGGTGAATATCTTTAAAACGACTTGTCGTATCTCCTAACGGTTAACAGTGAAGAAAGATAAACAATTTTTTGCTACAAAACAAGTCTAAACTCGATTTTGAAAAAAATGGACATACGACAAGATAATCCTCACACGACGAGTTGCTGTAATGCGAGTAGGACGCAGAATCGTAGGCAGAAAATTGAAGGAGCACATGGTGTTGAAGAAGGTGTGAGTTGGTCGGTGGTTCTGTATTTTAAGAAGGTCCACATTAAAGTCACCAGCTAGAATGACCCTGCTCCTAGTGCAGTCAAGCTTCGTTAGGAGGCAGGATATATCCTCATTGAACTGTTCTACACTGGTATCTGGAGGACGCCCGCATTTCGTGTAGGCCCTATAATTCCCTTCTGCACCACACTCTTGGTTCCCCGCCTTTTTTATTTCGTCTTTTGGGTTCAAATGGCTACTCAAAGACATCATCGCAACAGCTAGTGCGAGTATCATCTAACCAGATATTTGTAACTCTCCTTGACCGCCATTATTGGCCAAATTGGCGGTGTTGTTCGGCCGTGACCCAACTGTGACAGCACACCGTGAACCAAGACCCATCATTTAATTCGCCAGAATTTCATACACGTAACCGCATACGGAATTCACAACCATGTCCTACACTTACAACTGCAATTTCCATTATACAATGGCTCTCATTTAACATAATAATTATGAAGTATCGCCAATTACTTTATCAGGCACAACTACGGCATCGTGAAATTCTTAATTAAAACTACTTTTATTAGGCACTCTCATAATTTCTATCGCATACCCAACTTCCCGTTTTTGTCGCGGCAGAGGTCGCATTTGAAATCTGCTTCGGAGTAACGCCAACCGAACCGCAGCAGCCTACAATAAGAACATTTTAATTAGGCCTACCAGTAGTCCGAAATCGAAACTCCAGATATTTCTCTAGTGCCTATTTTAGCTACTTTTCGGGAATTCATTTGATTGTCCAAAAGTGCTCAGTTAGAAAAAATCAATAGGCAAAACCTGGCCAGGTTCAATCCCAGGTCACGTTAGAGGACCGGTGGCGCATTGGATAGCCTAGTGCTCACATTGGCATGGAAAGCGAGAGGATTCAACTCAACCATGATCGAATCCCGAAGCCCCCGTACGTAGGCTATAGTATAGTAGGATAGCAGTGGTGTAGTGGAGGGGGAACGCGGGGGAACGCCGTTCCCCCACTTTTTTCCATGGATAATGGAATATTAATAATACTACTACTAGGCTACTACTAATATTATTATTATAAAGAGCGTTCCCCCACTTCATTTTTTAGGACTACGCTACATGTAGGATAGACATGCTTTGATGGCTGCGATTAGGCTATATACCGCAGATTATTGTAGGCTAGCTGCACGCGTTCTGTTAGTAGGCTAGTTAATTAAGATTTATGTAGGCTATTCTGTTAGGCCTAGGCCTATCTGTGTTGTTTCAACTGCGCTGCTGCGAAGGCGATTTTTTGGACACGGTACACCTTTGTGAAGCGAGCGTCAGTATAGCTGAACACCGTCCTGCCACTTAGGCTATTGACCCGCACAATGGCCAAATGTAGCCTAAGAGGCGTCCAAGTTCTTCTTTTGGAAAGGTAGGCTAAGTTGCGTCCATGGCACTTATTTTTCCACACTTTAGGCAGCTGTGGATATAGGCCTAATAGTATATCAGCTGTCTATTTTGACATCAGCAACACGACGGATGGGTACCAGCTCATGACTGTCGGTACTTTATTACATTAATTATTATTACTAAACTTTATTATGACTTCTGTGTTTTATTTTTGCATCTCTGACCTGTAGGCCTATAACCTGGTGCGGTATGTCACCTAGATTTGTCGTAGGCCCTAGGCCTACTTTGAAATTAAACGAATATACATAGGCCTACTAGGCCTATATCCATAGGCGTAGGGGACATTTCAGCGTTGGGGGGGGGGCAAAAATGAGACTTTTGCCCGAAAATTTTTTTTCCTCCGGCCGAAATCTGAAACAAATTTCCGTTACGTTTGCCCGAAAATTCTGACGACCTTTTTCTTGTCATCCGGCCGAAATCTTCTGAAATTTTCCGTTACTTTTTGCCCGAAAGGTTTTTTGTTCGGGCAAGTCTGATTTTTCGGGCAAGAAGACCCGGGAAAAAGTTATTTTTTTATTTTTTTTATTTTTTCGGGTCTGCTTGCCCGAAAAATCAGACTTGCCCAAAATTTGGGGGGCATTTGCCCCTCTGGACCCCCGCCTCCTACGCCTATGCCTATATCACAGTATAAATATTAACTTTTATTTATACTGTGCCTATATGCTACAAGGCTACATAGCCTAACTGTACTGTACGCTGCAACCGGTTTAATACGGTCTGTTGAACAAGTAAGTAAGTATAAGTAAGTATAGGCTATTCTTCATTAAAACCAGCTGCAAAAGAGCACTCTGGTGAGCAAGTAAGACATCACATGAAATTCACATAAGACATCAAAAAACTATAGGCCTACAGACATAACAATGGCTATAGTTTAAAACGTTGGATTGTTGATGCCACCGACCTCATGGTTGATGCATTAAGAAAATAACCTAATATATATTATGAGGTCGTTGGTGGCAACTCTAGGCGCAGCGTTGCCACTCCTTGGTTTTTTTAACCGATAGATCCAAACTTGGGAAATTTTTGTTGTTGAAAGAACTTGAATTTTTTTCACTTTATTTCAAACATTTTTTGACATTTTTGGCATATTTTGATGACGATTTTAAATTTAGACGGTAAAACTCATGGTTTTGGACGAGCGAATGACTAAAAAAACGGTCGTCAGAATTTTTTTACATTTTCTGCAGAAATTTACCAGCACAGCTGAACTTGGGTTTTCTTTGGTTTTCACCCCTCCAACTTGGGTTTTACATTTTTTAGGACGGCAACGCTGAGTGGGCGTGACAAGAATTTAGCGCCAAACTTTGTTTTGATGCAGTGCGATAGATATTCTCGTATTTTTTTGCTAAAATTATCTTTATTTGAGTTGTTGCTGTTTCTCGCAGGTTTTGTTTTGATATTTTTTTTTACAAAAGAGCTTCAATACAATATCAGAATCCGAGTCTTTTGAAAGGGAAACTGAGTGAACTGATTTAACTAACATCGGAACTTAGCCGTGAATTTATTTATTCATTCATTTTCAAGAATTTTTATAGCGTCAATTCAAGGCGTCAATATTTATATACATAGGGACAATCCGAAAAATGAATCCCCGAAAACGCTCAAAATACACAAAAACCGATTTCCCGAAAACAGAAACGGTGCTCCCAAAAACCCATAAGAGCTAATCTGAGTGCATGACTTTATAATATAATAATTTTGAACTGTTAGATTAGCTCTCCCTTACCTTGGTTCATGCAGACTCCAGATGTGCTCTCGATTTTAATATCAGGACACTTCAAATCGCATTGAGCCACTTGTACTTGACGTATATTACTATACTAGAAATATAGAAAAACTTTTTTATTGCTAAATAAATCAATTCCAGGATCCAGCTAGTGTCTCATTTATAATCCTGGGATTGGCAGAATGTTACGGGATTACATTTCCTAGTACATGCAGGAACTCTGTTTCTTTCAGATTTTCACAAATTTTAAAAGTGTTTATCTGAATCTGTGACATTCCTCTGTAGTTTGGTGCACATACAGCTCTGTTTAGGTATGCATGGACTCAATGGACTTGACGAAGTGATCACGGCTAAGATCGCCTGTTGTGTTCGACGCTTGTCCAACAAGTGGTACTTCTCGAATTTCCGCGAGGCATCGTGCCAGGCGGCTTGAGTGTTTCTTGGTATTCCTTAAGAATTGCACATGTGCTCCAATCGCTACAATTTTTGATTATTCCGGTAACTAAGACCGTAAGTATCCAAACGCACCTATTCCCATTTTCCGGAAACGTTCCGAAGATTTTATATTAATTTTCTAAAATGTATACGAAATCGTATGTTAAAATTAGCGGCTCACGCTAATCCGCCATATTTATACACAAAATGACGTGACGTCATGGGCACACACGACGTTAAAATTGTGTGTAAATATGGCGGATTAGCGTTAGCCGCTAATTTTAACATGGGATTTCCTATACATTTTAGAAATGAATATAAAATCTTCGGAACGTTTCCGGAAAATGGGAATAGGTGCATTTGGATACTTACGGTCTTAGTTACCGGAATAATCGAAAATTGTAGCGATTGGAGCACATGTGCATTTCTTAAGGAATACCTGTTTCTTCAAGAGGTTGCGTGCGCATGGATGCAGTAGAAGTCAATGCATCGCTTAGTTTGGTCAACTTAGGGTCACTTCTAGAAGTTGAGGATTGACTCCAGGCATGATCCGACGTCACTATTAGCATGCAATCAACGATGGACTTGGCAGGGGTGAGGGCGCTGTGCCTGGCACTGGCCTCCAGGTCAGTGCCAGGTGCAGCGCCCTCACCCCTAGAGCTTTCGCCAACTACTTCGACCAAGGAGTCTCTGACATCAGGTCGGCCACTGGTGCTTTACGATATTGCGAAGGCAGACTTGCTCCGGTTTTGTGTCTGTCACAACCGGGTCCATCTGCCACTTGGTTAACCCTTTACCCGTTCATTTTTAAATTTTAAGCCCGTTTTCAGCGGATATTCTCAGGGCAAACGGGTAAAAGATTAACGTCACCGCCGACAAGTACTTGATGAAAGACGCCTTGCCTAGGTGATTGCCTATGACCAGCATCGACCTGCTTGCCCCATACATTGCCTTACTCTTCAACTTATCGCTGACCTCTGGTACTGTTCCAATGGGCTACAGAGAAGCTTATGTCACACCTCAACTTATGAAACAGATGCAATGTCAAACTTGTGATTTCTTTCCAAGCTACTCAATAGCTAGTTTCTTCTTTTCTTTATAGAAATGTAAAACTCGGTTCTGAGTGTACACAGTGTGAGCTGCATCTTGAGCAAGGTTCCTTTTGTTATGCAGTTAGGGCACTTGCTTTTCATCTGTTTCTTCCATTTGATTGTAGAATATTGTTTCCTTTCAGGGTTTGAGACACTACTCAATGGATCATCCGAATTCTCACAGTGACTTGGAGGTGAGATGTGGATTTCTACTTCAGCCTATTAAAGATCTGACAAAGAATTTCGATATTGATCTCGTCTCTCGTCTTGGAGACTACTTAAGTGAGGTAGGGTTTCTCACGCTCATTATGTTTTAGTTATTTACTCGTAAATCATTTGACTTTGTGACATAATAAAATGTGAATTTAAAGCTGGTGATTGACAAAGGAAATTTCTTCTTGAGTTATTCACTCAACATATAATTGTCAATTCTTTGTCACACCATGTCAAAAGGAACAGTTAGCAGTTTTTGTATTTTGAATTTGTGGCACCGTATTTTATGGACTGTGAGTTGCATTTTTTGCATGAGCTGCTAAGTTGGGAATGTATAGACAGATGCAACAGTAAGTTCAGTAAGTTAAAGAATTATTTGGCAGAGATCAAATTGAATTAAATTTGCCTATTGAAAGTGGTTCTTGGCTTGTACGCTGTACGGGGCTATGCTTCCAATTGCCACTTGAGGAGAACAAAATAGTGTTTCTGGTGACTCAATTTAGAAGTCATTTTTTGTTGCGCCTCGGAAAAATTTTTGAGGAAATTTTTATTTGCATAAATTGCACATGTATTAATATGTAGAGCAGTTGTTTTCAACGAGGATTCCATGGAATCTGTGCGCGAGAGTCGACCAGGGCTGCAGAGTTATATAAACTTTAAAAACACCATCTGGAGCAATTTGATACATGTAGAAAGCAACAGATACTTTGTAGATTTCCATATTGCAATGCTGGCAAATTATGGGGGGTTACAGCAATTGACTTTGAATTCATGTATGTTTTATAAATGTAATTTTAATGCATTTGTAACAATGTATACTATTTAGATTTCAAAGATAACAATCCTTTTTAACGATGGAGTTACAACGCTCAACTTTGCTGAGGCAGCTTTGATAATTCAAGGATCGGCATCAGTATACAGTCAGAAAGTGGAATATCTTTATCGACTCACCTTCAGTGTACTCGATCTGCTTGGCAACAAAAAGTGAGTTTTTTAAAGATTTTTTCCGTATTACCATTAGGCCAAACAAAAAAATGTTGTGTTTCCGGTAACAGAGCTAAAAAAAATTGGGTAGGTAGGTCGGAAAATATTTTTATTTTAGTAAAATATTTTTATGCATTGACTATCCGAAAAAGTATACCCCACTAGTCTTTTTTGCACGCTGAAACAAAGTATGTGTTCTAAGCAAGTATAAACTGCCTATTCCCCGACTGTCTGCACCTAAAACTGCTCTAGAAACAGTCCTATTAATTTCATTTTGTTGACGTCTCTTATGTTATGTCAATACAAATGTTTAAAAAAATATTTTTTGGAAAAAATTTAATTTTTTTGTGAAATTTTTTTTTTTTTTAAATAAAATTTTTTTACAAAAATATTTGAGTCGCGGCCGTGAAAATGGGTCGGTTGGGTTACCGGAAACACAACAATTTGTTTTTACGCCTTAGGCAAAAAAAATTGTGTTTCCGGTAACCCGACCGACCCTCTTTTATTGCTGCGACTCAAATAATTTTGTAAAAAATTTATTTAAAAAGAAATTTTAATTAAAAAAATGTAGAAATTTTTAAAATTAAAACAAACTTTTTAAGAACTTTTTATTGACATAACAGAAAAGACGTCAACAAAATGACATTAATAGGACTGTTTTCTAGAGCAGTTTTAGGTGCAGACAGTCGGGGAAATAGGCAGTTTATACTTGCTTAGAACACGTACTTTGTTGGAGCTTGTACCTTTGTGCAAAAAAACTAGTGCCCCAGGGTATACTTTTTCGGATAGTCACTGTATAAAAATATTTTACCAAAATAAACTAATTTTTCGACCTACCTACCCAATTTTTTTGGCTCTGTTACTGGAAACAAAACATAATTTTTTTGGCCTTGGCTCTATAGACCTACTTTAACTTTTTGAGTGAAGTAGCATCAATTGTCAAGTAATTTGTGTCGATCTTTACTTCTTTAGCCTAGATTTCTATGCTGTATTTGTGTAGATGTTTTGTATGAAACTGGAAAAATGGAATGCACCTTCAATGCAGTAAAGAAATTTCATATTTATTTGCTAATAACCAATGAAACGCAAAATTCCAATAAATTGTTTGGACAGTGAATAGATGAAAACCACATTTTTATGATCTTGAACTGTTACAGAATTTAGGTCTGCTTAAATTTGGTATAAATAACCAGTTTTTATTGAATTTGGCAATGCTGATTTGCAGATTTGCAATTTAGTCTGTTTACACAAAGATAGCCCCCCCAATTTGACGCTGAGCTCATGAATTTGCTGGTGCCTGCGGCATTGTCACTTTTTATATTTTTTGAGTCTATGATTAGGATGATGAATTCATGCTTTACAATGTAATGACCTTATTTTATGCTTGATATCTCTAATGTGTTATAGACTGAATTTTGTTAGCATTTGGTGGTGGTTGCTTTTTATATTATTACTAGCTGTACCCGGCCACGCGTTGCTGTGGCAAAAAAGACTCCCCTCTCCCTCCCTCTCCCCTCGCCCTCCGCCTCCCCTCCCCCTTCGTCCCGCTCCCTCCGCTCTTTTCCTCCCTCAGACCGCCCCAATCCTGAGAGCGGTGAAAGGCCGCATTCGCTTATGACGTCACGGCACGCGACCTCATTCATGTTTCGTCTGGTCGCTGTCACTGTCAAGGCGTTTCTGAAATCTGGCAATGTGCGGTCTTGTTGAATTTGCAAATGGCGGTCGAACGGATTGCAAAGTTAATTTTTTGTGGAAAAGATTGCGTTTCTTCGGAAAAAAAGCATAATACAACAGGGTTCTATTGGAATGGAAGGTGTTGTAAAATTTTCAAAACAATCGTTACGTCAGTTTTCGAGAACACTCCTTACATACGGTTGGAAAGTTTCATTTATATATATATATATATATATATATAGATTATTATAAACAATCATTTATTACTTTTAACAAAAGTTCCGAAGAATAATTATCGCTACTATGGTTCTTGGTCTTCGCCACTGGTGTCATGCATAAAAGTACCCCTAAATGCTATTGCGTTGTGTCATTGTGTGCAGATGGACAGACGCTGGAATAGATACATAATATTCCAAAGAGTCACCGTGGCGGCAGTCAGCCGACGACCAATGTTCCCTCTAATTTTTTCTAGTCTGTGTGCGCATAAAATTTATCTTGTGCAACAATTTATAAGGAAAGTTACATTTTGTGCACATGTGTATTGGTGAATGGTGAGCGACTGAGGAGTTGGCACTTGGCAGATAATTGTTTCTTATTTGGAGTGTCTTCAACCCACTAGGCCTAGTAGTCATAGTTATACTAAGTAACTAACTAAGTACACTACAAGCACAACTAACTAGAAAAGGCTGATTCAGATGTCGCATTTGACAATTTAATAAATTTTACATGTAAAAAAGACTACTTTGCTTATTAAAACTAGTATTTTTCAGAGACCTAATGTCTATTAGTACATTATGAATAAATCCCCTCGTAAACTCTCCTGCGGTTCTTGCATCACGGCACACCAAACAAACGACACCAACGTCCTCCTCAGAAGAAAAAATTTCACCAAGTGTCAATCGCGACTTACTATGCGATTGTGTTGACTCTGTTTCAACAACCTCGTTCAACCATTCACTTTTAAATGCGGTCGCAGTTCGTTTTCGTTTCAAGGACTGCGACATTGTTTATAAACTAGACCTGAAACGAGCTCGATTTAATATTTAATAGATGTATTCACAATCTGAACTTCAGAAGTCAGAACTCATAACCACGTGGCTTCGAAGTTGATACGGAAGACCGGAAGTTGGTATTTGCATAGATCTATTAATGAATTCAGAGGCACAGGAAGAATGCGCCGTAGAATAACATGGCGCCATTTGTATTTAGCATGACATGTATGAAAATAAAATTGTGTGTTATGGAACTGTAAAAAATTTGTGTGCGCTCCATATTTTTTTCTGTGCGCTCGTCTCATGGACTGTGGGCGTGCGCACACGCGCACAGCTTAGAGGGAACATTGCCGACGACCTAATTCCATAAGGAGCTCATGACCTGACAAATTAATTAGACCTAATGCCTCTAAAGCTATTGGCACAAAGTTGTGGGCTGCGGGGAACTCTGCATATTTTGCTATTTTACGCGAGGCGACTAATTCAATTTATTATTATTATTATTATTATTAGGCCTAAAAAAAATGTTGTGTTTCCGGTAACAGAGCTAAAAAAAATTGGGTAGGTAGGTCGGAAAATATTTTTATTTTGGTAAAATATTTTTATGCAGTGACTATCCGAAAAAGTATACCCCACTAGTCTTTTTTGCACGCTGAAACAAAGTATGTGTTCTAAGCAAGTATAAACTGCCTATTTCCCGACTGTCTGCACCTAAAACTGCTCTAGAAACAGTCCTATTAATTTCATTTTGTTGACGTCTCTTATGTTATGTCAATACAAATGTTAAAAAAAATATTTTTTGAAAAAATATAATTTTTTTTGTGAAAAAAGTTTTTGGGGGAACAAAAATATTTTTTTTAATTAAATTTTTTTACAAAAATATTTGAGTCGCGGCCGTGAAAATGGGTCGGTCGGGTTACCGGAAACACAAAATTTTTTTTTTACGCCTTATTATTATTATTGAGCTTTCATATAGCAGCCCTTCAAGGAAATCTGCTGAGTAGCACTCCCAGTCCAGCCACGGCTAAATAAGGCAGAACTTTTATAAGTTTGAATGAACACTGGTGCGACCCCTAGACACCAGGCAGATCGCAACAGGGGCCCATTCCTTAAAATGATCATTAATTATTTAATAGCATGTAGCTTATACATTGGAGATATTGATTATGATGTAATTTAATTATCAGCATCTAAAGTAATAGCAGCAGGCATATTATTAGGCATCATACTAGGGCACAATAATAAGTTAGTATAAAGGATAACTGCACAAGTTGAATTGGAAAAACAGATGGCTAGAGTCTTTAATTGTGTATCCGACTGTTGTGTCGTCTGTTTTACTGATGAATTCTTGTAAAGTTCAGTAAAATTTTGGCTGTAAAGGTTAGCTTGAATAATGTTGTCTGTTTACGATATGCTCAAGGCTGTTTTGATGCCTGATATCATGGCTGATCTATAGAGGTCTGAGTTGTATCAGTTTAGGGATTTACTGTGAAAGCCTGTGATTCCATTGGTTAATCACTGTTACATTGAGCCTCAGCAGCAGTTTTCTTCACTGGTATGTGTGTGTGTGTCTGGCAGGCTGGCTGGCTGGTTGGTTGGATGGATGGATGGATGGATGGATGGATGGACGGATGGATGGTTGGATAGATGGATGGATGGATGGATGGATGGATGGATGGTTGGATGGATGGGTGTGTGAGAATGTGTGCACTGTGACTGTAGGTTCTGTTTAATAACGTACATGTTACATGTTGTCATTGTAGACAGCAGTTACAGCAGTCTTCACCAACAGATGAGCCAACACAAAATTGTGGCACTGAGGAACAGGTAAATACAGCAGAATGTGATTGTAGCACAATTCAATAATTCCATAAACTTTGGATGGGAACACGAACAATGTATGTATACTCTAATTTTGTGCCATGCTTGAGGCATCCAATCGTGTTGGCAGAAACAGCTGGGACCTGCATTTTAGTGCACGGCAAGATTGCATAAAGCATGTGTGCATAAAACTTTTAAGATATATGTTAGGTACTTCTTAGCATGTATAGCTTTCAATTGGACTGGATTGGTTGGCGTAAAGATTAAAACTTGGTGTATGGTGTAAATTTTCCAGTTTGCTTACTAGAAAATATTTCCTCTCACCCATCATTAAAAATGAATGACTTACTTGACTTGACTTATGGCCGTCCGGCGATGCCTTAAGCATGCGTCAGCCGCTCTCCCATGGTAGCTCTCCACTTTTGTCTATTTGGTGTGCTATCCATGGTTAAGTTTCATGATCATTTAGAAATGAAGGGCGACTGATCAGGTCTCTCCCCTATCCTCGGTTCAGATTTAGCCAGGGTTGTTCCCTGTTGCCCGGGGAGACGACGAGGACGTACTGAACCATCCCCCCTTCATAAAAATGAATATATTTGCAAAATTGTGTATAATTTTGTAAAATATGCATGTATATACTATATAGTATATATTTAGCATAATATATTGTTTTTGACTGCCACTATTTCTCACATGAAATTATTCCTCTCCTTAATTGTTAAGTTAGTGTGGGCTGGTTATGTGAAATATGGGGAAATCATAGCATATTTCAGTGCATTGGTTCCATTTATTTATCCACTAACCATCATTTTCAGTGTGTTGCAAGAACTCATCTGTGTCTGATCTTGTTGCTGTTTGTTCAGACCTACAGATGTTTGCTATGGTTCAGTTCTTGAACGTCTCCTTTATTTTCAATCATTTGTCTAATTGCACGACTTCATAACATAACTGATGCTGATGATGCCTAGCTCTCTAAATTGCTATCTGTCGACTACAGATCCATGGCTAGTCTGTAAGTTGTGAGAAGTGAGCATCAATGTTGTCAAAGAGCTATCTGCATGATTCTCGTGCACTTGTCGCCAGTGGCATAACCAATGGAAATGGTCGCAAAATACACAATTAATTAGTTTTTAGAAATGTCATCTAATGGTGCATGTGATAAAGCATTGGACAATAATCAGTGCTTACTTTCGCTCTCTTCATTCAGCCGAACAACGTCTGCCTTCTGTCTCTTTTTACTTGCAGTTCCAGAAGTGTGCCTTCTTGGTGATAGACCCCTCGATCTGGAATGGCCTCCCCTTGACGCTCAGACTTTACCTTTCTTGAACTTCTTCTCTCTCATTGTAAGGCTGTTTTATTTGACCATGCTGGATTGTGAATCTTGTCTCTGAGTAGTTTCCTAGCTCTAGGAGGCACTATACAAATTATCTTAATAATAATAATAATAATAATGTGTTACGGTGTTTGTTGATCATAGGGATGAAGAATTTTTAGAGAACAGAACAGTCTGTTGGCTTTGGATGTCTGTACAAACCTGAGAATGATGCTCTGGATGTTATGTTTGCATCAGAATTCTGTTCAAAATGTTTACAAGATTGGTTCTGTATTTCATAATTTTTTTGTTGTGTTGCAGTTTTTGACTTTGGATGACATAAATGAGTGCAACAACACGTGTATGAAGCATGACAATGTGGATGGACAAAATGTCAGTACGTCTTTCTGCAATTTTTGTTTCATTGTTGTCAGTTTCATGCGTGTTTAAACAAGTTCTTTAAATACGAGAAATTTGCAGTCAATTCTGAGATGCTGATTTACTAAAAGTTGCAGTCTGAACTTGCATCAAGACAATCATCCATAGAATAGAACAGGATCATAGTCAAACCAGCATTTTAGCCTTAAGTCTGCCTAGTTGTTAATATTTATATAGCACTTTTCGTGGCATGAATGGTCAGCAATAAATCTACTGTTTTACCATTGGTTACACTCTAGTGTAGTATGACTTTTCACAATTTCAAATAACACATTATAAAAGAGTAATAGACAGACTCTTGTTCACAATTAATGTTCTTTATGATGACTATCTCCTGCAGAATGTCATGTATTTTAAGTGTTTTAAAATTTATAGGCACTCCTTGACAGCAGACAGGCAAATTGCTTTTAGAACTGTGAGAGTATTAGAGCACATATCATAGTTAAACTCCACTGTTTGTGCGGTAAATGGTGCTTATTAGTCATTGTTATAAGTCATTGAATCTTTAGTTGGTACTTTATTTGCTGTTTCAATTACCGTTAGAACTATGTTACATAGCATTCCACAGATGTTTTAACATAATTCAACTCCTCTGGTCGTGTTACTTTCCTTGCTTACATATCAATTGTTGACTTCCTATTTGTGGTGCTTTTAAAATTTTCCAATATTTCTGGAGTCTGGACTTATACTCAGGCTTAAATTATGTTTATTAATTAATATTTTTTTACAATGATGCTCTACAATAGTGGTTTCCAAAGTGAGTTCTGCAGAACTCTAGAGTTTCATGAGGGGGTAATCCATTAATATGTATAGTATACACTTATCTACTTTGGGACACTTGTTTGAAAATTTGGTTCCTTAACCATGGAAGTTTTCCATTGAAGAAGTTTAGAAATAAAAATTATTTATGATGTTTTTAACTTGCTGTTTGCTTAAGCCAACAGATTCTTTTCCTCTCTTCGTACAAACTTTTAAAGAGTTTTTGTTCATAAATATCCAAAGCAGTGTGTTCTCTACCATTCTGCCTTTCTTCCTTATGCCGTGATTTATTGCAGGCAAGAGATATTGCTCCAATGACGCCTTCGGTCTTCATGCGTTTGGATGATGCAGACCGCGCTGAACGTCCTCTCATAAGGTCTGTCAAATGTTGCATCTTTTTGCCTTCTTTTCTGCTCTTACTTTCTTAAAAAATGTACAGGTAAAGAATATGTGTACTTGCTTTATTGACCTCTTACCTGTTTGCCCCGAGTATACTTGCTGGACTCAACAGAATCTACAGCATTAGCTCCAAGATAAATCGCCAATCCTCACCTTTTAGCCTGAATTAACTTGCTTTATTATTGCTTTATTATTTAGCTCCTCTGTGTTGTTCTGCATTTGCCATTCTATTTTTACTATTGATTTGATTTGCAAAGTAGTATTTTTACAGTCATTAAATACCCTGAAATGTCACATTCTTCTGATAAACGAAACCTCTATATGCATTATGTTTGCATAGTTTCTAAAGCTGTCTCTTAAATAGTTTCAGCTGGTTTTTCGGTGCGGACAATTCGGAGCAGACAAATGTAGTAGCCAATAATTTTTCTTCAATCCAACTTCTATTTGAGCAACACTAAAGCTTTTTTAAATCCAACTTCCATTTACCAATTTCTATTTAATCAACAATATTTTCATAGATAAAAGTTCTATATTAGTAAGAATTATTTGAATCAATACAATTCTATTGAAGTAAGAACTATTTTTATCCTCCAACTTGTGTTTAAGCAACAATTGCTTCCATAATCCAACTTCTATTTAAGCAGCAGAGGCACCTAGAAAGTATTTTTGGTGGTTGATTTTTTTCTATTGTTCTCTTGCTTTTATTTACTCATTTTTAAATAAATGTTACGCTGCAGTATTGTAAATTATTTCAGTCGTAGTGGCGAGGTACTGGGAAGCATGAACGATTTTCGAATGAACACAAGTTGTCTTAATCCATCTGGAATTATGCTCTTTGATTTGTCTCATAAGTCAACGCTTCATCTGAATAGTTGTTCTACAGCCAACAGACAACAGTGCCAAGGTCAGTTTGTTTTATTTACTGCTTGATGACACAATCACAGGTCTGGAGCACCACTGACCTTTCTGAGTGGTTCTATATAAATTTTTGATTACAATTACAATTTACAAGCAGTTTCCAGAATTTTGGGGCAATTAACCAAAGAGTTCTATTCTTAACTTGTGCAGAAGACATCTGCTAAATTCTTTGTTTGACACGGTCATCAGCAACAGAAGTTGCTCTTCTCCATGTTTCAGGAGGCTGCCCCACTCTTTCATGGTCCCAGATTCTCAGCTCATTTAGACATTTCGTGGTGCCATGCATAACAATGGTGGTTTTTGTTGCATTGTGTAAAGCTGTTGAAAGCGATGCAGCGAGGACGGATGCCGTTCTGCTGCCTCCTCATCGCCTCTTAGACGACGCAGATGCGGATGAAGGGTTTCCACCAGACATTGGATTTGACAATGGTATGTACCAAGAACTGATTACAAAGGTTTTTATGACGTTTACAATTTTAGAAGAAGACTTCTATTGTAGACACTGCCTCAATTTTCTTTTTGACGAAAGAGCAAAAGCTAGGTTTATGTTTCTTTGCTTTGCAAGTTGTTTATTACTCAAAAGTTTTGCTTATGAGCAATTTGTACTTGTCCCATCCTGAACTGTTATACTGACCAATGAGTCATGACCATTTGGCATAACATTTCCTGCACTACAATTTGTTAATGATAATGGGGGGGAACCGGTGGCACATTGGATAACACACTGGCATGGAGATCAGCGGAGCTGAGTTCGATTCCCAAAGCTCCTGTACAATGATGTGCTTTGTGGGCTACTATTAGCACCATTGTATTTACAGACTGTCTGTTCTGTTAGTAGTTAAGATTGATGTTAATTGAGATGACTGCAAAACGGTTTACTGTAACTGGTTTCGGTCTGTCAACCGGATTGTTGAATAAATGATACTTATTATTATTATTATTATTATTTTTAATGTAACTTGACTTTAAAATAAATTACTTTGTGTGATTAAACATCTGACCATCTAGACTAAGATGCAATTTTTGTTGTTGAATTTCACTGAATAGCTTTGTGTGTTTAAACTTCCAATGTGACCTAGTATTCATTATTGAAGTAATTTTTTTTCACTGTTGTTTTGATATTGGGTGTGTATTTGTGTGTGTGTGTGTGTATTTATACATTTGATCCAGAGACATTGAAATTGACATTGCATACAAAGAACATGGTACAGGTTCTCAGTATACGAAAGGGTGGGGTCTGGGGTGGTCATGGTGGAACTCTGTCTAGCTGCAAAGTTTATGGTGAATAGCTGCGAAAGTGTGAAAATATTGAAATTTCTGTTTTCTGCCGTCCCCTATTGTGAGGGGATTTGCCAACTCATCCACATGGTGACCCTCTGCCTAGGTGTAAGGTTTTACGTAAATAGCTGTGAAACTGTGGGCGTGCATTATGGACACAGATTAATTCTCATCTATAGATATGGCTCATTCATGCATTTGTACTGCCTCTAAGCTGAAAGGTTACTTGAGAACAATCTAATTTACAAGATATAAATGGTAGCTGCATTACCCACACGTGGCCCATTACATATAAGAAGAAGCTGTTGGCCTGCGGTATTGCTTTATGATGCATCACTTCAAATGCAATATCGTTGTGCATTTTATCAAATTTTAACATTTTGTGACGGCGTAAATAAAAATCAATATTAGACTAACTGTCAGCAAACAAGTTGAGTTAATCACAGAAACTCTTAAAACCATTTTGGCATCCAAAGCATCGTCGAATGCAATGAATACCAGCGACCGCCATTCTTGTTTAATCACTGCAACGAATTTTCTATACTGTCTGTCATATTGGATGTCTGAGCATAAGAAAGTTATGATGTAAAATCATCCACGGTATGATATGACTAAATGATTGATTAATGATAACATGCTAGAGACAAAGGCTGCCATCAAAACTGGAAATATCAGGTTAGAAGACGTTGTTGTCGATAAACTGAAGATCGATCTATAAACCCCATTTCTTGCCTTATATTTGCATAATTTTGTTATATTATGACAAATAGTTTGGCATTTGCCTTCACAGTCTCATTTGTCCAAATTGTTCATAGAAAAGATTGTAATATTGGTATTTGTGTCTATTCATTGTGGGAAATTTACTTTGATTCATTCTTTGAATGTTTTAACTTGGCAGATGACAGCAGTAAAGATGATGAATTGCTCCCAGCCAAAAATCAGGTTATTTTGATACCAATTCTTTTCAGAGATTTCTAGCCTGAATTAATTCACTTTGGATATTGTTTTTAATAGTTGTATAATGTGCATTTTATTGAAAGCTTGAGATAAATGATTATAGAGTCAGAAGCTACACATAGCTGATTGCCTTCTTTTCTTCATGTGGATCAGTTTTCACATGTGAATTGAGACGTTGTTTTGGCATCACATTTGAGTCCTACATGTCTTAGCCACTTGTGAACCTGTTCTTCATTTTTATATATGAGTCCTCTGCGAAATGAGATCACTTGTATGTCCATTGTTGTTCATTGTCGTCTATTGTCTTGATCTCATTAGACGTAAGAAAAAATTGTTGTGTTTTCGGTAACCCGACCGACCCATTTTTACGGCCGCGACTCAAATATTTTTTTGTTTTAAAAATTATTTTTTTCAAAAAAAAAATTTCAAAAAAAAAAAAAAAATTTTTTTTACATTTGTATTGACATAACATAAGAGACGTCAACAAAATGAAATTAATAGAAGGGTTTCTAAAGCAGTTTTAGGTGCAGACAGTCGGGAAATAGGCAGTTTATACTTGCTTAGAACACGTACTTTGTTTCAGCGTGCAAAAAAGACTAGTGGGGTATACTTTTTCGGATAGTCACTGCATAAAAATATTTTACCAAAATAAAAATATTTTCCGACCTACCTACCCAATTTTTTTTAGCTCTGTTACCGGAAACACAACATTTTTTTTAGGCCTTAGCTTCCAGTTGTCTGCATTCGCTTTTTAGTGGCATCGTACAGACAGGGGGGGGGGGGGGCTGCACAAATACCAATTGCTTCAGAACTCTTTTGACAGGGCTGAAAAGAAAATACCAAAATCCAATTAATTGTTTCTTCACTTTTTGTGTTACACTGGATACGAGGTCAGGTCTGAAAACCCATCTGTTTCGAATAGCTTACCTCCATACGTAATATTTGTTTGTGTGTGCACTTGTTATAGCGCCCCTTCAAGCTCTCTACTCAGAGGCGCTCCCGACCATGTCCCACTACTCACTTTGTCAATGCCATCTGTCGAATGGAAGGCTGAGTCGACGTTTGAGAGCGTTGCAGTCAGCGATCCCATGTCCATGCTCTCTTCTTGCCAGAGTGTTACCATTACCCTGAACTACTTACCATGATAACATTGCAGTAGAGGTACTTATGATAAAGTAACTGAAGACTTATGTAGGATGGCAGTGTACTTATTAAGAATTTAATACATATTTGTAGAAGCAACCCATAAATTGATCAGTTATGATATTAGTTCAGCATTCTTAGAGTAGTTGTATGTCTTAGCTTTGCACTGAATGAAATAATTTTCTTTGCTTCAAATGATATGATAGCAATATGTGATATTTGTAGAAATCTGGAACACGACAACGTACATGTAGAAGAACAGAAGAGAGACGAACTTCTGCCATTGTAAGCTTTCTGACAGTGGAACCAACTACATATATGTATATTATTATTATTTGTGTGTGCTCTTTGCTGCAGCTTTAGCAAATGCTCTACTGCCAAATAAACAACAGTTAATGTGACTTTGGTGTTAGTTAGTCCTTTAATGTTAAGTTGTAAGCCATGCTTATTAGGTATTTTCATAAATAAAATGAAAGAACTGTGATGCACAAACTCAAGAGCTGCATGTTGGAAACTGCTCCGCAAATTTTTCATTTAGACAAAATAATTCACCAAAATGACATTAAAGGCAAATAAATTGCTTGTCTGACCAGTGAAATACGCAATCATGTTTCCAACCAAGTTGGCATTTGTTTCTTTGTTATTGACTTTATTGTCTTAAATGTTATCTTCGTTTAGCTAGAAACTTCTTTGGGAGATACTTAAGGAGCATTAGAAATATATTTCGTTTGCAGACAGGCACACATGTGGACACGTATACATAAAATCATGATTGTTCAGTTGCAAATTAAAATTTATGATATTGCCATTATATTGGTCTCGACGAAATGGCTGCAGTTTTGTATATTAGCCTCCGCACCGAACAGTCTATCAACAGCTGTTTGGTTATTATTGTTTGATTATTGTATCGAGTTTTTGAAGTTGTTTGTCTTATGGCTTACGGAGAGTGTTCGTTTAATTTCAGTTAGAGGATGCGTGGAAGCTTTTGGATCCTCATGAACCTGGTCGTAAAAGTGCTGAAAAATCATTTAGAAAAGGTTGCACAATTTGCATTTATCTTGTGTTTTTTTTCTTAAGACTGATTGGAATTGCCACTACGATTGTTCATGGCAGTTTAGTGATACTTACCAAATTGATGTACAGTTCAAAACGTTTGTACAGTTGGGACTTTTAAATAAAGCTTGTAGTGTTTGAAAACATGCCGTACGCTGACCTTCAACATGTACTGAGAAGTACTTCTGAAGCTGTGAATCATTGGAGAGTATCCTGTTTTTTCACAGAACCATATTCTGAGAGGTTTAGTTTTGACTGTACAGGTCACAAAATGTATTCCAAGTACTAAAACTTTTTTGAGTATTGTAAGACGTTGCAAATAAGTACCTTCCACTTGCATAATTCAAAGTCATACTCTGTGTTGTGAGTATCACAAAAGCTTGCAAGTATATGATTTCTATGTGCAAACATGTCAGCTGGCCTTAAAAACTTGGCTAGAGGCTTCATCTTTACCTGTTGTGCTACATTTTATTTAATATTATGTACAGCTCATTGCTGCTCAGTATGTTGATTTCATGTGTTGTCACTGCTTATAGGCAAGGTTTTCAAAGTTCCAGACACAGTTCTCTGTATACAAAAGAAGAGAAAGAACAAAGGTTATCCAGAAGCCATGCTGCCTAAGATGTCATTTGGTGAATTATGCAACTGCAACTGTGAGTTATGCTGCAGAACTGAATAGCTTTATTTTTTTAGATAATTTTTACTAATTTACAAAAAAATAGAGGACGTAATACAATATTGTTTCTTGAAAGTGTATCCTAGTGATTGAGCAAGCATGACAGTCCAGTGTGTAAAGTCTCTGAAACAAAAGTACTTATGCAGTAAAAATATAAAATACTAGCATTGCTAACATGTAATAACTATGAAATAATAATATTAAAAATATAATGTATATAATGTTGATGGCATCTGTGTTATACCGGGTGGCGCATAAAAAACGTCCCCAAACTTTGTTAATCTGGCAAAGATCTAATTTCAGAGATATCAAATATTAATTTACACCAAAATGTTAAGCAATCATTTCTGTGCACACATGTCAAATTTCAAGAGAGTACGTTTATTATATCACACTCTGCGGCAAGGTTATAACGTCGTACCTGTTAAAATATTTTACACAAACCTACGTCATTAAAAACGTTCCCAAACTTTGTTAACCTGGCAAGCTGGCAATTAAACAATTTTGAAGATAAACTGAATCATAGTACATCAAACTAATCACAATTCATATTTGTACAACACAGCCAAATTTTAGCTAAAAATACTCAACCGTTTGAGAGAAATTGTTGTTAGAACTGTATGACCCATGGCCAAAATTTTGCACAGTTGTTTAATGATGATGTTTTACGCGAGCAAATGTTTGATTGATCCTCCGATTTCTCTTGTAACGACCCTTAAACGCTATTTCCACTGTCCTGTTGACTTCTGTAGGCCTTTTGTGTGTCGTCTAATAGAGACCATTAATTTTTTACTTCAATGACCTGCTTAAGTTCGTCAGCATTAATTTTAGAAACAATTTTCTGCGACCAGCATACACATTACACAAGCTCCTTTGGGGCGCTCCGTGCATAAGTAGACAATAGGATTTAGATTGGGAGAGTTTGGAGGCCAGGCATCACTGTGGATAAAATCAGGAATGTTTGCTTGAAGAAATTGCTGATCCAATCTGCAACGATGTGACGGAGCACTGTCTTGTTGAAAGATGTAGGCCTAATTGTCATCAGGATTGAGTCTACGTACTAGGCCTAGGCCTATACGACGTTCGGGAGTGAGCTTATCGCGTAACAAGCCAATGTAATACTGAGTACTCTCCATTGACTTTGGTTTTCCGAGGATCAATGACGATGATGTGTGTTTTACCGTGCATCGAAACTCCAGCAGATGCCATTAAATTTGTTTAGAGAAACGACTAGTCTCATGATAAAGTCTTACTGGCGCAATTGAAGACTTTCGTTCGCGGCAAAATAAATGACGTAGTTTTGTGCAAAATATTTTAACAGGTACGACGTTATAACCTTGACGCAGAGTATGATATAATAAACATACTCTCTTGAAATTTGACATGTGTGCACAGAAATGATTGCTTGACATTTTGGTGTAAATTAATGTTTGATATCTCTGAAATTAGATCTTTGCCAGATTAACAAAGTTTGGGGACGTTTTTTATGCGCCACCCGGTATAATGGGCAATGGATGCAATAAGCGCTTCCGTATTTCTCAACATGCAATTTTGATTTGATATTGCAAATAATTTTTGGTGGCTATCTCTGTAACTTTACAGAATTAACCTATTATTGTGAAATGATATAAATTATTTTAATTTATTTGATTTGTTTCATATTATGTGCTTTTTGTATTATATTTGTTTTTTAAATGTCTGTTTCAGATTTTTCTAGAAGCCAAGCAAAGTCTGTCAATTCTTTTAAAGCTACTGAATTTACTGACTTTGAAACTCTTTTCTGGAAACTGGCACAAAAAAATAAAGCCAAACGTTTCCATAAAAAGGTATGTATTAAAACAAGTTATTATGTTAATTGAATGAGATTTAATGAGGCAGAGTGCCATGTGACGAAGATCAAATTTCACATTTGAGACACTGCATGATATATCCTTCATGAGCAATACGTTACTTCTAAGGCAGATAAATTTGCTGTCTGAAATGCCTTGCAAGAAACTCTGCTATTACACTCTAATCTAGCGTCAGTTTAGACTTGAGAGACAATGAAAGAGACAGAATGCATCTAATGGAACAGTGACTTCCAGACTTTTGTCCAACTAACGCAGTGATTCTCAACCTTTTTTGGCTTGCGGCACACTAAGAAAAAAGCAAAATTTTCGCGGCACGCTTAATAATAACTATTGTCCTTCAAATGGTCAAATTGAAACGAGGCTCTTGAGAGTTGAGACGACGATCATAGGCCCTTCCTGCATTTCATCGTCAATTCTATCTCCATCTTGCTACACTTGATTTCAGTTCAGGCTGAAAATCTAAATTCACAAAACCACAAAGATACAAAATAATGGCAGAAGAATTTTGACTGCTCTTGAACTGATCGAAGGATATGATTTCTGAATGGAAAGCCAAAACTCATCCAAACTCTTTTCGAAAAATTATGACTGATAAAATTTGTAATTATTTTCATAAATCAATGAGCTGTCCATCCTCGGTTGTAAGATTTATTGTTTCGCCGATTACGAGTGGACTGATTATCCAGTCAAAATTGTCGCTTTCAAGGGAAGGGAATTAGCCTAATGTTGCATTGCTGGTTGTAGTCTATCAATGTGTTTAGCATTTCAGGTGCAATTTTTTTAAATTGAGATTCATTGACCGTGGGAAACAATCAAGATTTCGCTTGGAGATCTATAACCTGCTTACAGTGTTGAGAGATTGGCTTAAGTTTTGATGTTGCAGTGATGTTTTCGAATGTTTTTAAAAATCATTATTAGTTCACAACATATTAGAATTTTTCCAGTGGCACACTTGCAAAGTTCTCGTGGCACACTAGTGTGCCCCGGCACACAGGTTGGGAATCACTGAACTAACGTGATCGCACAAGAATCTGATGCAGTTCTGGTGCCAGAGACACAGCAAGAAACAAGAGTCAAAGTTTCTGTTGATAAATTGCTATATTTACCTGTATATTAAAGATGTGAAGGGTACGTATATAACTATGTCAAATGATTTCATCGTAATTAATACCTTATGTACAATAAGACAGATTCTTTGATCCGCTGGCAGCTAGTGCATTGACTGCAAGATGGATGGTGTGATATGTTGGCATAAATTTAATAGAAGACTTTATTAAGGCTTTAACCAAAGAATTTTGAGTCAGTTGTAGTATGTGCAATCTGTCTTATTGATACCTATGAGAAGTGATTACTTGTGTGTAAGAGAATGAATTCTGCCTTAGAAGGATTCAAAAGAAGTTTGTTAGTAGCCATCCAGGACTGAATTTAACTGAAAATGGAAGCAAGTGCCAGTAGCTGGAGAGCTGCAATCGTAGATATGGTCCAATGATAGGAATAGTTCTAAAGGTATCATCAGCCCAGAAACGGTAATCAAGAGAGGTCTCAGTAAGGGGTGAAGTAGGTGGAGTTTCCCAGTGATGTCTGCTGTGATTGGTCCGGTGTAACTGGAGCCATTTTGATGATATCCATGCTTGTACTTTAGAGACAACGGCTCAAAACCTTTTGATGAATTATATATATTTGTGACCTGCTCTGGCAAAAGGAGGCGGAGGTTGCTATGGTAAAACAGAGGAAATTCGATAAAACACCAATCAGGCGTAAATTTTTTTATTTTCGTTTTTTCGCAAATTTCAGTCAACAATATACAATACAATACAATTCACTTTATTGCAACCAGAAAACAATAAAAGTACAAAACATGCATGCATTGGCTACAAAGGGGGGCCCAAAAGGGATGGACATCCCGCTGGGAAGGGTCACCCAAGTAAAAAAATTCCAAGAAAAATTAATCAAGATAGCTGAAAAGAAAGAGACTAAATCAAATTAGGTGATGACAGATGGCAGAAAAGTTTATATTGTCAAGAGCATGTAGAGAAACAAACTTAACTAAGTATTTAACTAAAATCTTAACTACACATGGTCATGTGCACTTCAAGTAGCTTTAGTGGAGGAAAGTAGAAGAACACGAAGTTTCTTTTTAAATACATGCAGACTACTGGATTGACGAATGTCAATTGGTATTGTGTTCCATACTTTAGTGCCATAAGATTTAATTGTAAAACGCCTAGTATTAGATTGAGCTTTGACAGGGCGAAAAACAGATGAATTGCTAGTGAAATGCGAATGGATGTCAGAGGCGTGAGGGAGGTAACCTTGGAATACCGAAGGAAGGAGACCGTGTTCGAGTCGAAAAAAGAACTCGCAAATTTGGAGATCATATATTACATGGAAAAATATATTGATTTAATATTATTTGACCTCTTTCGCGACATATTTAAGAATTTTGTAGGACAATTACACATTTTTGTTTGATTTTAAACACAGTTTAATGGTTGTTTCTAGAAATTGTACTTCCGACCGGCATCACAATATAAAATTCATATCTCGGGAACCAATTAAGATAGAATAATAATTTTTTTCGGCGTTTTAAACAGAAATGATTGTTTAACATATTTAGCCAAAAATATACAAAACTCATTTTTGTCACTCTGCCTCATTTTGCTGGAGCAGGTCACATTTAGGTATTCGTATTGGACGAGTGGCAGGTTGATTACAGCCAAACATCTTCCGTATGTTTTGGTGGCTCTAAGCACAATGATGAGTTGAGTCAGGACTGTAGAGTATATTAACTAGTGGACCAAGATTTGAAGGCCACAGAATGAATCTGCCTTACACAATCAAGAATGAAGTTTGGTTGCTGTAATAGGCATCTTACATGCATTTTAGGCATGTGTTACTGCCTAAAATGTCACTAATCAGGGTGCATCAATTGGCATATGGCATTTATTTGTCTGAGTTGGTTTGTAATGAAGTTTGGATGGTGTATGTATTTGCTGTAGAATAATTTGTTTGAACTCAATGGAGAAACTGACAGAGATGAAGAAAATCCTCTACATATTCCAGGTTATTTGATTTAATAATTAAATGAAATTATATTAATAATACTGATGCAATGTCATATTTTAGTGCACTTGTTGCAATGTGTGCCTTATCTGAGGCACTAAATCTTGTTCTTGACTGAAGGCATTCAGTTGTGTACATTATGAGCTACTAAACCAGATCTGGCAATAAGTACCATAAGATTTTTCTCGTACCAAAATTAAACAGTTTTCTATCTGTTAGTGTGGACTTTGTGTGTTGCCTCTACACCACCTCACCCCACAAATGGTTGCTGGTTGATCATCTTTTATCCCTAATTAAGGGAAATGGGGCTACCTGGAAACAGAGTATTATTATAGGGAGAACTCTTTGAAAGAGACATAAGTTGAAAGAGTTAGACCAGGGGTGTCAAACCTTTTTAGTGGCGGGCCAGTGTGAACATTTTCTAACAAGTGGCGGGCCAGGGTGTCGAAGCTCCTGTAGCAATGTGTCTTTTGTTTATCAATCCATTTATAAAATGGAGTCATACTCTAACAAGATAGGCCTACTATATAGGTTTACATACAATAAACCATGAAAATTTGCAAGATATTTGGCGCTGACTGTAAAATATAAATCAATCCATTTATGGACAACGTCAGAGAGGATCTGAAGATGATGGATATTAGTATGCCAAGAGCAAAGGATCTCATCAGAAATAGACAAGTCTGGAGAAGTCATGTGAGAGCCTCATTGTCGTCGCATGACTGACGGAAGAGAGAAAGAAGAAGAAAGAAGTAAAATATAAAAATTTGAACCTTTATCCTCTAGTTTTGTAATCTTTTGGGAAGGCTACGCGGGCCAGAAAAAAATCGTCGGCGGGCCAGAAATGGCCCGCGGGCCAGCTCTTTGACACCCCCGAGTTAGACAAATGTCAATTCATTCTCTAACCGTTTAACGCATGGCTGCGTTTCTTCCCATACATTTTAATACAAGCACGTCATTTAAAGGGTTAATCTTTCAGATGGGAAGAGGACGTTGAAGAGAACGACTATTATTATCATGGCTATTAGGATGAGGCCAATTTTAAAAATAATTAGCATTTGTTTTCATGTCTAACTTTCCCAGATGTTAAGCATTGGTTCTGGAATGCTTTTCATGCTCTGTGGTGACTTACTATTCTGCAGATGATTTCTGCAGTTAAGTTTTTCTTAAATTGTCTTATCATTTCTTGATTAAATCCTCAAACTCTCTAGTAGGTTGGTTAGTAATCGGATTTGTTAGATCAAAACCTTTATGCAACAGCCTTACTGCCATTCCTGTTTGATCTGTTATTTTGCAGATGATCATGCCGATGATGATGATGAAGCTGATGATGCTCTGCCACCAGAAATTGACATCAATGAGCTCCTGCATCAGAATGGTGCCGATACCTTATTTGACAATCATGCTGTAACCAATGAACATGGTGAAGGTGCCACATAGATTTCACATTTTCATGTTATTCAGCATGTTTTGAGCATGTCGGTGTATGTTAATGTCAATGTAAAAATGTCGAATGAACAGTGTGTTTGTGCATGTGTGTGTGTGTGTGTGTGTGTGTGTATATATGGGGGGGGGATCACAATGGAAAGCATTAAACCCGTTGAAATTTTCTAGAAATGCTCATTCATTTTTTTCATGTTTCTAGAATACTCCTTTCGGCAATAATAATGAGGTCTAAGAGCAAACTGAATGATAAATGCTTTGGTTGAAAATGACACCTGATGACAATGAGATATAATTTCTGGTTGAGAGTTTTATGGACATTTTAAATTAGATATATTTTAGCATAGAATTACATGCTGCTGCTGCTGATGATGATGATGATGATGATGATGATGATGATGATGATGATGATGAAGGTGCCACATATATTTCACATTTTCATTAAATTCTGCTTGGAAATTGAAAATACAATTTTTAACAATAAATTAACTATTTTTATATAGTTTTTTGCTGCATTTTTAGATGTGGACGTTTTTGATGTTGGTCTGTCTAATTCCTATGAAGATCTAGTTCAGCGTTACGTTGTGAGTTTCTATTACGATTTAACATTTTAGATATATGATAATTATTGTCTCAATGGTCTAAGCACTTACTTAATGCCTGCACTACTAAACATTCATACTTACCGAGCAGTATGCTGGGCATATGAACATCCATACAACAGCTACAAGCTACGTGCTTAAGTACCAGGATTTAAAGTTTTATTACATATTTCACATAAAAATGAAATTAAGAACGTGAATAAGAAAGCAATTCGGTAGAATGCAGGGTATGTGCAGTGTAAAGCTAGTGGATTGAGTGGTGAGCAGAGTGGAGACCAGACGATGAACAAGGATATACTTTCGTGGGTCAGATGTTGACCCATGACAGTGACCAAATAGCAGCAGCTCCCGTAATGAGCAAATTCACAGGGCAACCTTTGGTCCCCTGATAAGGACTTCCATCGGGTGGGCGACCATTTTGCCTGGCAATGGCAAATGGAATTCGAAACTTTGAACCACTGTCTTTCTTTTTTCAGATCTGCCATTTGCTTGACGTATTATGATCATCAGTTGCTCATGTTGAAATACATGCCAACTTTCTGCTTTCAAGTGACTATCCAGTTGTGAGCTAGCAGCTATGTCTCTTCTGATAACTCTAAGCACATTTCTGTACTAAACTCTGCTATTCTGACTGCTGTTTTGATTTAGCGTTATTTTGTAAGGCATATTTGTAACTAATGAGCTTGAATCAGGTAACAGTGACAACGCTTTTAAGGTTCTTCCGTAACAATTTATTAATGCTGTGCTTTTCTGACAGGAGGGATTCATGAACAGTGCCAGACTTTACCTGCAAGATACGGCACTTGCTCAAAGAGTTGCTGAGTGGGAGAATAAAATTGTGCCAAGATTGCATGAGGAGGTAGCTATTTCTTGCTTGCCGCTCTACGATTTTTAAAGAAGAGATTTGACATAATGCAAAGGATGACATTGTGCCTTCATTGACTTTCAAAGTGTTTTGCAGTACTGGGAAAAGCCAAGACTGTCCATCTATTATATGGAATTGTTTTAAGCCAATTTGGAGATCTCGGCAATTTTCTTTTCCTGGGCTTAAGTAAGTCCTACACTCGCAATTGCTCATGCACTTCGGCATGAAACTCTGATTCATTGTCCACGCTGTAGTTGGGACGGCTTCCGAGTATAAATCTTGAAGGGGCACTATGACATGTGCTCATATATACCAAGCCAGATGAACTTGGTCTTAATATAGTTTAATTGGAGGCAGCTGGAGGACATCCAGAGATTAAGTTCTTCTGCGTTCCTTTGATTAATAATTTTATGAGCTCATTTATTTCTTTAGAAACGTGGTTCTGACCCAACTTTATTACTGTTCAACATGCTCAAGCTCCACTTTTGCAGATTATGTGTCAAATTTTGATGCACTCTGCTGATGACACCTGACCTAGAAGACTAACTCGATGCAAATTAGCAACATTTGTTCTGTTTGGTTGATTATAAGTTGATTGATTCTTTTAGGAGAAAAGACGTCCGTTTGACATACATGAATACGGCTCAGAAGTGATCAAAGCGCTCGATGATCTTGGAGGAGGTTCCGCAAAACCAGTTTTGTTTCGTCGGTTGGTTGAAGGCAAAGCGCAATATGAAGTGTGTCGCTATCTTCTCGCCACATTGCAACTGGTATGCAAGACACTGCTCTGAAAAACTATTGAACAGTTTTGCTAAAGCGCTTGCGATGTGTGCTTGTTTAAATTACTAAACAAGCTTGAAAAGGAATTTGCTTTTGACTTATACATTCATGTAAATGAACTGTAACATTTACAACTGATCCAAGAGTTTCTGTTGTATTTCAGTGTAACCTCAGCGTAACATAGCATATGATGATGATGATGATGATGATGATGATGATGATGATGATGGTTCTCTGCCCGAAGGCAGGTTCATTGGCTTTACGCCCCTGGGGATGAGATGAGTGAGGTGCTTTCCCGTTGCCTTCCCCACAGACAATGATGGGTAATCAACTTGCCCAAGGTCGCTCCACAGCAGCTTGCGCCCCTGCGTCCCACACGTGCTAGCCTGAGATATCTAAATCTCTGAGTGTCAACTCCCAGCCCGGGGCTTGAACCGCAGTCCGTTGTATCCAACAGACGAATGCCGTCCTTGCTTATCGGTGTAGCTAACTAGGCCAGCGTAATATAGCATATAACCCTCGATAATTATCAATGCCTTCATCTGTTCTTGAATTGAAAACTGCAACTCCCTCTTAGTTGGCCTTCCAAAGTTCATCTCTTCATTTTCAATTTACCGGTCTTACTCTGACCGAGCGTACAAGAATCTGTGTGATCTCATCGTCGACTACACTCGCGTGACAGACATTTTATTTTTAGCATCAACACACTTATCTTTTCATGTTTCTCTAGTGTTATTTCTTATCTGTTAGCTGGTCACATGCCAATTTTGCTGGGTAATTTTCACTCATTCTAAGGCGATCGAGGTCATTCTTGGCAATGATTTCTTTCTGCATCATTGTTTTCTTAATTCTGAGTAATTGGGATGGTGTTCAGAATTGTTTTTAAAAATTTAGTTTCATATGTAATCATGGAAACCATGTTGTGAATCATTTTACCATCTGGTCTGTATTTGTGGTACAGCGATTGTCTAGCTTTTAATTAATTTAATAATTCTGATTTCTCTGGCCTACATGTACTTGACAATGTGATGTGCTAACTGTAAGACTTGTGATGTGTTACAGGCAAACTTTGGCAATGTGGAGCTTGGATGTCCTGCCCAGTTGTCCCTTGACACAGCCACCTGCAAACTGCTGTCTCGTCGTAGACATTTCGAGGAACTCACAGATTATCGCGTGCCTTCGTTTGGTCACAAAATTACCTGAGCAACGGCAGTTTAGTTTATATAAGAAACAATGCTTTTCAAAAGTTACTGCCTTTACGCCATAAACAGAGCATGTGGCCTCAGAGGTGTTATTAGAGCGAAGTCCCTTTTGTGTATAGGAAATCAGAAATGTTATATTTTGTAAGCAGTATACAATTTCACATTATATTTCAAGTTATTTGTTAAATAGTAATCAAGGCTGACAATGACATTCCAGGCAAAGTTTTTATTTTTGCACCCCTAACCCATCTAATTCAAATAATTTTTTAGTTTTTGATGAAGCCACACAAAACAAACTGATTGATGGCTCATGCATGCTTTATTAATTCGTAGTGCTTGCAAAACAGAATAGATCCATTTACTTTTCAGTTTATGTGTTCCTTTAAAATCAGTTTTTAGCAATAATTGAGCATGACAAATACATCATAATTTTATTAAAGTTTTTCTTTTAGAGATACATTTCTTGCTTTTCTATGTATGCAAAAATTTCTGGGAATATGTTTCATTTTTATTTAAGAGGGATAGTTGTATTGTTTTCCTACATGCAAAATTTCCTACATGCAAAATTGCGTATGATATTATCGTCTTAACCTGATTTTCCAGCTACGTCTTCATCAGTAGATGATTTTGCTAAAGCAGAACTTGTAATAATCTGTTAAACCAAAGTTTATGTTATTGGATGGGGACCAGTGGTGTAGTGGGGCGGGAACGCGGGGAACGCCGTTCCCCCACTTTTTTCAGGGATAATGGAATATTAATACTACTACTACTAATATTATTATAAAGAGCGTTCCCCCACTTCATTTTTTAGGACTACACTACTGATGGGGACTGGTTAGAGAGAAGCATCACATTTTTTAAAATGTGATCTGCATTGTTCGCATTTCAATTTTTTTTAGGATATGATGCACGTTATCAAGGCAAATGATTAAAGAGTCATGAGTTGTAACATGTAAGCGTGTTGTTGGCCAAGAGGACATGCAGCTGTTTGGAGATTGCCTTATTACAAAATAATTATTAGTTTATGTTTTATATAAGTATCCTGATGATCTTAGAGAAATAAGAACAACTCCATATCGTGAATATAAATATGGATTCATCAGACATTGTTCTCTTGATCTGAAGCAAAGAATCATGGGACATTGACATCATATTTTTTCAGTGATGCAGTTTGCAAAACAAGGTTGACTTCTTATTGACATCAGACAAGGAGAAGACCAAGGAGTTCAAGCAGTGGGGTGGGGCATGACTGGATGATCTGGATCCCCCCCTTGGATCCGCTCCTGAATGAGCATGATACAGATCTACTATTATAGGCCTGTATACATGTAGATGTTAATTTTGAGAATATAAAATGGGGCCTCTTATGACGTCACTTTGATTATGATACAATTCTACAATGAAATGTAAGTTCATTGAGAAAACGAAATTAGGTCCATTGTGGCGTCATTTCGATTAGGCCTATGATACAGATCTGCTGTCATTATTTCGTTTTCATGATACAAAACTGGGCTGTTTAAGCGCAACATCGCTCTGACTATGATACAAGTCTATTAAAATAGGCCTACGTTCAGTTTGGGAATATCAAACGGCCTATTGTGACTAACTTCGATTATGATATTGATCTACCTACAATTATAGAAGTAGGTATACAATTTGAGAGTATAAACTAGGCCTTTTGTGACGTCACTTCGATTATTACACAAATCTACCGTTAATAATTGCTGAAGTTCATTTACAGAATCTAAAACTAGGCCTATTGTGACGTCACCACAATTACAGTGCAAATCTACCAGGGCCTATAAATTCAATGAGAATACGAAATTAGGGTTATTGTGACGTCTCACAGATTATGACACACATCTACTATAGTGGGCTTTCATTTTGAGATCACATAACTGCAGCAGAGGTGAGCAAGAGACAAAACTAGGTCTATATATATAGTCCACGTCGTCGCGATCGTCGCGCGAGCCAAGTCGATCGTAGCCCACGACTCGATCGACTGCGGGGTATAGCCTAGTCTGCACCTCTCCACAGTCGCAGATATCTGAGAGGGTCCGAAGCCTGCTTACAACGAACTTGGTTTGCCAAGCGACGGTCCTCACCTGTTCTGAGTCGGTTCAGAGGCGGCGAGATATGTGACAGAAGGCTCTGGCTTGTAGCCGGTGCCAGACGAGTATTAAACGAGGGATTGGTTTGCAAAATACAAAAAATAATATTGCGCTGCTCAGCACGGAAGGAAGTTTATTGGTGTCAACTGCGATATATGTTAGAGTTAGACTGATCTGATTTCGTAAATGATCAGCTGCATTTCAACCGTCGCTTGGAATAACCTTGGATGCCTTTCCTATAGTCTTTGCCTCATTGTATTTTCATTCGCCTCTGAAAACCATTTAGGCCTAGGCTTACTATTCGATCGTGATTTCGTTAGGTTCAATCAGTGCAATGGCGGATCCAGGGGGTGGGGGGGCAATCTGGCCATGGCCCCTCTGGATCCGCCCATTTCGAAATGCCGATGTACCGTGCCCCCCCCCCCCCATTTGGTTTCAGTGGTTGCTGAAATGGTATGATTTTCTCGAAAATTTGGCCGGATGACTAAAAAAAAAGGTCATCAACTTTTTTGGCGGATGCGATTTTTTTTCTCCAGAGCCAAGGCGTCAAGAAATTTTTGGCCTCCCCCGTCCAAAGTTTCTGTATCCGCTCTTGAATCAGTGTGAGAATTGTGGAAAAATCACAGGAGGGTTGGACTATGATCCACTTGGAATTGAAGTGAGAAAAGCAGACTTTACCCCCAATTCTCACCCTGGGTTCAATATCGAAGCATATCTTTGTCACGTCCATGTTAAGCTAACCATAGGCCTATTTGTGGCGCCTTTACGTTTTTCTTTCATCTAGAGTCTAGACTCTAGAGTGTCGCTAGGCTCACACAAATTATAATTTATTGGGTCTGTTAAAGATTTAGAAAAGTAGTCTTGACTCTCGCCGCTTCTTAATTTCTGTTCCACATCTGTATTTCATATAGGCCTACCGGTAATTATTATTATTGTATCGCCTCTAACATGCATTATCAAACTGTAAGCTTACACTACAGACAGTAGGCTATAGGCCTAGCTATATAATTATGTCTACATAGGATCTATGGCGGGCCTACCCTTATGACTGACGGCGACGACGAGTGTGCTAGACATACGCATAGTCTACACTGGAGCATAAATGGATGAGTAGCACACACACGCGCATACGTACCGGTACGCACGCACATTTGAATGTGTGTGTGTGTGTGTGTGTGTGTGTGTGTGTGTGTGTGTGTGTGTGTGTGTGTGTGTGTGTGTGTGTGTTGTGTCGGCATCGTAATGAAATTCTTTGATCATAGTGACAATTGAATAGATAGCTAGTCGCGGTTAGCAATTCACCGAGGATCGAGGCATCTATCTATCCTACTAACCGTCGTTCTTGCCTTTGTTCACTTCAGCTGGCTACAATAGGATGATGGGTCTTGCTGCTAAGACCCATCATCGGTTTTGACAGTAAACGAAGTACATTGCTGTATCTTTTCATTACTATGAAAAGTCAATCTGACCATTACCATACGTTGGATAGATTTTATAGAATGAGCCGCTTTGATCAAAGGAAAACGGGCGTATTGTGTACGCTGCTGTATACTTTCGTGTTGCTTGCAATATATAGGCCTACAGACTGTAGTAGCTATAGCTAGGCCTACAGCGACGCGCTTACCTGTACTGGCAGATCGCATAGAATAATAACTGCATGATTATGATGGAGCGTCGTCGTTGATTGTTGGCCTGCGGGACGTTTAGTGCATTTAATTCCAGGCTCTCACTTAATCTTAGGTGAGCTCATATTTCTCTCAGATCACCATGCTATTAGGCCTGTTCTTTTCCTAGCATTATAGACAAATTTTAACGAGTTGGTTTCTAGAAACACTTTCAGTTTATGCTAGCTAGGGCATATAGGTCACGAAAAGATTTTGTGTTTATCAAATTAAGCTTAGCCTAGTCTAACATAAAACTCAACGATCGTTTAGGCCTATAGGCCTATCCAATATTCGTTAAAGTGATTATAATGTCAGAAGTTTTTCTATAAAAAGTTTTGACCATTAGTAGAACTCGACTAATTGCTGAGTAATGTGTCAATTGACTCAATTTCAGTTAACACCTAAGCCTATACGGTATCCTATCAAAAGGGCGACTTCGAAAGGGCGACCATCAAAAAGGCGAGTCCAAAAGGGCGCCGATAATAAAGGCGCGCGCTGATCGAAAGGGCGCTGATCGAAAGGGCGAGCAAACAAAATTAAGGCGATAATGAGAAGAGCGAGCATCGCACATTCGCGGTGGTTCAAAGACAATTATAATGGTCGGTATATCAACTCTGGACGATTATTATTTATGTCTTAACTCTTACATGTAAGGCTTACCGTAGGCCTGTATAAATGGACAGTTTTAAACGTAGGCCTACAGTGTAGTCATGCACGCGCAGTATAGGCTATGTCCCTATTATGTTTACAGAATAGAAAGCGGATGAGGATTTTAAACTTAATATGCGCGCAGTTAGAGGAAGCCAGTGGAGCTGTTCAAACATGAAAGTTGAGATAGGCTATGCGAGTAGCGTGGAAGGCGTGCAATTAATCTGCCATGGCGGCAGCGTTAAGGACCGACTGTAAAGGTGAAAGGCCAATTAGAAGAGAATTACAGTAGTCAATTCTGGAGCAAACGAAAGCATGAACCAAAGTGGCAAAAACAGAAGACGAAACAGAACGCCGAACTGCCCTTCGACGCCTTAAATGAAAATATGAAGAGCGTGTACGATTAGATACCGATGTAGACCAGTGTTTCTTAACCAGTGTTCGACCGAACCCCTAAGGTTCGATGAGCCAGTGCCAGAGTTTCGGCAGAGGTCCTCTGAAATATATACATATTTAGGCTCAGTGAGTGTGAATGAAAATTCATTTGCTATTTTATTTTTATTGTTCGACTTTTATGTACAACAGTCACATATTTCTCCCATTGCTTCCAAACGGCAACAACAAAGGACACATTAAGATGCAATTGATAGTGTTAGTACGGTCAGTTAACTGTTAGAAGGGCCTAGTTCATGTATTGAATGTAGGATTGTAGGCCCTATCACATTTTGGTGCAATTATTTATTTCGTCTTGTTCCCATTAGTTAAAAAAATATTGTTAAAACTTGAGGGGTTCGGTGAGTGGTCATTGATTTCTCTTGGGGTTCGGCTCCCTAAAAAGGTTAAGAACCACGTACTGCCGTAGACTATATAATTATGTCTTTAAATGAAAGGGAACTATATAAGCTTATAGCGATATCTAATGTAACACCCAGATCATGAACAGTCGAGGAAAAGGTGTAGGCCTATAGTTAGGAAATAATTAAGAGAGCAGGACAAAATCAATTTTGAAAAGCTGCTGAGGTGTGCCATACCAAATAAACTTGGTTTAGGGGGGGGGCGCATTAAGAGAGAGACGATTTGATGACATCCAGGAGTGTAGAGAATGTGAGAGAGACTGAGTATATAGGCCTACGTTCTACTAAGAGTAGCTGGGATGAAGGAGACCCATGGACATAATAATTATGCTTGCACTGTGTTGCACATCATCTGCAAAGAGATGATGACCGGCTGTTCCTCCAGAGAGTGGGAAAGAGAGCCGTAGGCCTATATAGAATAAAGAGCAGGAACCCAAGACAGAGCCTTGAGGAACTCACAGCTTAACGTGGATCCATTTGTTTCTGGAATCACCCGAGATAACTATATTGGTACGGTCAGACAAATATGATCGAAGCCAAAAAGGGGTAGGCCCTGTAATCCATAAGAAGTCTCAAGACGCTGGAGAAGAATATTGTGGTCAACCATATCAAAAGCCAGTGGCGGCGCCAGGATTTCAGGTTTGGGGGGGCTGAAGCCCTAAGCCCACCTAGAGCATTTTTTATGAAGCGCCAAAGGCGCGATGCTGCGAGTGCCAAAGGCACGAAGCCATATACCGACTAGGGGTCTGGGGGAGCGTCGTAAGCTCCCCCAGCGGGGTCTGGGGCGGAGCCCCAGCCGCCAACGCATTTTTAGCTCTGTTGACCTCAACTAGAGCCCTTTTTAGGCTCTTTTGTGCCAGCTATTTATGAACGATAAAATATTGAAAACTTGTCGTTTTGCAGAGTCGCAGACTAGCTACCAGTATAAGAATGTCAAAATTTTATTGTAAAAGTAATGGGCTTAGTCTTTACTATAATCACAAAAGTTAAAAGTTAAGGCCTATAGCCTAACAAGTTTATAAGTAGACTATACTGCCATATGGGTAGGCCTACTATATAGAAAAACCATTGGGGCATATCATATGTAGGGAGGTTTACGGGTACAACCAGTGGCGGCGCCAGGAATTAAAAGTTTCTGAGGGCTGAAACCCAAGCCCTTCCTCCCAGGGACGCAAGTAGAACATTTTCCTTTAAGGGCGGTAATTTTGCATGCGCTGGAGACGCGAAGCTGCAAGTGCCGAATGCAGGAAGTTCATACCGACTAGGGTCTGGGGCGGAGCCCCAGAAACCAGCGCATTTTTTGCTATTGACATCGACAGGAGCACGTTTCAGGCTCTTGTTTGCCAACTATTTATGAATGATAAAGTCATGAAAAGTTTTGAATTTCCACATTGCAATAATAGCATTTTGGGCTGTCATTTGTACTAAATAGCTCATCATTTCAATGCTGAAAATCGTGGATTATGACTTCAAAAGTGTCCACTTGTAGGTCATTGTTTAAATTTTTGGATATCAGCACTTTAATGGTAACATTTTAAGCTGTCATCTCAACAAATTTCTCATAATTATTTCATTGCTGAAAGAAATGGTTTATGAGTTCAATAAGGTTCCTCCACGTTGTATAAATTATCGAATTCCACACTGCAAAGGTATACAAGTTTTCCTCTCGTCCTAGCAAAAATTGTTCATGATGGATAAACAGTAGATAACACTCCAGAAATTTACAATGACACTTCTGAGATATTTATGAAATATTGGGGAGAACAGCATCTCCGTCCACAACCACAAACTTCGGAGTCTTGTGGACCTTGGCCCCCAAGTCTCCGCCCATTACTGCTGGTGCTAAGTGAACACCCCATTTCCCAATGTAGGCCTATAGTTGTGTAGAACTACTGGCGTAGCCCCTCTGGAGGCCGGCGGGCCGAACATGGTGCACATAACCTCATCACGGTTTGCGGCGCATTCTATTTGCATAAGCATCGACGCGCTATTGTAGTGAAATTCAAAATGGCTGTCCTTGTGAAAATCAGCCCCTTCCTCCGCCAACCCGGACTCAACACCCTTCTCTAGCCAGCCCGGACTCACACCGGGGAAAACCTCAGCCCTCTTTCTCCGCCAGCCCGGACTCACACTGGGCCAAACCTCAGCCTCCTTTCTCCGTCAGCCCGGACTCACACCGGGCCAAACCTCAGCCTCCTTTCTCCGCCAGCCCGGACTCACACCGGGCCAAACCTCAGCCCCCTTTCTCTGCCAGCCCGGACTCACACCGGGCCAAACCTCAGCCCCTTCCTCCGCCAGCCCGAACTCACACCGGTCCGGACCTAAGTCTCCTTGCCCCCCGCGCAGACCTCAGCCCCTTTCCACCCACCGCCTCGGACCTCCAGCCCTTACCCAGCTATCCCGGGCTCAGACTGGTCCGGATCTCAGCCCCTTCCCCCGCCAGTTCAAACCCTCCAGTCCTCTTCCCTCTTCCAGACCCGTCCGGACCTCAGACCGGTCGGTACCTCAACCCACTGCCCCGCCATCGCAGATCTCTGCTCCTTTCCTTCGCCATGCCGGTTCGGACCTCAGACCGGCCCGGACCTCAGCCCTCTGTCCTCTGCATCTCCATTAGGGTATAAATAAGAGGACTGTATACGCATGCTAGTGTTGAGTCGCAGAGAGAGTCGATGTCAGGGAGTCTAGCCCAGTCGCAATTGATGTCTCACATGTGAGTCGATGTATGACCGTCCGCCACCGTTGAGGTCCGAAAATAAGATAATAATAATAACTTGTAAGCCGATACATGGACATTCATTGCTTTTTGCTTTGGGATGAGGCTGAGTCACATTTAGGGGCTTAGCACCCTAACCCCTCCCCTGGTGCCGCCAATGGCATAAGCATCTACACTATGACAATATAGTTGATCTCGTTGCCGTTGGTCATTGTCTAGTTTCCTTATTACGAAGTAAGCCGTTTTAGGCATTTTCAGCTTTTTGCTTTGGGGGGGCTGAGCCAAGTTTAGGGGGGGCTTAGCCCCCCCTAGCCCCCCCTGCCGCCGCCACTGTCAAAAGCTGCAGAAACATCATAAAGAGCCAGGATCGAGGGAGAGTTCGATCAGACATGCTGCAGTCGACAGCTGCAGAATAGATTTCAGAGAGAATCAGATGAAGAAGCTCGAGCAGTTTTCGTTGAGTGATGAACCCTAAAGCCTGATTGATTGGAGGCGGAGAGGCGCTACATAAATTTTCGAAATGAATGAATAAAATGTAGGCTCCTATTTGTGTTTTTACGAGATGTCAAACCGCGTCCAACTAGGGCATTACTAGGCCTACACGTAACACGTAGCTAGCCATGGTGAGAATGAAGTTAAATGTCTAAAATTAATATATAGGCTATTCTCCATAAGATGGATCGCTTTTAAAGTCTTCTTTTATTTAGAAGTCTTGACTCCTAAATTTTATTCTCGTTGGCGGGGGTCTTGAAGTCATGCAATATAATTTTTATGGCAAAAACGAGGTTAGACTGGGAGCGCTCCTGAGTAGTTATTAGTTAACCTTGAAGGGTCGCTACCGATACATCAAATTGTTAGTAAATAAAATGATAACGATGCCTATAGAGTATAGCCTATCCACTTGATCATCTTTACTGATCGCTGCCCGTTTTTATTATGAATTTTTCTGATAGTATTTCGTTTTGATTTCTGTCCCTTAAAACTTTTCTCAGGAAATTCCCTCTGGATTTCTTTGGGAGAGGCGATCGATCATCTTTCATCGAAATTATTGGGGCACGTGCCCCCGGCCCCGACTGGTCTAAAGTCCACAACTAGGCCTATGCTTATATAGGCCTGCTATATATGATACACCAAAAGAATTATGAAATGCTCGAGATGCAATAAATAGATAAATATTTTATTACTGTGTTTCAGATTAAGTTTTATATAAGCCAGCCGTTTTAGAAAAAGCAATGAAGTAAGGTTGAAGCTTTTGATCGATCGTTTTAACTCGAAAACTTAGAATGGGAGATTGGCGCACATGTCAGAACTTTCTTCTTTTGATGCTTCTCTTCTTCCCGGACAAATCGAACAGACGACTGCAGACGTCTGTTGTGGAATCCGCGAGAAAACACAACATGAAAGGAATTCTCTGGTGGTAAGTAAGTGCATTGTTATAGTTCGACGATACGTTGTCACCCAGATGCTTCAAGGTGTCATGATGTGGAGCAGACATGCACAGGCCGGTCAGGACCGACCGGTGGAGAGAGTCGGGGGAGGGCATGGGACACATGCGGGCATTGTCCCAGGTTGTCCTTCATGCCTCTCTCCCAATATTCTGTTCAATCAGACAAGGTAGTCTAGGTGCTCCAAGATGTTAATGGTATGAAGCAGACCTGCTGTTGAAGCTGGGCAGCATGACGCGAGACAGACTGAGACAGAGAGTGGCGTCGGACTCGTACGGGCATTGAGCCCAATGATATTGATATTGATGATGATGATGATGATGATGATGATGATGATGATGATGATGATGATGATGATGATGATGATGATGATGATGATGATGATGATACGTTGTCACTATCGCTATCGCGTAGCCTTAGCCTATAATTGGGAGCAGGACAATACCCCCCGGACAAAACCCCCCGGACAAAACCCCCCGGACAAAACCCCCCGCTATAAAACCCCCTCGGACAAAACCCCCCACTCACATGCAAACATACATACATACACACATACATACATACAACATACATACATACAACATACATACATACATACATACATACATACATACATACATACATACATACATACATACATACATACATACATACATACATACATACATACATACATACATACATACATACATACATACATACATACAACATAACATACATTATACAAATATGCACACAAACATTCATGCATGAATACACACATATTTGAAAATTATTTGTTCATCATGTATATAATTCTATTGAAGTTTGTATGTATACATGTATGTATGTATGTGTGTATGTTTGTATGACATGAATGTGTATACGTATGTATGTGATGTATATATGCACGTATGTATGCATGCATGTGCGCATGTATATATGCATGTATTATGTGTATATATGCATGCATGTATAATTGTATATATGTAGGCCCTATCTACGTATGCGTGTGTATATATAAATATTTGTGGATGTATGCATGTATGCATGTGTGAATGTGAATGTATGTACATATGCGAGTATGTGCGTACCCGGTACGTATGTATATGTATGTATGTATGTATGTATGTATGTATGTATGTATGTATGTATGTATGTATGTATGTATGTATGTAGGCATGTGAGTGGGGGGGGGTTGTCCGGGGGGGTTTTATACCGGGGAGTTTTGTCCGGGGGGGTTTTGTCCGGGGGGTTTTGTCCGGAGGGTTTTGTCCGGGGGGGTATTGTCCTAGACTCTCTATAATTATATAGCGCACCTCTCGGAAAATGACTAGACCTATATTCAGACAAAAGAAATGTCTCTAAAAGATTGGGAAGATGACGAGGAAAACCATGCAGTCATTAGTTTGACTCTTAGTCATTTCAAATGGAGAGATCAACCACGGCAAGCATCCGATCATTCCGATGTTAGGCCAGAGCAGACTTCTAGGCCTAGTCTTTTCCTTTTCCTTTTCCTCCAATCCTCCTCCTCCTCCTTCTTCTTCTTCTTCTTCTTCTTCTTCTTCTTCTTCTTCTTCTTCTTCTTCTTCTTCTTCTTCTTCTCCTCCTCCTCTTCCTCTTCCTCTCTCCCTCTCCCTATCTCCCTCTCCCTCTGCTTCTTCTTCTTCTTCTTGAGGGTGTGCTTGAATTTGAACCCATACAGCTGCAGGGATAGCAAGCGTTGAACCTCCCCCTAGCCCCTGATAAACTCCGCCCATGGCTGGAGTGCATGGATGCTTCCAATTAAGCGTATTTTTAAACGTACGTTACACGTTTCATCCATGCATTCATTCATTCTAAGATTTTATATAGCGCCTCTTCAAGATAACTACTCAGAGGCGCTCTCGATCTGCACTAACTAGCCGAAATGATGTTAAGTTAACAGTCATAGCGACTCAGAATGATTAGCGAGCAGAAAATAACAACAAGTTGCAAAACAAAACACAGTTAGCTGAAAGAGTCACCAGTGGCAAGCCCTCGCAAACACGTAGAGTTAACCATTGGATTCCCGTAGAGCTGGTAGATGGCGTGGTTGATCAGAGTCTCTGGTAGGTGGTAGATGACTCCCGTCCAGCTAATCGTTGGAGCTCCAGCAAGGATGCGTGTAGGAGAAGGCATTCGTCGCTTGTCGGTCGGTAGTTGGAAGCGCCGCCGTTGACAGCTGCAGTCGAGGTCACTCCATACGCTGACCTGCGAGAGCCGTCCTCCGACGAGATGTAAACACCGGTTTGCAGCGGCGTACAAGCATGGCATATGGAACGACTCGGCTGTGCATCGTAGGGATGGTCGCTGATGCACTCACGCGGCCAAGGCGACTTGCAACAAAAACCTTCTAACAAGCGTAAAATCCTTGAGAAATCCAACGAAAAGTCCAGTACGCGAGTCTAGAAGCAGTAACTCCAACCTGTCTGAAACAACTGTGCAAATTCTGCATTATGATGAAATAGTCCTTCGAAATGACTCGAGAGGTCGGTAAACGACCACATGGCCGCTGACCTGCGCAGATGTCATCCGGGAATGATGGTTGCAAGACTCAAATTAATTGAATACCTCAGAGGACTATATATATATATACTTTATCCAGGTACATATTTTCATGTGGTGCTGAGACATCAATTTCTATTTTAAACTTAAATTGTCTGTTCAGGAATTTAGCCCGGACACCAAATCTCTCAACCGATGATCGCAGTTACCAAGAAATTCCTCTCTTCGTTTCTCCTCCTCTGCAACCTCTCACTCTCAAGCAGCAGAAACTTGTCAACAAACATCCGGGTACTATGATGGCCGTTTTCCGTAGCACGAAGATTGCTGTTGACGAATGTCAGCATCAGTTTAGGTATCGTCGTTGGAATTGTCCAGTCAAGGAATCGACAAACGGTGGCTCAATCTTTGGAAAAATACTGAAAAGAGGTGAGTCAAACTCTAGTTAGAAAAATAAATTTAGACTATGATAGGGGAGAGTGCTCCAAGATGCCCACGCTAACGAAAATTGCAATTTTCTTCTGTGTGGATTGTAAAAGAAGAACATTTCTGACCCTAATGCAAAGAGTAATCATTAACGAAGCAGTGACAGCAACTACAGAACATAATTCAATAAGATCATTTGTGTAAATTTAAATAAGTAGACCCCCCCCCCAAACGGGGCGTCTTAGGAACCCTATACTACAAGACGCCCATAGGATGGGCATCTTGGAGCAATGGAAATTGACTAAAACAAGTGGTATTGTAATCATGCATTTTAGACTAAACCAATAAACTGCACGACAACTAAACAAATTTAACCAAGACTAAAAGATCCTAAAGCTACAAAGCAAATCAAAACACGAGAAGCAAAAACTCCAACCTTATGTTGTAAGTCATTATTGTCATTTCACCTTATACACAGGCTAACAAAAAGTGACATACGAATCTCTTGGATATTTATCGATCTGTAGGCCTACATTCTTCACGACACCAACCCTTACACTTCCTGCATTAGGCTATATCCATTTCTTCTTCAATAAACATTGGTAAATTTGTAGGCTCAGAATCTTGATGAGCAGAAGGTGGTGTCATGGTAGGCACCGATTCTTGTCCACTTACTAATGGTATCCAAGACGCTCATGGGCATCTTGTAATCTATATGCTTAGTGTACATTCAAGACGCCCATGGGCTTCTTGTAATCTCTATGCTTCCTATGCATTCAGGATGCCCATGGGCTTCTTGCAATTTTCGAATCCTTCTCTACTGACGCCATTTTATTTAACGAGGTCAATGTTTATGAGTTAGATAAAACCATTAAAACAACTATGAATGAATCCAAAATAAATGTTGAAGTGCACGAATTTTTACTGCATAAGGCTAAAGAGAAAATTAGGAAGATTCGTAAATGTGTACTTACGCAAAAGGGGTGAAAATTTAGAAAATTGATTTATCGCGTCAATATCTCGAATACTGAAACATCACTGTCATGGAAGGTTCACAAGATGTCGCTGCATGCAATGAGACAACTAAAACACGAATTTATGTCTGCATGTTTATCCGTTTTAAAGGGGGTGGGCATCTTATTCACCTGGGCATCTTGTAGCACGCTCCCCTAATGTAGGCTAGGCCTAGTTAGAAAGACGCAAAGGCATATGGCTTATTAATTATATATATACTAGCTGGGGTACCCGGCGATGCCCGGGAATTTTATGTAAATAGCCGTGAAGCTATGGCGACGGAATGGAAGTAGCAAACGTTTGGCTTTTCGGGCCCCCACCATGGCTCCCTCCACTGGCTGGACTTGACGGTCTTATGTCTACATGCAAAATTTCATACCAATAGCTGCAAAGCTGCAAAAAAATTTCGCCCCAAAATTGTGTCCACCCCGTACAGCACCCTGCTCCCACCACGCCTATCCTGGGCGAGGTGTGTGTTGGTTTGGGGCGAGGTGTTCCCGGTGGCACCCTATCGAGCTGCAACTTTTCCAGTGAATAGCTGTGAAACTATGGCGATGGAATAGAAATAGCAAAGTTTGGGTTTTCGCACCCCACCGTGGGCCCCTGGTGGGAGAAATTCACCAAACCTTCCACTGGCTGGACCTGACGGTCCTCTGTCTAGATGCAAAGTTTCAGATCAATAGCTGAAAAACTGCAAAAAAATTCGCCCCCCAAACATTTTTCGCCCCCATAAACGCCCTGCCCCTCCCGGCCCCTGAGGGGCGAAGTGTGCGTTGGTTGGTGGCGAGGTGGTCCCGGTGACACCCTATCTAGCTGCAACTTTTCAGGTGAATAGCTATGAAACTATGGTGATGGCAAAAATATATGGAAAATGGAGTTTTCGCCACCTCTCCATTCTCCCCCTCGAAGTAAAGATTCGGCAACGCCTCCACTGGATGGACCTGAGGGTCCTCTGTCTAAATGCAAAATTTGACATCAATAGCTGCAAAAAAATTTGCCCCCCCCCGAAAATTTGCCCCCCTAAACAACGCCCTGCCCACCCGGCCCTTGCAGGGCGAGGTGTGTGTTGTCGGGGGCAAGTTGGTCTCGGTGGCATCCTATGTAGCTGCAACGTTTCAGGTGAATAGCTCTGAAACTATGGTGATGGTGTTTGTTAAAAAAATGGAGTTTTCGCCCCCCCCCCGTTCTCCCTCTGGTGGTAAAGATTTGCCAAATCCTCCACTGGGTGGACATGACGGTCCTCTTTCTAAATGCAAAATTTCACATCAATAGCTGAAAAAATTTTGCCCCCTCCAATTTTTTCTCCCCTAAACAATGCCCTGCCCCACTCGGCCCCTGCGGGGCGAGATGTGTGTTGTTGAGGAGGGCAAGGTGGTCCCGGTGGCATCCTATCTAGCTGCAACGTTTCAAGTGAATAGCTCTGAAACTATGGCGATGGTGTAAAAACAGGGAAAATGGAGTTTTTGGCCCCTCCCCATTTTTCTTCTGGTGGTACAGATTCGCCAACTCGATTTTTGGGAGGACCTGGCGTTCCTCTGTCTAAATGCAAAATTTGGAATCAATAGATGCAAAAAAATACTTTTGGCCCCCCCGAAAAATTCCTCCCATCCTGGCCCCCATGGTTTTAGAAATTTGCCAACCCGTGCACTTGCTAAGTTTGATGGACCCCTGTCTAGGTGCAAATTTTCAGATCAATAGCTGTGAAACTGTGGGCGTGCATTCTGGACAAATATATATACATACATACATACATACATACATACATATAAATAAATATATAAACATCCTCTCTTATAGATATAGATATACATGTATATATGTAGACAGAGTCGTGTGAGGAGCTCAAAAAGCGCTCTAGCGAGCGATCAATCAGATGGATGCGTAAACATACGATTTGATACAAAGAGGTTTTCAGTGATATTTGACCCTAATCATACCGGGATATTAGACAACTTAAACGTACCGGGTGGGGTCCGAACGGACCCCAAACATATATACATACCAACTTCAATATATACGCACATACATGTGCATGCATGTATTATGTATATCTATGTATGTTTGTATGTAGCCTAAGCAAGGATGTATGCATCTTTGTATCCATGCATGTATGTATGTTTGTATGTATGTATGTATAAATGTATGTATGCATGCAAGCAGTGGTGTGTGTATGTATAATACGTATGTATATTATATATATACACATATATCTTTGTGAATGTATGTATTATATGCATGTATATTTGCATGCATGTAAGTATTAATGCATGCATGTCTGTATGTATGCAGTATGTATACATGAATGTCTGTATCATAGTTGTAAAAAACGTTTTTTTCCGTTTTTTATTCGCTCCCAAAAACCTCGTTTTTTATCGTTTTTTATTTTCCCCATCGTTTTTTATCATTTTTTATTATTTCTTTGTCTTTATTTATTCATTTATTTCTGTTATTATTTTCTTCAATTTTAATTTTTTTCTGATATTTTTTATGTTTTCCGCAAACTCTCAAGGATTCAGCTAACTAAAGTCATTATTTCTTCGTTTAACATCAACATTTAAGAGATAGCCTGCGTGTAGTAGGTTCATAATCAAGGTTTTCAAGGTTAAAATGCGGTTTTAGATGTAGCAAAGTCAAATTATTTTCCGTTTCCGTTTTTTATCGTTTTTTTGTCGTTTTTTATTATTTCGTAAAAAACGTCGTTTTTTACCGTTTTTTATTCTGTTTCCATCGTTTTTTACATCTATGGTCTGTATGTATACATGTACACGTAAGTACGTGTGAATACACATATGTGTGTATATAAGTACGAATATAATCTATGTAAGCATACATACATACACACATACATACACACATACATGCATGCACACATACATACATACATGTATACATACACACATATACATACGTATGCACATTCTCGCATATGTAATTACATTCATATTTGCACATGCATACATGCATATATCTACACATATTTATATATACACACGCATACACACATACATACATACATACATACATACATACATACATACATACATACATACATACATAAATACATACATACATACATACATACATACATACATACATACATACATACATACATACATGCATATGCATACGTAAATACATACATACATACATACATGCATACACACATACAAATATATACATACAAACATTTGCATACACACACATGCATACATAGTTTTACAAACGTGCCTACATGCATGCATGCAAACAAGCATAGATACATACATAAAAACATACATACATACATACATACATACATACATACATACATACATACATACATACATACATACATACATACATACATACATATATACATACATACATACATACAGGGCTTAAAGTGTGCCAGGACGGTCATGGACGGCGTCCAGGCACTTATTTTTGAGGCTGGACGCCGTCCTGGCACTTATTTGGCCAGTACTGCCTGGACGGTCGTCCATGACTGCATGGACGCCGTCCATGCAGTTACGAACGACCGGCCATGACTGCCTAAAAATGACTCCATTTGAGGTCGACACAGGCAAAAATGCGCTGGTCGCTGGGGTTCCGCCCCAGACCCCGCTGGGAGACCTTACGACGCTCCCCCAGACCCCCTAGTCGGGACGGGCTTCGTGCCTTCGGCACTCGCAACTTCGCGCCTTCGGCGCCGCCACTGACGACCAATTACAATACAGCGTCGTGGCACTTCTTTTTTTACACTTTAAGCACTGCATACATACATACATACATACATACATACATACATACATACATACATACATACATACATACATACATACTTACATACATACATACATACATACATACATACATACATACATACATACATACATACATACATACATACATACATACATACATACATACATACATACATACATACATACATACATACATACATACAATGTCCTACATACATACATACAAACTTCAATATAGTTATATACACGATGAACAAATAATTGTCAAATATGTGTGTATTCATGCATGAATGTTTGTGTATATGTTTGCATGTATGTAGGCCTATGTATGTATGAATGTATGTATGTATGTATGTATGTATGTATGTATGTATGTATGTATGTATGTATGTATGTATGTATGTATGCATGTATGCTTGCATATGTATGTGCTTGTTTTGCATGTTTACGTGTCTGAATATATGTTGCTATTCAGTTTGCATGTATGTGCATGCTGTTTTGCTTTTATGTACATACGTTTGTGATAATTATATGAATGTATGTTTGTTTGTGTATGTTTGTATGTATGCATGCATGTGTGCATGTAGGTACATACATACATACATACAATCCCTTACATAACAGCATGCTGTTTTGCTTTTATGTCCATACGTTTGTGATAATTATATGAATGTATACATATATGTTTTTATGTTTGTTTGCATGTATGTTTGCATGTATTCATGTGTGTATGTAGGTACATACATACATAACAGTCCCTTGACGAATTGTCCTTGAAAAATAGTCCTAGACCCAAATCTTGCAGTGCAAAGTTGTCGAAATCCAGCTCAACATTGGCTAAAATGGCATTTTTTCGTTGGGGTCCAAACGGACCCCAACAGAATTTTTTTAATTCAAAATTCAAAATAATTTTTTCACAAAAAGTAGCTACAGCATATCAAGTAGGACAAACTTATTGACAAATTGATAAAATGCCGACTCTTAATCATTTATAGCACAAAAGTTGCACGGCACTTTATGTGCTTGGGGTCCGAAAAGACCCCACCGGTATGATTAGGGTTAAAGGCACTTCATAAATCCAACTTAACCAGTTTGTACCCACTGTGCATTCGATCTTCATGCAATGTCTATAGTCCGCCCCATGCACCCCGACCTGTCGTGTGATAGATAACTTGGACAGAAGACATGATGGTGTTTTGTACGTGAGTCTGCACCAGTGATGACATTTTTAACCAGGGCAAGGAGTGCATTGCTTACAATAATGCATTATGCATACAATAATGGACAGGACCTGGTCGGGACATGCCTCGATCTCTCTCTCCACCGGTAGGAAACGGTGTAGGCTAGATCCTACAGCCTAGGCCTATATATATATAGGCCAACTGTTCGCTCTTCATCTCGTTCAGGTTCGTCTGTTTCGTTTTCAGGGCATCGATGAATATCAGATTTCCGCTGTCTATAATTATGCATAGGCTATTGTTTATAAGGCCTACCATAATTATATGATCATGTCAGCCATGTTTGATTCAGTCGACTGGTGACCGGGTTATGCTGTTATCACCATAATAATATCATAGCAAAACTAATTTTCTCGACTTGCAGAGTCTCCAAAGCCACAGCAATCTGCTGATGAATAAATATTTTTGTCTGTTCAAACTCAGGATGCATGGAAACGTCTTTTATATACGCAGTGACTAGTGCTGCGCTGACTTATGCGACGTCGAGAGCTTGTAGCGAAGGCAGCATTTACACTTGTTCATGTGGAATCATTGAGTTTGCAAGACAAGTCGGCCACGACGTGCATGCATCAGAATGGGAGTGGGGAGGATGTAGCGACAACGTTCAGTTTGGTCAGAAATTCACACGAGACTTCACTGACGCCAGCGAGAAGGAACGAGACATCAGATGCGCCGTCAACAGACACAACAACGAGGCAGGAAGACTGGTCTGTGCATGTGCTTTTAATCACAACATTAATTATGTGTGTCTGAATATTAAGCAACCAGGTATGAACAGTAAGCCTAATGTATATGCTAATTGAATAATTGAAATTACTTGTAATTGGTAATTTGTAATTTGACGCCCTAGCTGTAGCCTATCAACGTAACTTGTAGGCCTAATTCAAGTCTGCCTACATTTCTTTATGTAGGCTTAGGCCTAAGTTGTAATTTCAATTACATTCTGCAAAATCAAATTTGAATCACCTGGATCCGCCCCTGGATCAGGACAACTTAGTCTGTGGTATGAACGTAATTAATAGCCTATGCTGCTAGCTATTTCTCATTTGATCACCTTTTCAATTTCTTTAAGGAAAGTGCACTAACTGCTGCGCTGGTCATACGAAAAATGTTGATATCTATCTACAATCTATGTGTCGATCCTTACAAGTTAAATCCACACATTTCTGTGTTCAGCAAAGTAAACACCGGTAGCCTATTTAACAAAAAAAATTATAGCCTAATGCTGCCTCGATCTGGTGTTGCTTCTTTCGTCATCAAGACTTAATTAGTGGTAGAAGAGATTTAGCCTAATTGGTTCCTGATGATATGCTTATTATAGCGCCTACACCTTAAATTGTAAAACACTATATAAATATATAATTATATATAATTATATATATATTATATTACATTCTGAACAAGCAGAAGAGCATTATTCATTCATTCATTCATTCATTCATTCATTCATTCATTTAGTGATCTAGCGTGGGTTGTAATATATATATAGCCTATATATTATATAGGCTATATATATATAGGCTATAAAGGCCTATGTTTGAAACTGTAGCACGTGAAATCTCAAATGGTGCAAGACTGCAAGTGTCACGGGATGTCAGGAAGCTGTTCAATTAAGACGTGCTGGATGAAACTTCCTTCGTTTCGACAAATTGCAAATGTTCTCAAAGATCGATTCGACGGAGCGTCCAAAGTTGAACAGGGTAACAGCGTAAGCCTAACTCCTTTGGCAATAGCCTAATATTGTAGGCCTACCATGGGAATTATGATGAAAAATGAGAAGAATTAGAGGGGAATGCGAATATTTAAATTGATTAGATTTGCTCCTAATTTACGCGCATGTCTGAATTGGTCGAAAATATGACAGGTCTACTGTAGGCCTAACACTGATCGAAGTGCAATAGGCCTACGCTGTCGGCAAGTTAATTAGAGCCGATGTGAATTAGTTTATTGATTTTCTGCGTTTTAGTGATCTAGCGTGGGTTGTAATAGTTCAGTGTAAGCTCAGGTATTGTAATTAGTGCTAGGCTACTTAATTAGTGTAAAAAGTGCTACTTAATTAGGCCTAGTCCTCGATCATGAGTTGCAGATTAGGCTATTTATGGGCACCCGGCATAGCCTATAGGCTAGCTATTTTAAGGCGTCGGACACTTTGCAGAAATCTCGCACTCAGACGACGTATACGTCACAGCATCTGATGTCATCATTGCAATTGCAGCTTCATTCTGAACAAGCAGAAGAGCATCATTAATTAATTAATTAATTCATTCATTCATTCATTCATTCATTCATTCGGACATTTATATAGCGCTCCTTCAAGTAAAAAAACTACTCAGAGGCGTTCCCGACTCCAGCGCGCTCAAAAAGAACAGTTTTAAGTTAAGTAAGGAACGATCCTGGCAGAGTCCCATATGCAGGGTGTAGGCGCAACTCAAAAGGAAGGCTATTCCAGACCGCCGGACCAACCACAGAAAAGGCTCGATTCTTCATGGTAGCAGTACGAGCAAAAGGAAACAAGAGTACTCCCTTATCAGCAGAGCGTATAGCTGACGACGTCCTTGGATACCCAATGTAGCCTAAGGTTGCATAGCTCTCGGAGGTAAATTGGGGCGAGGCGCTGACAACATATATATATATATATATATATATATATATATATATACACATAGGCCTATATATATATATAAAGTACGTTATGGAGTCTAGCATATATATATATTTATTTATTTATTTAGAGTATTTATATAGCGCCTCTTAAAGAAATCTACTCAGAGGCGCTAGACTCGATAACGTACTTTAGCGGCTGAGCATTCCATAATTATGTCTCGCTTCCACTCCTTGCATGTTTTCCATTAAAGTTGCAGGAGAGGCGGAGGAACAGAAGAATGTCGAGTTTAGTATTATGATAGGACATTTGTTGGCCTAGCTAGTCCTAAATCAGTATGAAGCATCTGAAAAATATTAGGCCTGTTATGCCTACTGATAATATTTTAGTCTTGGTTGCTAACTTTGCATTATAGGCTATATATTATTAATTCATAATTATTAATAATATTAATTAGGCTATTGCTATTAACTTTGCATGTATTCTTGTCTTGTTCAACGTAACTTAAATTTGCATTACAATCATGTGAATCATCATAGACAACGACTTTCGAGAGAGAACCTGGATCAAGTTGATCCTGTCGAACCCCAACCTGAAGCCACCAGAACCTCACGACCTCGTCTACTTCGACGACTCTCCGTCGTTCTGTGAACCGGATGTCGGCATCAGCTTCAAGGGAACCGTGCATCGAGAGTGTAACGCTACTTCGATGGAGATCGACGGATGTGATATTCTGTGTTGTGGTCGTGGATTTAGAACAGACATGTACGAGAGAGAAGACAGATGCAACTGTATATTCCATTGGTGTTGTCGAGTGACTTGCGAGACTTGTCTTAAAGCCATAGCCCGAGATTCGTGCTTATAGACGGTGTTTAGGCCTATGACAAATAGGCCTAGGTCTAAACTATAGGCCCCTATAGTTTGACAAAAACGTTTCTTAAGGTTTATAGGCCCTATACGATAAACCAGTGATTCCCAACCTGTGTGCCGCGGCACTCTAGTGTGCCGCGAGAACTTTGCAGGTGTGCCGCGGGAAAATTGTAAAATGTTATTAATTAATAATGATTCCAAGCAAAACATCCGAAAGCATCATTACTGCACCATCAAAACTTACGTCAATTGGTCTTAATCTCTCACACTGTAGCTGCTAGCAGGTTAAGATCTCCAAGAGATATCTTGATTGTTTTCCTACAGTCACTGAATGTCAGTTAAAAAAGAAGGTTGCACCTAAAATACTAAACTCATTGATAGACCTACAACCAGCACAACAGCATAATTATTTCCCTTCGCTTGCAATCGACAATTTTGACTGGGTAACATGGGCGGAGTTGCGGAGTTTGGTTTCCTTTTTTTGGAGAGGGTGGGTTAAAAACTTGGGGTTTGTTTGGGGAGAAGACTCAAATTTTTCCTCGGCACAAAAACTTGATGTTTTTGCGAGTATGATTGCCGTCTCTGGAGCATCATGTAATTTTGATCGGCTGACCGACTAGACTCAGAGTAGACTATATTATTTAGATAAGAGGAACATAAAAATTAGAATATTGTTAAATAATAGTGACAAATAGATTAAAAATTTTATAATTATAATTAAGTGTGCCGCGAAATTTTTTATTCTTTCTTAGTGTGCCGCAAGCCAAAAAAGGTTGGGAATCACTGCGATAAACTAATCCCCAAAAGACTAACAAATAAAACACTAATTTATAGGCCTATTGGTCATTGATACACGAGCATAACACATGCATTGAAACCACAACTAGGCCTATAATAGCCTAAGCCTAAGAGTTAAGCTAAAAAGTTATTTAAGGTAATCTGGAGACGCTTCCCGAGTTGTCTCTATTTTGTCCATTGGCAAATCTCGATGGAAATTGTTACGTGGTAGGGCCTATATAATATTATTGGAGGTTAAATGTCGGCTTTAATTACAACGATTTGCATTGCTTTATTGTAAGTAACGATGATGGATAATTATTGTGCCGACTCTTCAACTGTTACAGTATCAGACAAAATATAGGCCTATAATCTCGTTGCACGGTCTCCGTGGAATGAATAATTATAAACGTCGACTTATAATATCATCCTATATGGCTCTATGGCTCTATGGCCTGTAATAATTAATTATACTCCCGTCGCCGTCGTCGTCGGTGCCTTATTCGTAAGTTCGAACTTTGGCGGCACAAAGGACGATACTCCCATAATGCAGTTATTCGTTATTATTGTTCAGCAATGGCAGAACTGAGTTGCTGAACTTGATATTTAAAGAAATTATTAGCCTATTGTAGTTATACTTAAACACTTTTTTTATCAGCACTGAAAATAATAGTCATTTTTTATTATTAAGGTGACATGCTACCATTACAAAGTTGAAACTCAAAGCAATTGCTATTATTGTGAGTATATTTCTTGAAGTCTTACACCACAGTGACTCCTATCAGCACTGGGATTACAAATTAATGTCTTAGACAGACAGCGCATTTTTGTCATAGTCTGATTTCAGATTTCAAAGTAGATGTCAAAGTGGGTGTTGTTTAGATCGAGAACTGGAAGGTGGAGAATGAGGCGAGTGGAAACGGCATTTCCACTGCGCTCAAACTTCTTTGCTTGCGCTCCTGCCTCCAACTGCTCACCATGCATGGCACCCTGCATGGAAACATTTGCGTTCCAAAAAACTCCTGCATTCCCTCTGCTCACCTATTCAACGTTCCACTGACGTGCATAAAGCAGGACAGCAGCATAGTACAACTGTACGACATAGGCCTACTTCACCTTCCGGAATAACGTATGTGTACCATACGAACATTTGAAAAACATACAGTTACATACGTACCAAGCGTTATTTACGAGAAAAATAGCGTTATACATAAGTTAAAAATGTAATTGAAGTTGCACTGTTACTGAATGAAAAACACAAATTTTATGGAAAAATCACTGTACATCCACACAAATGATCATCTTTTGGACAAAGTAGATGATGTGTAACATCAAGAGGCAGCTGATGAATAGAATTTAGAGTGCTAATCAAAGGCACTGCAACAATTTTTAAGACTAATTCTGTTACTCTCTAATCATGTACATTTAAAACCGAGCAACATGGAACGGTGAAATTGTTTCCTATAGCCAAACCACTACCTATGACACTTTAATAGTTGGCACAGCCACCAGTTAGTGGCACTAATTATTGTGCATCTTTGAACGAACACTAGAAGTTAGGTTAAACTATATGTAGGCCTAAAATAGAAACAAAATAGAAATGGATCTTGTGTTGCCCATTAGATATTTCTCTCACATTCGACGTTGAAGAGAAACAACCTCAAGAAATTAAAGATTTATTAACAAAAGGGTGACTTCGAAAGGACGACAATCAAAAGGTTGAGTTCAAAAGGGTGCAGCTTATAAAAGCACCCATTTGAAAGGGCGCCAGTCAAAAGAACGCCAACAAAAGGGCAGCAATCGAAAAGGTGATCTATGTTGAAGTTTTATAATAAATAGCACCTCGTAATAGTTGCAGTTGTGCATTTAACGAAACTGTCAATTACGACATGTTCAGGTGTAGATAAATATGTGTTGAGGTTGAAATTATGAGCAATCCCTCTGATGTTGTACTCCATTTTGCTTCTGTTGCCATAATCTTCAACTATGATCCTCATATGCTTGGCAAATTTCTTGTAGATTTTCCATCCAAACAGAATAAATATAAATAGCCCATATTGAACTTTATCACCTTTTTGATTGGTGTTCTTTTAAGCAGGCACCTTTATAAACGATACCTTTGAACTCGTCCTTTTGATTGACCCCTCACTGCGTACGTAATATACACCCTTTTGTGGTTGCCCTTTTGATCATCACCCTTTTGAAGTTGCCATTTTGATCGTCACCCTTTAGAAGTTGCCCTTTTGAATCGTCACCCTTTTGAAGTTGCCCTTTTGATCGTCACCCTTTTGAAGTTGCCCTTTTGATCGTCACCCTCTTAAAGTTGCCCTTTGGATTGTCACCCTTTTGAAGTTGCCCTTCTGATAGTATGTGTAAATAAATGGCCTTTTCTGACTGTCATCCATGTCACAGGTGAAATATGTCGCTTAAGGTTCTTTATCAGGATAGGGCCCATGCATATATTACGTACACAAAAATGTCTTATTTTCATACCTCCCCTCTCCCTGCTGCACCTCATACATTTTGTGAACTTCCCCATGCGTACGTACAAATGAGCTTCTCCCCCTTTACAAAAGTGAATTGGCTAAAGTCATCTATGAGACATTTATTTTACCATAGACTACAACATATTTATTTTTTTTAAACATCATATTTATTTGCTAGCTAAAATTTGTTAACTTACATGTATAGTTTAGTGTTTAGATCTGAACAGAATTAAATTAGAATTTAATCAAATGCCATTGGACGGCTATAGCATAATACAAAGTCATAAATTTTATGCTAATGTGGATGTCAAAATTAGACATTTATTTTGTGTACGTATACATTTTGTCTAGACCCCTCTTCCCCCACCATATGCACCCATAAGCAAAATCGCCTAAATCTGACCACTCTCCCCTCACTGCGTACGTAATATATAGACAGCCCAAGGCAATTTTGAACGATTACAACGAAATTTGGTCAAGAATTTCGGTTGATGTTATGTGTCATTAGGCCTACATAAGTTTCTAATGAAACCAACCTAAGTTATAAAATTAATTCCCTACAACATTACACTATTGCAAAATGACGAAATGCGACACAGACTGAATTGAACGAAAGCAAAAGTGAGTGCAGCAGCAGCATCAGCATTGTTGTGCTGCTGCTGATAAATGATGACCAATTGTTATCTGCTGATGCTGTGCGATCGATCGCGATCTCCCGCTTCGTCTGTCGTTCGAGTCGGTTGGATGAGTTTTGAAAAGAATTGATGATTCATTGCATCCGCAAGGCTGATTCGATCTGCAGGGTCGTATTCCAACATCTTTTCAATCAGGTCAAAGAGTTGTCTGTGTTCAGCAACGTCACAGTTCATGTACCTCTGTTTGAATTTAAAAACAACAGTCAGAATACAATTTAGAGGTTAAATTAATGGACTCCACATTGGGACAAGGAGAGATGGGCCCAATTTAAAATCATTGAAAGAGGCATAGGCGTACGAGGCGGGGTGCAGGGGGGGCAATTGCCCCCCCCAAATTCGGGCAAGTTTGGTGGTTTTTTCGGGCAAAAAACCCCAAACAACTAAAAAAAAAAAAAAAAGGTCGTCAACTTTCGGGCAAGTCAGGTTTTTCGGGCAAACACGGACCCAAACGACCTAAAAAAAAAAGTCGTCAACTTTCGGGCAAGTCAGGTTTTTCGGGCAAACACGGACCCGAACAACTAAAAAAAAAAAAAAGTCCTCAACTTTTTGACGGATGTATTTTTCGGGCAGAAGTTCAATCTTTGCCCCCCCCCACTGCTGAAAACTCCCGTACGCCTATGGAAAGAGGGCATTCTGACAATTTGTTGACTTTCATAATAATCCATCCTACTCCAGCAGCAGCAGCAGCAGCATTGGCATCCTATTGAGCCGAGGATGAAATTTGAATTGAACTGCTTGTCCCGTAAATCCATCAGCATCAGCTCACCTTTGTCATAACCACTGACTCCTTGAAATCCACCTCAGTGCCAATGGTCTGATATTGAACAGGTCTTTTAGATGAGTCCTGGTGCAGAACAGTTGTCTGGTTATATATATGTGCTCCATACCTCTGCCTCAGGGAATGGAATTACTGGTAAAACGGGACACGTCCTATCTTGGGCACACGTCATATGCCAATATTGAAGACTACTTGAAGATATTGAAGACATAAAGAAATCTTTGCTTTCACTATAGAATTTCTGTATATTTAAGTCTCTGTTTCTGAAGCAGTTCTTATAATTTCTCATGGGCTATGGCAATGCCTATCTTCAGTTATTTGGGCAGCTGCCCCATATCGACCATGCCCATGAATGGAATCAATTTTCGCTCTCACTCTGTAGCTCAACTAAACTCCCTCCCTTCAAAAGATGACTTGAGACATAATAATATTTCTCCTTCAATGCTTTCAAGCATACGGATAGGCTATCTAAGAACCTAAGTGCATCTTGAATGCCATCTTCCTCTGGTACCAGGTAGTTAACAATCCACGTCTAAGATTTACACTTGGGTGTGACCATGCGTACACTACATATCTATTTATTCAATGATTGATGAAGATGATGATGATGCTGATGATGATAATGATGATGATGATGATAATAATATTCTCTTTATTCAACAATCCGGTTGACAGACTGCAACCGGTTACAGCCGTACAATTATGCAATTGAAACAATTCACAAGAATGGAGATCACAGAATACACAAATCTTAACTATATACAAACTGAACAGCCAGCCTGCAATACATGGCACTAATAGCAGCCTACAAAGCATATCTGCCCAACAGGCAAGGCCGTAGACAGGGGGGTGTTTTGGGTGTTTGAACACCCCCCGAAATGGGAAAATGCAAAAAATCTATTGCATTTACTAGCTCGTGATGCAAAAATTATGAAATAAAACCATGAAAACACCCCGACGAAATGAAACAATAGAATGCATTCACAAGCACATCACGAAAAATAATAATTTAAGCAAAATGAGATGAATTTTCGATCTGATGACTAAATAAAAAGGTCGTCAAACATTTTCCGGCCAAGAAACACCCCCCGAAATAGAATCCTGGCTACGGCCTTGCCAACAGGGGTTCGAATTCACTAGCTTACCTCTCGCACTCTATGCCAGCATGTTATCCATTACTCTACCGAGCCCCCCAATGATGATGATGATGATGAAGATGATGATGATGATGGTGCTGAAGGGTCCCCACCAATCAATTCACTCTTTAAAACGGGCAGAGGCTCAATGCTATATATATATATATATATATATATATATATATATATATATATATATATATATATATATATATACGGTTATAATTTAATGCAATGTTGGGTTTGTATTCCACTCAAACAACATACCAAGCTAAACAACTGGATCGCTATGCAATGGCCAAATGGTTAGATGCTGATGGGTGAGCAGCATACTCACCATTGTGCCATCAATCATTGTTCTAAAAATGTTACAAAGACACAGATAGAACTTTAATACAAATATTTACAAATGTCTCAGCTATTTCTAAGCATGCCTCAAGACAACACAGTCAAGCGAAAATTGCGTCTCATGTATTCTAAGCTTACTTACGTAGAGAGGTTGGCACATCTCCCTGACATATTTTCCAGCGAGGCTGTGGTAGTTCCAATCAAGACGACCATGCCAGAAATATCCAGTTCTTCAAACAAATAATTATCAACGCATGTTACATCGTAGCATGCACTTGAAAGAAGCACATGGCAATAAGAAATCAATGTCTTTGATTGATTAGGTAATCACAGGAATATTGCCATCTGAAATAGACAGTAGACAGGTAGGTCTCAAGGGATTTTAGAAAGACAACAAAATCAGAACAATGTCGTAAATCAGTTCTAGAATGGGAGCGGAGCATCAAGGGAAGGTGAGTTCAGGTTGAGGTCCTACCACCGAGAACGCACAGTTCAGCGCAATGAATGTGCAGTTGTGCACTGTCAGTAGGAAGATCAGAGGGTGGAGGAGAGGACTGGCCAACCACTCTCACATGGAAGCATTAAGAAATAAAATTGCTTTGGTTCACACTCGTGGTTGCCATAGAAAGAGGAAGTCTGCTCTTCTTACAAATGTCCAGAAGAATAAGTAAGTAAATATGATAATTACCTGTGTGAACCTACCTGGATTTTTTGGCTAATCTGTAAGGAACTGACCCAAGTATTCGTTCCATCATTGCTAAATGTTCCCTGTTGTCATGAGTCTAAAAAGAAAGTCAAACCATAACAGCTAAGCTACAAATACAATTTAGTCATGCTGGCAATTTAGATTACTTCAGATAGTAACTTTTAAGCTCTGGATTCATCATCATAATAATATACTGACCTGAAAGAGAGTGTAGCCTGTGTATAGTTCGAATACGATGCATCCTGCACTCCACACATCACACGGCTGAGACCAACCAATCTCTAAAATACATGAAATGAGTTGCTCGTTCAATCATAATTATTAATCCATACAGTTCTACATCATGAGCTTATTGTGTGAAGTAGGCTAACTTTAAAAATATATCTTCAGTATGTTTGCCACTTGAACAGATCACTCTAGAAAAGACAGTTAATGTGATAGTGATTACTGCAACATAATCTGTTGCTCTACTCACTTCAACTTCAGATGCCTAGAAATGTCTGCAATGACATCCATTGCTATGATAGTGGTGCTCAACAAACTGATTGCTTATTATTGTTCATTGAACTTATTGTTTCACTTTGAAGCGATCATTAGTTGTTTGAGCTGCATCATCAACATCAGTCGCAATTGTCACTCGGTTTGTTGTCTTTTCAAAGCACCATTGTTACGGCAACTGCCACAAGCTTTGTGATTGCATGCACCATGGTTGACATGATGGCGTCATTGTGTGAATTCGACATGTCTTAACTGCTGCACTAGCTGACTGATCATGATTACGAATCTTCATGGCATCAAGTGATCGTCATAACCACCTTAACTGGCATAGATCCTTTACTCAAGTGAATTGCTGATATCTAAATGTATACAGCTGGCCTAATCCTACCTTCCTAAGAAATATGCCACAAACAATGAATATTATTATCACTTCATCTCTTCTTTTGTTATCTTTACGCGTATCACACATTAAAAATCCTCAACAAATTTGTTACATTATGTTGATAGTTATTGTGAGATGCACTCATCAAAATAAAGGCCAAAATCTGCCCAGAAAATAATGTAAGAATTACAGGAAGATAATATGGATCTATTAAGCATAATTAAGGCATTTAAACTTAACACTTTCCAGCAATCTTGTCAGGTTATGGTACAGTGGTTATCTGTAAGATCTGTAAGAAATAATCGAGCATAGAAGAACTACCTAAGATGACTTCTGGCGATCTGTAATGTCTCGTTGACACGACTGTGCTGTGATGCTCGTGGTTGAATGTTGCAGAACCAAAATCAATGAGTTTAATGTCACAGCATTTCACCCTTTTTATGTGTCGTTTCTACAAGATACAGCAGTGCAATTGACAATTTGTCAACCAATTTGTCAATCAATTTATCAATCAATTTATCAATCAATTTGTCAACCAATTTGTCGATCAATTTGTCAACCAATTTGTCATTCAATTTGTCAACCAATTTGTCAATCAATTTATCAATCAATTTGTCAGTCAATTGATCAAATCGCAGGAAGACAAAGTCGTCACAATCGTATTGTTGACAGATGACTGCAGGTTATGAAGGTCAAACTGATCAGAATGAGCAACACTGCATAGATTGATCAAGGTGCTTGGGACTCATAATAATGCGTCTCAAGTAACAGAGTAAGAAAATGTCTACGATAAATTATTAACGCAACGTAAATTGACTCTCACTCTTTTGGCATTGTAGACAGATTCGGAATCGGCGCTGACAAACAAAATGTTTTCTGGCTTCAGATCTGTGTGCGTCAGTTGGTTGTCATGAAGAACTGAAAGAAAAAACTTTTCTACTTATGACAGTTTGCATTGTTCAAAACAATAACTGCATTTTTGATTGTCACACACCAAGGCATCTGGTGTTCACTCAACTGTACCCATTCAACCCTTTCACAGTGAATAAATGACAAACAATAGAAGTTATTAACTCATTATTATTATCATTATTAAATAAATAAATTTGTAATGCATGCAAGATAAAAACCAAAATGTGATTCTTATGCATGGGGATAGTAGTAGAAGTAGTTGGACGTTCATCTGGACATTCATGCTCATGTATTGTAAAACTCCACGATTAGCAGTGTATATATATATGTTCAATTAATGGCAATATTCAAGATGTCACGCATCATCCATATTGCCTACACGTTACATTAAAAATAAGATTAGAATTCGTTGCTTTCACTGTTCTCATAAGAAAGGTCTGTTTGCCATTTTCTATAAAAAAACTCTTGTCATGTGATTTTTATCGTACTTGGTTAGAAGCTTGAAATTATGCGGCCTAAGACGAATACTGTAATGATTTTGCACTTCTAATGGAAATAAACTCTGGAGCACATCATGGTTCTCGCTCTTGATCGCTATCGGCAAACGTTACTTAACACCCTGCTTCAGTTAAGATGCTGACCAAAAACTGAAGTGTAGTTCTAAATATATGCTTCTGGTACTATGGTCTGCGAGACATATTTACTTTACATTTGAATGCATATTTAGCAGTGTGCAGATTTTTTACACTAGAATTGCAAACTATAATTGAAAAAGAATTAAACAAATCAATAAGAATCAATATTATGAACGAAAATCATTCACTTTTTAAAGCATGATTTAATTATTTTGTACTTTATAAATCAGAATATGTTTTGAAAACAGCTGCTAAACTTGCCATGTCCAGTACTCACATTTGACAGCCTTTATAAGCTGGTAGGAGATCTTTCTGACTTGTTCCATTGGATATGGGTGATAGGCATTTTCTTTCTGTTAAGAAATATAAAAGTGGAAATATTAAACTGATGGCAGGTATTTAGACAGCCAGAAGAGGTCACTTGCTTAAGAAATCCACAGCATTGTGATTGATTAGAACAGCGGTTCCCAACCCGTGGCCCGCGGGCCAAAAGTGGCCCGCCAGACCTCAAGAAATGGCCCGCCAGGCCTCAAAAATGGCCCTCGTTTCTCAAAGTATTAACAAAAATATATGAAAAATTGACAATTTTGACGAAATAGAACACATAATTATTGTCTATTAGAATTTATTTTATTTTTAACTCTATAAATAACATCACATATTCTATTTTGAATCAATTATAACAATTTTATATGCTTTTAGTTAATTAAATTTTAGCATTGTGGCCCCCTAATGTCCTTTAACTAAGAAAAAGTGGCCCTCTTGTCCTCCAACTTAGAAAAAGTGGCCCTAAGGTCAAAAAAGGTTGGGAACCACTGGATTAGAATCTATCAACTTGGATGCATTTTTATGGTAAGTAAGTCTTTGACTAATCTTGTTGCTTGTCTGCTGTTGAGACAATCAGTTTGTGCCATGCTCTGACTTGCTGCAGCACCAGAACATATCCATACATGCAATCAGGATGACTGTTTAGACCTAGTCACCACTTAACATACACATAGGCAGTGACATGTGGCGTATGTTCGGTGTCTTGGACCCGGAAGGGAATCCACGCGCAACTTCATTTCATCTTCAAACTGTCTATGAATTTCCAAATGGTGGGATGATAAGCCTGAAGTAGTTAACTAAATCTCGCAACGTCCAAACGGAAGGGAAAATCTACAAGAAAGTTGCCATGCTTATCAAGATCGAGGTTGAAGATTACGATAATAGAAGCTACATGGAGTAGATCTATCTCAGAGCTCATAATCTCAGCCTCAACATTTGGAAAACAAGCATTAATTCTATTGACTCTTATTAGTTGATTTTCAAGTATAGCAAAATTTTATTTATTAGATGAATTCAACCTATTAATCGCCATTTTTGTCTAAATTCATTGTAGTTTTAATTGACAATTAAATACACAACTTCAACTATGATGAAGTTCCATTTGTTGTAAGACTTCAACATATAGATCGCCCTTTTGATTATCGCCCTTTTGTTTGCACGCCCTTTTGTTTGCTCACCCTTTTGATCGGCACCCTTTCAAACACGCGCCTTTATAAGTGGCGCCCTTTTGAACTCGCCCTTTTGACGGTTACCCTTCCAAAGTCGTTTTTTATAGTATACTATATACAACATATATTATATATATACCAATTACAATTGTGGTATATAATATATGCCAATTACAATTGTGCGTCAGTATGTAAGCTATTTAACAAAACCAGACGACAAACTATAAAGATTTTAGAAACTCACCAGAAAGTCGAAAACACTTGGACCAAGCATTTCAAATGTTATGCAGATGTGTCCATGGAAGTCAAAACAAGAGAACATTTGCACACAAAGGCTGCAAACAGCATCAACAGATCTTAACAACTAAATCTGTGAGATTGTAATAGGAATTGTGATTTTTTTATTAACAGAAACTTAAGGTTTTATTTAACAGAAATTAAAACTAAAATGCAAAATGAAGAAAAAACGATAATGATACAGAAACTAAAGGAAACTGGCCAAAACAATAACTGAAACCATAACAGTCAAAACTAATAAGAAAAAAGCATGTAGTGAAACTTAAGTGAAAGTACACAATGAAAACCTGGCATCTTAAGATATTCAATGTCTTGGTACTATTCTAGAAAAGCGCCATAAAAAGCTACAGTTTCACCTTGATCCACCAATTTTAAAAGTCCTATCCACAGTGTGATCATGATTTTGCACAGAATGTACAAATCTTTGATTTAAAAAAAGTCTAACATATTGAAATAATGGGCCATAATCTCACTTGGAAAATGAAAGTGCTTGAGGTGTGTCATGCTCTCAAGTAGCAGAGAGCAAGAGGTAACGAGTTCGAGCCCCCATTGGGCGGACATGTTTTGTGGGCTGCTATTAGCGTCGTGTATTGCAGGCTGTCTGTTCTATTAGTAGTTAAGTTTGATGTTAATTAAGATCACTGTATAACTTGAACATGTAAAGCACAGTGCATTTTGCAGGCGCTCAATTAATGAAAAAATTAATATTATTATTACATTTCTCTGGGAGAAATAAATCCGAGGGGGGAAGGATCCTCATCATCCCTGATTCTTACATCAGGCTTAAGAGAGACATTTTTAAAGGCACTATAGAAATGCCCAGGTATCTGCACAACCTGGCAACAATTAGTACATGAAGAAACCATATCAGCGTCTTACTTTTCTCCCTTTGGATCTTTCTCTCTCAGCTTTTGTAGAACATTTATTTCAAGTTTAGCTGCTTCTCGATATTTGTCAACATTTTTTATGATCTTGACTGCCACACTTTCGTTGTTCCTGAAACATTAAAGGAAAAAACTCAATAAATTGAAATGACAATTTTACTCTCCTTAAGGGTTCCAAAAAGTCTCATCATACATCATGCTTTGGTGTTCTTTTAAACACAATAAAGGTCAAATTTTATTGCAGTAAAACTAGAAACATCAGTACTTAAGTAAAGTAACCATCATCAATTCTCCTCAAAAAAGGAAACAACAATATTTAAACAAACAAATAATATTTTCATTGATGTTACAATGCAACTTTCCTTTTGAATAATATTTTTAAAGCACAAGTGAATAGTATAACCACCATCCCTGATAAAATAGGCTTAATTTGATCCAGTTGCCTTTTGAGTGATGACAGCATAATGCTGGGTGGCAAGATCTGGCATAAAACAGAAGATCCTTACGAGCATCAAGTAACCCTACTGCCTTAACCAATTCCTGCATACCAAGCAACACCATAATTATATTCAACTTAACGGAAAAGGGGGCATACATTACCAATGTTGCACATACTAGGACGACATTATTTTTGAATCATGTTCTGACCCTATGATATGGAGTAATCTTCCAAAGTATGTTACACTTATACCCACCATTAACATGTTTAAGAAAAATTAAAAGACTGTTTAATCTTTGTTTACAAGATTTAAACCATTGGTCATAATTTTTTTATTTATTCATTTGTCATTTCGTTTCAGTTTGCGTTCATTTTATGTATAATATGTTGTTCTTTGCATTGTTTTACAACAGCCAAATGTTATCGAGAAAGGAAGGGTCAATCCAGCCTCAGCAGGTCCATACTTGAAAGCCATTTTCCCTGATTGCTGTTGTTTTGTATTTGATTGATACTCTGTCAATAAATGGCTACTACCATGTCTAACTCCAATACACTGTTGCATAAAATCCTTCATCATTAGTTCACTGTATACATACATAAAAATTATGATATTGCCAGTTTTAACGATGACTCCAATATCTACCTTGGTAGCGTAGTTGTAATAATAGCAATTTTGGGCATAAGCAAATTTATAACATGCTACCTTTGAAGTGCCTTTCAAATATTGACATTGCTGAGTCACTTTTACTCTTAGCACGTTCACCGCCTACACGCCATGTTAAATGACTGGTTGAAGGACGAGTTAACTCATCCTTGGCGGTGAACGTGTTAATAAGAAGAGATTTAAAAACCAGAAAAATGCCATAGGCCTATACCTTAAGGCTTAAACGAACAAAGTGAAATTCTTGGTGAGGTCCTTCTTGATCTAACCCTACAAATTCAAATTACATTGTCATACGTAGGTTCACTTCAAAGTACAGGTCTGTCCTTTTACACAATGTGATCCATTGTCTAGCATAGAGCTGCCTTGATCAATTTATTGTTCCTCTCACTCTTAATCCCACCAGGACACAACTTGCGATCGCTTTCTCTGGTTGGCCGTCTGACCCAACTTACCAGAAAACTCATTGCTTCTGCATTGTCGTGCATGCTTGACCACATCTACAGAATTCACTACCGCCAGCTTAATATGACACCTTCTCTTTTGTTCAAGCAATAATTGATGACTAATCTTTCTCTTCAGCCACTAGTGCATTTTGCGGTTAATTCATTTCGTAAGTGAGTAAGATGTAAGCATGATAACCATGATAACATGTGCTGTACACAATACAACAAGTGGATAAAATGGAAGCACTACATAACATTACAAAGAGATTAGTCTTAACCAACACTGTTGTCACCTCGTCTGATCCTTGCATTCAACCACTTTTCCAAATGTTCCCTCTCCAAGAGTTCGAATAATTTCATCTGAAATATTCATAATCTATATATATACACGCACGCTACGCAAGCACATTTGCAGTTTTGACATGTGGTTATTGAAATGGATGGCAATTTAGTGACTTTTAAACATCCACATCAAATCAATTTAGTTATACATCAAATCAAGTGAAGATGGATGCTGAGGTATCTAGGTCAATCGAACAGAATACAATGGACTTGCTAATAGATGCTTAGCTGCGTTGCTTGCTATTCTATGGCCCAGCAATACCGTCAGAATTTGACTTTTTTAAACAAGAGCAACACGAAGAAGAAAATTCCACTGAAAATAGTATTGCAATACTCCAAGTTTTACTCGTCAAAACAAGCGAACACATTAAAAAACTATTCATGCAGAGTCATTGCAGACACTGTGCAGTGTAATATTCAAATAGTTAATCTTCAAAAACCTGAAATCTAATGTAAATTTTCAAACAGTCAGCAGATCATTCCACAAGGATGGGCAATAACAGTCAATAGAAAATTGTTTCAACCTGATGCATGCAGTATCTCACTCGGAACAATGTTATGCTGCTGCTGCGCTGGTGTTATACTCATGCACATGAAAACCTGCAGTCAAAGCAGTCTTCAAAGTTACAAGGGTTGCAGTGTTTCTACGAAACGAACAAAACACAAGTTACATGTTAGTTTGAACATCAACGCATTCCAAACATTTCAAACACAGAATAATGACGAGCTGGTTGACGAGTTTAAATGGAAATAAATCTGATTGAGTTCCGTTTTCAGTTCAGTGGCTGGCAAGGCAGACTGTGAGAGAACATACATGGATAAGTAGTGCTCAGTTTTCATCTTCCATTCAAATGAATGAATATCCACTCATTAACAAGTGACCACTTCCTATGATTGAATGCAATGCTGGAGATTTGTCTCCTTCAAACACACCAGAATGAATGCATCCTATGCCTCTACAGCTGTTCTATCTTCGTTTCACACTCTTGTAGGATACCATCTAAGGCACCACAGGCCCTTGACTGCATTTTAATTTTCACTCTACTGCTCAAATAATATACACCGTGGTTCAAAAAAAGTAAGCCAAATTGTTTTGCATATATCTCTAATACCTGATGACATATCAAACTAAAATTTTCCAAATATTTAGAGAAGTGGACCAAGAATATGATACCAAAATTTCATGAGATAAAGTGGAACGGCTAAAAAGATATGAATATTCAAACTTCATATACCGAAATTTCAGTTTACACGCAATTTTCTGTTAGATTCAATAAAAAGTAAGCCAAACTGTTTTTCTTACATCTTTGATGTCTGATGAGTAATCATAAAAACTTTTCCCAATATTTAGGTAATTGAACCAAGAATAGTATTCCAAAATATCATTTCATAAATTTAAAGAGATATAAAGATATGGATATTTCAACTTCATCACCCGAAATTTCAGTTTTCAGCAAGTCTGTTATGGTGTCCGTTGCGGTTTTGACGCTTGGCCGTTCCCATTTAGTCTTCATTGATCCTGGAGTAAAACTTAATGATTATGGCGATGTTCTGCTGTCACAGCATCCTGTATCTGTAATCAGAAATCTAGTCCTAGAAGGCAGATTTGTTTTTCAACAGAACAGCGCCAGCCCACAGAACCAAGGAAACCATCAAAATGCCGACAAGAGAGACGCCAGACTTCATTTCTCCCACATTATGGCCTCCGAACAGCCCAGATTTGAATCCTGTTGACTATAAAATGTGGAACGTGATGCAAGACCGAGCCTACCAGACAACAATCCATGATATAAACGATATGAAGCAACGCTTGTTGGAAGTGTGAAATGGCCTGGACCACAGGATAATCGACGTTGCTGTTGCCATTGCAATGGCGCCAACGCTTCCAGGCTTGCGTGCAAGCAGGAGGAGGACATTTTGAGCATCTTATTCAATTAAATTATCAAACCATACTGTTGGGGTCATATTGTTAGTTCAATTCTCTACATATCTGGAAAATTTTAGAATGATTAATCATCAGGCATTGGAGATAATAAGGAAACATTTAATTGAATCTGACAGAAAATTGCTTGTAACCTGCAATCTCGGCATATGAAGTTTAAATATTCATATCTTTTTATCCGATCAACTTTATCTCATGAAATTTTGGAATCATATTCTTGGTCCAATTCTAAAAATATTTGTAAAATTTTGGCTTGATATGTCATCAGGTATTAGAGATATATGCAAAACAATTCGGCTTACTTTTTTTGAACCACGGTGTATATACATATAATTTTATATATTCTTTTATATTGGATGTACTCTTTCATTAAAAGCAGATACAGAGTTTCGAGAACAAATGTACCCGTAAGCTTTTGCGCATTTCTTGGACGCTCAAACTTACCACAGAGCAGGTTTATCGGCTTGCCGGAACTTCACCAGAGCTCTTGGGTTCCATTAAGGCTCGCAAACTCTCCTATTTCGGTCATACCATCAGGATTCCCCAGGATTGCGTGGAAAAAGCCATTATGCTGGGTCACGTGGAAGGTTGTCGACGCAAGGGTAGACCGCGTATTAGCTGGATTGACAACATTCTTGCTTGGTCCCGTCTTTCCGGATCCAATCTTCTCGCCGCTGCACGCGATAGGAGGCAGTGGAGAGCTGTAGTCCATGCATGCGACCAACCGTCGCGCAGCGACGTCGGTGATTGACATGACATGACTCTTTCATTACTAACTGTCGTGTATCTACTCAACATATTACGGTACTAGCTGCTTTTAAATGTTGCTGTCATATCCATAATTGAGTATCTTTTTCTGTCAACCCATTGTAGACTTCCTTACACAACTTCGCAGCTCAGATGGAATCAATGGTGCCTCACCTGTGGACTGGCTATGCTCTGAATAATCAAAGCAATGTTTCAGAAATAACAGGCATGGATGTCGTCAAGATGTCATCAAGATGTCAAGATGTCGTCAAGATGTCGTCAAGATGTCATCAAGGAATCATCCAACTGAGCACTATCTATGTATTGACAGTTCATGAAAGGATGAACCATTGAGCAGAACCGAGGTCCTTCTGGCTTTTCCTTCCCTATTACTCTTTGGTTCTTCTCGCTTTATGATTTATTCGTATACACAATTACACATCCGTGTCAAGCAAGGGTTCAATAAAAATCTTTCTTATGGCTATGGTTAAGTCAGCCTAGACCAGCGGTTCTCAACCTTTTTAGTCTGGCGACCCCGTTTTAACATTTCAAAAGTTGTGACGATCCCCAACGACAAAATTGATTGTGTAACAACCTCCGTTTCACCTCATTTTTGTTACTATTGTCCATTGTTATGCATTTTCACCCTCATAATACGAAAACTGTTTTTGGCAGTTGTATGAGGTTTCCTTTAGTTAGAAGTAGTCGAAGTTATACAAACATATTCCGCTTGTGATGCAGCGTCAACAGCTGTCACGTCTTGCTTAGAACTGGAATTCTTCAAACCCGCTGTCTCAAGTCAAGTGTGCCTTCTTGGCATCATCAGCTTTGTTCTTAAAAATACTGGTCATGCTTTCCTACATGGATGGTTATAATGGCCTATCTGAATAGTGCTCTGCGGTTTATTTGTTGGGTTTCATTGATTCTAACGATAAAATGTCATAACAAAGACCCAATTCCAATTTCTCTATTCATGCTGCAACTATTAAGCAATAGGCTACTCTGAGAATTGGTCAATAGTTCTTCTTTTCTTAACAGTCATTTCACCTTACTGATTCGTTTTGCGATGCTAGCAATTTCAAAAACTTCATTTGTGTTCTTATGAATGCGTCGAGCAGGAGGAGTTTTGAGAATGGACGTTCCATTCCCCGTTGTCAACAATTTTCCACCCCACAATGGTAGCATTTTAGGCTCTTCATAATTTCAGTGCTGATAGTCGTGCTTTACGTCTTTACGTCTTCAAAGTGTCTCCTCCCACTCTTTAGAATCTCATTTTTTTTAACTTTATAATTTCAGTGCTGAAGGCATGGTTTATGACTTCAATAAATGTCCTCTTTCCATTCTTAATTTTTCTAAATTTCCAATCAGTAGCCTATTTTAAACTGTCATCTGAATTTTGTCAATGCTGATAGTCATGGTTTAAGACTTCAGAATGTCGGCCCCCAGTTGTTAACAATATTTTGGATTTGTGCACCGTAACATATTAAGCCATCATCTTAAAAAAATTACTCATAATTTCAATGCTCAGAGAGGTGGTCTAGACTTCAGAAAATATTCATCCCTGTGTTTCTTTAGAAGAATAGCAGAATTTACATTTGAAAACTAAAATGTAAAAAATTAAATTAGCTGCCGCAATCTAACTGATGAATAATAGCAAAATAATGAATAAAAATTTATTTTAGTTTTTTGAAATTGCTATTTGGCCGATATCTTTTGCAAATTTCTGAAGGGGCCAGGTGACCCCTGGCAAATTGTCAGGCGACCCCCGAGGGGGTCGCGACCCACAGGTTGAGAACCGCTGGCCTAGACTAAACCATGCAAACAAAATACATAGGGTGAGTGCACACTACGTACAATCAGCTTAAAGTATAAAAAAATTAATATTCTGCCTTATGCCTTGTCTTCCTATGCATTGCAACCCTCAAAGCTCATGTGAAATACGCAAATTTTATTGTTCAGAAAGTATGGTAAGTTGCCCTCGTTTACATCGGCCAGGTGCACATGCTTTAGGCTGCATAAGACAACTACACATGTATTTTAAACAGACTTCATACTATGAGCAAATAATACAGACAGACATGACTAAATGATGCTGAAGATTCACAATGCGTGTTTAAGTAGTTAAGATTTAATAACAGGCAACATGAAATGATGTCCTCACTTGTTCTGGAGGTAATAGACCTCACATATAGGAGCAGAAGCTGGTGAGGATAGTTGGCAATGTTGCTATGCAGTACATACTGCTGCCGCTGCTGGCAATTCAATAAATTGCATTTTAATTTTATTGCATTGAAGCTTGAATAGAGTTGCAACATATGCTGATATGGTGATTTGCATATCCTGTTAATTACATGGCATTGAGAAGCTGAAAATAAGAGATTGTTAAATAACAATTCGCTTGTTCACATATTCCTTCGACTGAGGTCTTCAGCTGCTATATGAACTCTGCAATCTCATACAGATTTATGATCGATTAGATTAAGATTGATTAGAGAGAAGATTAAGTGCATTAAGAAGAACAGTTACACACAGCGACTGATTATGAGATCCTTTTCTTTGTAGATGAGATGACCTTCGGAGTCATCTTGTATCCCTTTCGACCAGACTTCATTCTTCGTATCAACTGACAGACTTTTCAAATTCTTGTCTTCTGTCAACGTCTAATAAAATAAAATTTTAAAAAATACATTAAATATTAAACGGAGTAAGAAATATTCTGTGTATGAAACAAGTAATCCAACATGTCCTAAGCATATATGTGACGAGCGCGGACCTTTCCCGTCGGATGTCGCGTACTAAATAAAGAGATATAAGGCAAAACAGGCGAGAATTCTCAAAAACATGGAAAATTGTTTTATGGTGTATTATTATTTTAAAATATGTCTACTTTCAATATCTGCAATTAAAAATTTTGAATTCAAATGCTTAGTGTTGAAAAAATGACTTTTACCGCATGTGGTGTCAAAAGTTGCTTTGAATCAATCGCTCCATGAGCTATTTTCAAAGTTAAAATTCGCTACGAACGACAGAGCTATTATACGCCATATGGACTATTTCTTGTAGTCGTGTCTACCACGTAAAAAATTTTCCCTTCAATATGGTACTGAATGGTCCATAAAAGCTGTTTCACCCGTTTAAATGAGCAGGTTTTGGTCAAAGTTTTAAGCATTCATTATTGCTTGCCTGACAACAAGGATGATTATTATTCAAGCCACGCCTCCGACCCAGTTTTCTTAGAGTCTAATTGGCTTACGAGACATATCGCGACACTGACCTTAGATCGTGCGCATGCGAGCTAGCAATTCTTGGTCTCTCAACTTGTTGATGTTGCTCATTTTCTTTGGTTACTTTCGGAGAGAAACGTTATTTTTGCGTTTGTTTCGGAAAGAATTCGTATGAAAATTATTCACACTAAGCTTAATTTACATTAGCCTAATAGAAAGTGAAAATTTGAAGCTGTTAAACTGTTCAAATAGTGATAGCCTAGGCAGGCCCTATTCGTAATCGTAGCCTTATCTCCAAGCTTCTAAAGTGCCATTCGAAAGCCAAGTGTGGAGCACCAGCTTATTCACGAGCGCTGCGTCAAGTCAAAAGGGTTGTCCGTAAGAGTAGTCCAAAAGTGGTCCGGGTCGAGTTACCATAGAAAATGAATTCTTAAGACTGTCCGATGAACACGGGTCTTATTCAGCGAAGCGATAAAGATTCCGCCGACGATAGGTAAACATGTGCGCATGGTCTATTGTCTAAGTGGGTACATAATTAAAATTCTTTATAAGATTTGAAAGAGTCTCGTATTTAAGTCAGTTCTGTTTATCGGATCCAACGTATTCCATTCACGTCTGCTGGTCGAGTAAACAAATCGCGAACAATTATATCGTAGGTCCCTTCACGCTTCGATGTCAAAGCCTTATTTCTTTGACCAGCGGCTCATTAGCCTAATAAGCCTCCTAGCCGAGTCAACAAATCGCGAACAATTGTATCATCAGTCACAATGTTTGCATAAATTTAATCAAATCAAGAATGAGGTATAGTAGGCTATCATATTCGAGCTTACCTAGAAGGACCTTGTTAATTATTTGTTTGTGTTAGGCTATTTAAGACTCATACATCGTCGGTCGGTCAAAATGAAACGACGATCTGTCCGCCTGCGCGTTAGATGCGTTGTTTGCATTAGTTTCATTAATTCAATTCAGCAGTAGATTGTATTTCTATCACAGTTTTGAAAGTAGTAGTTCGATTTTCATGCCGTTTGATGTATTCGATACAGGATATAGCCATGAATGGACCAGCAAATTTGCAGAAGAATAAATTAATGGTTACTAAGGACTTACCCGACACAAATGTTCCGAAACTTTAAGCTCGATTTTCTCAATTGTAATGATTTAGCAAATTGCAGATTCAAATGAGTATAACTTCAGTTAGAAATAAGATATTTTCATTCTGTAAAAAGTATTTTGAAGAAAAATATCTGTAGAATATGAATAAATAAAAAGGTCCAAAACCGTCATGTGACGGAAAATCATCCCCCCCGTCACATATGTGGACATTTATATAGCACCTTACAATAACCTCACAAATGTGCTAAACGTAGCTACCCAAAAGTTCTTAAAAGACACTTTGAGAATGTTTCATGAGATACACACAGTGCAGTATTATGAATTGTTAATGGAAAATTGGTACAGCAAGAAGGTCCAATACATGAGAAGGCATGTGTGCATTTATTCATTCATTCAAGAATTTATATAGCGCTTCTTCAAGGGAGACTACTCAGAAGTGCTCCCGACTCTAGAACGGCAAAAAAACCAGTTTTGAGTTTAATAAAAAATGTTTCAGTAATAACCCCAGAAAGTAGACGCACTGATGCAGTTGATATATTAGAGCACTGGACAATCAAGTCCCCACGAGTCGCAGAGCACAAGGATCGACGACCCATTGGTTGGAGACGGGAACACAAAGTTCCCTAATGTACTCTGGGAATCTTCTATGAGTTTTCATGTTGCTCCATAAAAACTTTGAGTTGCATGATCATCATTCTCACTCATCGAACAAACAAAAACATTACGCTGCAAAGTATTCGAATTATGGATGTACCGAATTATTGGTGATTATCACTATTCAGCCGAATTTGAATAATAGGCACAACTATTTTAATGCCGAATACAAAAATGAATAGTGAACAAAATAGGTTTACCATCAAGATTCAGTCACTGTACACAAAGAATGAGACTAACGAGACTGTGATACTGCGGTCCAGGCAATAGGTTCAGCCCTAATTGGAAGACATGGACTCATGGTTTGGAACTCCCAGGCAAAAGAACTAACCTGTCTATCGTCAATCCATCAATTCAAAAATAAGTTAAAAGTTCACTCTTAGCTGCAATTGTATAAAAATCTACCACATGGTTTTGTGCATGAATTGCAGTGCTGTTATGATTTTCAATTACTTAGCATTTATTGTATAAAATAAGTCTTTTACTCCTGTATGATTAAGAATGGACACCATAAGCAAGCATTGTTTGAAGACATATCGTAGTGTGTTGCATGATGTTTAAAAAATACACTAAATTGGATTAATTGTTGATGAGACTAAGGTTAGCCGCATCTTGTGTTCTTTTGGGTCTGCCCACTGGTCCCACAGTAGGTCTACATGACATGTCTAAATAATTAATTGCTTGCATGCATTATGGTGACCAACCAAAGTATCAACTGGTAAAAATATTGATGATGCCGACTGACGTGTTTCAGCGCATCTGCGTTGCATACCTCTAATTCTAAATGGTTCACAGACCAAGATGGGTCATTAATGCAGCAATGGATATGGCAGGGTCTGCAGGAATGGTCAGGAAATATTATTTCGCCTAAAGTTTAAGTAGTAAAGTTTGCTTCTTAAGTACTTGGGTACATGAGCTATGCCTAGAGAAAGTAGGGGGTCCTGGTCCAAAACGTTGGGAAACCTCTCCTCTAACTTAAAAACAAATTGTTTATTGGATTATGTTTACATTAGGTTGAATATACATGATGTACAGTAACAATGGAAGGCATTCTCTTCCAACAACGATACAAGTCTATTCCAGCTGATCCAGTCATCATAATTACTATTTTCTTACCACAAAGATACAAGCTTGACTACAATCCTTTAATAGAATAAGTCGCAAATTAAAACAACAGATGGTCCCCAGAGAAGTTTCAATTATCTTGATATTAACATAACAATCCCTGATGTACCATGCATAGGTTTCTGTGCAGTGCTAGCGAACGAGGTCTCTCCCCCCACCCCGAAGAAAAGAACTGAGGAGAACTGGGTACAATACCTTTTCCATGCAAAGCCAGTGAGGGTCGGTGGTGACGACATCAGCTGAGGAGGAAGCAGTCGTCCCATTTGCTTCACTGACGCCCAATTTTTTCTCTCCTTTGACATCTGACGGATGATTTCCTTCTTTCTCTGATCCCGTGCCGCCTGACTTCACCTGACTGGATTCTGCGTGGAGAGATGCGTGACTACTTTTATCGGTTCCCTTTCCAGATGTTGTATCCGACGAAGAAGCAGCAGATGACGCTCCGACCAAATTCCCGACTTGTATAGCATTCAACTTGCTCCTCAGAGTCGCAATGCTATCTGGTCGAGGCATGATCAACTTCAAATGGATTGCTTCTTACCAAGAAAGAAGTTGCGACTGAAGTTGATTCCTTCTAAAATTATATATACATAGAAATGCAGGAAATGTACAAGTAGCTCCAGGGATTGTAAGTGCAAGCCCACAGCCTGGGATTCAGTCAATAATTGAGTATTTAACAGTTTTCACAATTGTATATGGTTACTTCTTTTCTCCACATACTCAGTCTTTAAAGTAAAAAGTATTCAGTATAATTATTGAACTGAGGTTTTTTTTACCAATCCCAATAAGTTAGTGCTCAGCATCAAAACATGACCTTTGTGCCTCTAAAATCAAAATATAGATGATACAGCATACCGTGACAATCAAGCAGGATTTCTGTTAAACAAATAAGCATTGTTTGCTTCTACGCCCAATTTGCGTCAGCAGCACTGGACCATATGAAAGACGCATGAGTTAGCACGGGTGATGAATCTGGACAAGCTAATACGCTTCGCAATACGTTTTCAGCGTTGTAATAAAGCAGTCAAAAGTAGGAGTATAAATAATAATAATAATAATAATAATAATTGCATTGTCTTACAGTTAAAAAGTCGAGATGACTGTACGTACCATGCACCTCCTGAAATGAACTCCATCAAAAGTGCTGGCTAGCTGATCCCAAACAACGATTACCGACGACCAGGCTATATCGAGGAACAACGCACTGAGGGCGGCGAGCAGCAGCAGCTGCTCAAAGACCGTCCGTCCGACCGTCCGTCCGTCCGTCCGTCCGTCTAGTCTCCTTCTCTCTCTCCGTCGTTCTTCAACGCCTACCAAGAAGAAACTAGTTGCAACGCTGCTGGCGCTAGCGGCTAACCATACAGCCTCCTACACTGTAGCTGCAGTCAGTCGCCATCTGCTGCTGCCGTAGCCACAGCCTCCTCCGCTGCTGCAGTCAGCCAACGCCTTACTCAACGGTGGCTTACCCAACCATCGCGTGCATCAACGTAGGCCCTTAGAAGCTTCGCTTAGCAGCAGCTGCTGCTGTTGCTGTCCGTCTTAGCGCTGCCTGCATTCCCAGAAAAGCTGCCGAAACTACAGTGCAGCGTAGGATGACGTACACCGTCGTCGGCCTAATTCACGTAGGCTACACTGGGTGAGAGACGGGCAGAAAATGGGTGCCATGAATAGGCCTCCTCAGGCTTAGGCTACAACGTCTCAAACATTAGTGTGTCATACTGGCCTACTTTTGAACACCAGTGGTGGATACAAAACATTGAAAACAGCAGAGACAGTTTTAGCTATAATGCTTAAATTTGATCCCTTACCCCCATATTTAAGTGATTCTCAACCTTTTTGGTGCTGCGACCCCTTGGTAATATTTCCAAAGTTGTGGCAACGCCCCCCCCCCAAATGTGTCGATTAATTTTACCCCCTTCACAGCACGTTTCATATCATTGTGATGCATTGGAACAATGCTATAGGCCTAATTTTGTGAAGTTCCCTGGTCTTTGCGGTTCTGAAAGCAAAAGAACATAGGCCTAGTCGCCAACTTTCGCTTTTGTCCCGGGTGCACGGGTTATCCCCCAGGGAGAATTTTTATTTGCTACAGTGTCACACCCAAGTTTTAGTGCAGTTTCGTATAAAGGAATTGTTTTTTTTCTTCAAGTAGGCTCTACTCTTACCCGAAGGAGGCCTATGCATAGGGGACAAAGGCACCTCAAACTTTCGGACGAGTCGGTTTTTTGGGCAAGTATATGCCCAGGAAAATAATAAACAAACTATTCTACTTGAAGTTCAACGCTCATTATCAAACCACATTATCTCACAGTTTCAATTTGCTCAAATCGAGTTAGATACTAGCTCATAGCCACCATGGATAGGATCCATGTTGGTTAGGATTCAGAAGTGGATACAGAAATTTTAGAAGGGGGGGCAAAAAAATTTGGTGATCTTTGCCGGAAAAAATCTGATGACCTTTTTTTAGTCATCCGACCGAAATGTGTGACAAATAAACCATTTTCCCTGCCAAAAAATTGATGAACTTTTTTTATTCATCCAGCCGAAACATGTGTGAAAAATTTAAAAAATACAATTTTCCCTGCCAAAAAATCTGATGACCTTTTTTAAGTCTCTTTGGAATATGCCATGACCTCTCAAGTCGTGCATTGATTTAAATTTTAAAGGTTCTTGAAACCAAATGGGGGCCACGTCCCATGCAATTTTGAAATGGGGGCCATGGTCGGATTGGTCCCTCTGGATCCGCCTCTGATAGGATTCATAGTGGTTGTCATATGCAGCAGGTATATCTAACTCGATTTGGGAAAATCGGAACTGGAAGATATGACAGGTAGCACTGGTAAGAAACCATTTAGTTGTATAAAAATAGCATTTGTACAAAGTCTAACAGTAATTTATATCTATTGTAAAATGGCAGTAGGCCTATCAAGAGTGAATAATAACTTTATATAGTATATAATAAATAATCATGGTATATTACAACTGTACAGTAATGTTCATGTAGTCCAATAATACAAACTTACTTACTTAGACTTAGTTCCTCCTGTTCCGATCGGAGCATTGGTCAACAAGTCTTCGCCACTCCATACGGTCACCAGCTACCTCCTCCGCCTCGTCCCAATCCAGTCCCATCTTCTCCAGATCTTCCTTAAATGTACGTCTCCAGGTGTTTCTTGGTCTGCCTCTTCTTCGCTTTCCCCCCTCCGGAACCCATGTTATCGCCGTCTTCGCAATCCTCTCCTTTGGTAGTCTAAGAATGTGCCCAGCCAACTTTCCTCTTCTCTCCATGATGACATACTCCAGGTCTCTTGATCCTGCCAATTTCAACACCTCCTCATTTCTGATGTGATCTCTCCATGAGATGCCCAGGATGAATCGTAGGCACCTCCGGTGGAAGACATTTAGCTGTTTTGTTATCTTCGCCGTTGTTTTCCATGTTTCACTTGCATATAATACCACCGGCAGCACCAACGACGAATACAGTCGGATCTTCGTGTCACTGTGTAGGCCTATCGCTCCTGATTTCCACACTGTTCTCATTTTTTAGAAGACCGCAGCTGCTTTACCAATTCTTGTCCTTACATCCACCCCTATTCCTCCATCCCTTAATTTCCATATAGCTGCCCAGATATGGAAAGTGGTTGACATACTCTATGTTTTCCTGTCCGATTTTGATGTTCGGATGTTCACTGTCGCCGATTATCATAGCTTTAGTCTTTGCACTGCTGATGTGTAGCCTAACCCCACTCCTTCTCCAAGCTCTTGTAATCTCGTAGTCATCCGCTGCATATCCATGTGTGTTTCACGTTAACAGTGCTATGTCATCCGCAAAGTCCAGATCCTTCAACCTACCCTGATCCCAACCAATGCCAGCCGTAGCATTATCCATCGCTCTATTCATGATGTAATCGATGACAAGAGCAAATAGGAATTGAGACAGCACGCAGCCCTGTCGTACTCCTGTTTCTATCTGGAACATTATCGTGTTGCCATTCTATGTTCTGATCGATGCAACAACTTGCAACTATAAAACAGCAACTATAAAAACTATTAGGCCTATCATTTTGTCAAATTTTTTGGGACAAATGTGCAGCAGGTCATTTCTTGGGTGAAAGCTTTGCCCTCCCCTGGAGATGTCCAGATTGAATAAACACTGTATGCTGACCACCAATGACAAAATCACTGGTTATGGACTCACTTATCTGGGCTCATTTCACACTGAGCCTGCAAGCTGCAACATCAGTAGAACATCAAGTCGGTCTTCTGTCATTGTGTTCTGGAGAGTTACTGTAGTTAATTATTTGCTGTACTTTCGAGAAAGCTAGTCGGCTGTAGTACAACAAACTGGAAGTGTGGTCAATATTATATTCAACATGGTATCAACAGTAACTGTTGCTGTTGGAAGATCATCAACACTACATGAATGTAAAGCCTTATAATTGCTGAATAGTAGATGAGCGCATAATATTATAGGCCTAGTGCCAAAAGGCCCAACACCTTCTTTCCACAATGCATATAGTAATGAGCGGTGCACAATCTGTGCTTTTTCAAATGGGGGCATGGCTGGATTTCCCCCTCCAGATCCAGCCCTGCATGGAATCTGGTATTATTTTACGATGCAGCAGTAGATTTCTGGTTCATAGAGTTAACACTGCGAGCAGTCTTAAACTCGAGAGATGAAATTAAAGTCAAATGATCGTCTTTACAACGTTGCTAGGCAACATATGCATTTTGACGTCGTAAAATGGCGGACTACTTTAAAATTGGTCTCACATTCTGACTGCAGCAGAGGCTAGGAGTCGACGTACAGTTTGTTATTTATACTGTGAACAGCCTCCCATCTTCCTCTACTCCCTGTTATAAATCTATTGGCAGATCAGTGGTGTTTACGTTCAACTCTTCCGGCGGAACTTATAATAGCAGACGAGTTGGAATTCCCCGTGAGTGACATTATTTTCTAACGTACAAAGCAAGTTGTACTCTAAGATGGCGGCAATAAGATCAACAAGGAGGTCGGCAAGACTTGCGATTCCGTCAGAAGGTTAATGTGATATGTCATCGTCTATAAATTTAGCTGTTAAGCTCATTGCATACATTTAGTATGAGCACATACTAAAAGTATGGATAGGCAGACTTTACTTTTCTTTAGCGGTAACTTTCGTGTCGACGAGAGTACGCAGAATTTGGCGGCTTCAGCCTCTGGGCATAATGGGCCTTCAACATGCTAATAATATTCGTTTATTCAAATTAAATCTGACAAACCGCAGAATGATTACAGGTGCAGGTTATACGAAATACGGCCCACTGTAGCACGACACGCAGGTCGGCTTTACAGCACTGGGTTGCTTTACAGCACTGGGTTGCTTTACAGCACTGGGTTCAGCTTAACGAAATTGGCCTAAGTGCTGGATCACTTTTGGTTCGGCCAAGCCAGAAGTGGGAGGGGTTATCTTATTTTCAGCAGAACCCGAGTCAAGCAACGCAACAGCAAAGCGCCAATGGCAGCTAACAGAAAATTCAAATAAATTTTTGTCCTGTGCGAGACTTGAACCCGGGTCGCGTGGATGACTCTCAGTTTATCGACCAACGCTCTCTCAACTGAGCTACGGACCCACCCCACTATCGCCAAAACCGGGTATACATGTACAATCAGGGGGCGAAAATTTCTTACTTATTTTTGCAGTGCCGTCAGCGTTGTCATTGCACGTCTTTTTCGTGAGGGTCGGTTAGGGCTCAGGTTAGGCATCGTGAGGGTCGGTTAGGGTTAGTGTTAGGGTTAGTTTAGCCTTTAGAAACTCTGGTGGATTGATGGCAAAAGACACTGTGTATATTTCGCCCCCTGATAGTACATGATCGCCCAAAACCGTGGCCAGGATTTTGTTTCGAGGGGTGTTTACTTAACTTAGACCAAACCGACAAGCAGCCGAATTAAGGGCTAACTGACTAAAGAGCTTAGAAAAGTGTCGTGACACGGTAATCCCGAACTTTAGCGAAGCATGTGTATATAAACAATATGGCCACCACCGACTTCGCTCAAATAGAGCGCTGCTACTTACTAGCTACATTACATACAGGGTTGTACTCAGAACTTTTGAGGTGAGTACACGCTACCGCCGGAGATTTTCCTGCCCGAATTTTTTTCTTAAAAGTCGCCAATTTCTCGTCTGAAAAAAAGTGATGACTTTTTTAGTCATTTGCTCCAAAAATTGACCCGAATTTAGCGTATACCCGTGTACCCTGGTTTTTAAACGCTGTGTACCCTGGTTTTCGGGAGGTGAGTATACGATGCCGTTTTTCCCCGGAGGTGAATATATGCCGTATACCCGCGTATACCCTTGAGTACAGCCCTGATTACATAATACAATAAATATGTATATATATATATTATGATTATATGTATTGCAGACACTGTATGTTAGTAGTTAAGATTGATGTTAATTAAGATTGTTTCATGTAATCATACTGCATTTTGTCAGAATGAATATCGAATAATATAGAAAAGATTATTATTAGTATTCTTAGTAAATAAACAAGTAAGTATTTAGCACAAATTTTAATAGCTGACATTAAAATTTGTGCTTATGAAAATGACTCTAACAATGGAAATCAAAACAGAATGAGTGCTATGTATGCCCAAATGGTTGAACTGCAAGTAGAACTCTCAGAAATTTTAGAACTCAGAGATAATCTTGATTTTTTTCAAAACTCTTATGAAATATAATGTTAAAAGTGCTAGGTTAGATTCTATGTTCTCTGTCAACTTGTGATTGTTTTAAATTAGCAAAGAAAATGTAGCTTTGTTTCATTTGTATTTACTTCAGAATCTATGAATTCGTCACCTGCATTTCAAGAGACAATGCTAAAAGAAGAAGCTGTTGCGATTAAGCAAGAATCCGATGATGAAACGAGTTGCGAAAAAGGCAAAACCCAGTCTCCAGAAAATTCACTGAATCTGTTGGCTTTAGTTGCGAATAGTCGCCTGATTCGTAAAGCTAGGACATCCAAGTTTGGAGCAGGTGGAAGCCAGGTGGGATATAGTGATAATAATTTAAACTGATGAACAGATAATCACTACTAGTATCTTATTTTCCAAATTATAAGTCACGTTTTTGCACAAGAGTCATGGGTAGTGACTTAAATAAAGGTGCTGAACTGATTAGTTTGTTAAATAAATATAACTGCCTCTCTGTCAGTCAATATATCATGTCTGGATCCCTTCATGTATGTGAAGTATGAAAGTAAGTACTTCTTAAATTGTAAAATCATGACAAATAGCACAGGGTGTCATCTTTTATTTTGAAGTTGCTGAAATGACCCTTAATCCAAATGTTATAAACATCAAATGTTTTATGTAATTTCGAAGGTGCTTAAAATTAACATCGGCACAAGGTTATTTTGTTAGCAAGCATTTGCTAATATTGGTCATATATATTTACGGCTACCATTAAAACATGTACTCATTCATTTATGTACGCTTGTTTATATGCTTTTGACCATGGATCTGTGTATGGGTGGCCATGTCCTTATGTATTGATTTTATATTAAGACCTGTGTGACTTTTTTTTCAGAAAATATGGTAGTTACATGATCTTACCTAATAGAAAAGGTTGTTATGCTTATAAAAGAATGTTGATAAGTTGGGGACATCCATATAATTAAAAGCACTTGCACTGGCTTCCTTTCCCACAGCGCATCTCATTTAGGATTGCATCTTCGATGTGGCGATGCTTATCACGCTGGGCACCCTCTTATCTGTGTGAGCTTTGCCTCCCCCTTTCCAATTTCTTAGGCCACTGTGCTCTGCTATCCATGGTGACTTAATGGTTCTTTCACTCGCTCTGCAACAATGCAGATGTGTTCGTTTTCTGTGGTTGGTCCAACAACCTGGAATGGACTTTCCTTGACTATGCGACACCTCCCAAGCTGTTCTCAGTTTCACAAACTGTTGAAGAATTTTTTCTGCTTGATCTCGGCCGGGAGCGCCTCTGAGTAGGTACCTTGATAAGGCGCTGTATAAATTCTGATTGATTGCCTGATTGATTGATTGATTGATTGATTGATTGATTGATCCATTCATCTCATGCCAAGCAGAGTGATTTGAATTCTTGATGCAATGACAAACTCGCAGGGAAAGTTATCTTTTAAATAGGCACATTTAATTCATTTGATTTATTTGTATGAGGTAATTGTTTACCAATCTTTATTGTATCGTATATAAACATTTGGAAGTAAATTTTGCTTGCTGTGAAGTAGGGTTTGTGATCTATAAAAATGTTAGATATTCACATGTGTATAGGACCTGGGTATTGTTTTTACAGAAAGTTAAAGATGGAGAATTTTTCAAGAAATTGCCTGGATCTAGACACGTTATGACATTACTTGAAATTTTGGATATGCCTGAAAAGCAGCTGGTGCACATGTTCTCTGAATTGACTTCTAATGAGCTGACAAGAAATTTTGCATATACTTGTTATCTGATGCCAGAGAAATGTGCTGAGATATTTACCAGTTTCGGTAATGAGAATAAAGCAAAAAGTGATATGCTGTATCATCTACTGGATCATCTTAAAAATTTAAAGAGACAAGTTGCAGGTTTGTGTATGCAAAAATATACTATTAGTCCTCTCAAACTCACTGGCACATATGCATTTTCAGCACAGTAGGTTAATAAATAACATATCGTCGCCTGATAATTATCTTGTTGTATCTCCACTTATTTCCGAAATGCAGTTTAGAGTTGATTTGTAGCAGACATTTGTTTATTTTTCCTCTATCTTCAGTTTTAATCGCTAGGAGATACGACGGGTCGTTTTAAAGATATTCAACGAAAGCTACTTGTCATATGTCCTATTTCCATTTTTTTTACTGTTTCTCCAGTTCCACATAAATGTATACTTGTTGTATGTCCAGAGAAAAGCTCTTAATTGATTGAGCAATAAGGAGATACAACACTGCTCACTTCGCTTTATTATATTGTCATATATTTAGGGAATAAAAACTTCTTTCTTAAAAAATTGGTATTTTATTCGCAAACGTTTCAACGAACACACGCGCTACTTGTGTATTGCTTTACTTTATCATTTCATGTCTGTGGTTTTTTGTGAGGATGACTTGCAATAATTTAAATGTAAATCAGAGGTTCTCAACCTTTTTCTGCATGCAACACACCTAAACTCACACACCCCTGGCCGATCCACAGAAGCCTTGTGTTCTATGCTTGAAAATCACACAGCAGTACTTATCAAGTGCATGTTCATTGAATATTATTCATACTTTCTGTTTCACTTGCTGAGCCGTACCTCAGCTGCTGGCGCTGCTCTTGTTTGCGCTGCGATTGCTATCAAAATTGTCGAGTTCAAATTCTGATTCATCTTATTCTGAATCAGGAGACAATTCAGCATTGTCATCCACAAAAATATCTGCAAAAAGTCAGCTGAGGTTCGCTTGTAATGACCATTTCATGTTATGATTTTGTTTCCTAAACAAAACCTAGAATGTTGTGAACAACGCTTTACTGATGGATAACTCTTGTCCTGCTCATAGAATACCTGACCTATAAATTATTTTAGCATCACAGAATAGCCAATCTAGGCAATTTAGAGTTGTGCAACTTATTTAAATGCAGCATCCCCAGTCAGTAAAAACAATACCATACTGGATGTATATGTATATATATATATTTGTGTATGTGTTTGCATGCGTGCGTGTGAGTGGCTTCGCCAGTTGGGGTTAAAAGTTGAAGCAACTCTTTAACCCCTAACTGGGGTTACCTTTTTTGCATTAAACAATTTGATAAGCATTTTTACTTGGCTGGTTTGATGCAGTTAGATAACTTGTGATGTTTATCTATATAATTTTGTTTCCTAGATGATCCAGATTTTGTGTTTACTGCTCAGACTGTACAGTCTCGAAGAAAGCATGGACTAGGTGAGTAAATTAAATATGAGATGCAAGAAAGAGATTGACCCTGTTCTGTTTGGATATCTCGACAGAATGTGTATGTATGCAAAATAAATATCTAATTATGACTTATGACATCTACCGGTATATTAGAGAAGCTTAGTTGTAGTACACTTGGGGCAGCGGTCAAAAAAATGTATGTAGTGCAACAGCGAGAGAGGTTTGAAAGTAGAATTTCTTGCGTACAACTGTAGAACTTCGTAATACGTAGAATTATAGATGGACCCATAAAAATACCATGATAGGCAAATATGGTTGAATTAAGCTTATTGTTTGGTTGCTTGCGTTATTGGTTTATTAACCCTTTAAATTGGTGAGAGATAGTGTGCATAACATTTTTTAAAACCTTCCTGACAGAATTGCTGGCTGTTAGGCATGGTATTTTGTATTTTTTTAAATTATTTATTAGATTCTTTTTTGGACTGGTAATAACTTTGAAGTTATTCCATGTCTGTCGTTACCGACATTTGTGAGTGATCCTTCGAAATTGTCTTTTCAAAGGGAAAGACAAATCTGGAAACAGAAAGACAAAATCCAAGGACAGCCTAGCTGGAAGAAAGTCTACTGGACAGTTGGGTGTTACTGATGATAACCATTCGCAAAACAACGTATCATCATCGTCTGTCGTATCTGCTGCAACTGGACTTCATTCGCATGAGCAGATAGATGAGAGGACAAGAGACCATGTAACAATGAACTCAACTAATGTCAAACGAGGTAGAAGAAGTTCAAGGGGAGGAGGAGGCGGTGGAGGAGGAGACAGTTTCCCACGACTTATGTCGAGAAGGCAAGACATAAAACCGGATGTTTTAAGTCTTCCGTTGAAAGTGGAACCTGTTGATGCCTTCGAACCAAACATCGCTACGAACCTCAACGAAAGTCTTAGCAGGAGTCCCGTATTGGGTAACTGTCATTCTGCCAGAGACAGAACTGGTTTGGAAATGTTCAAAAGTCAGCCATACGTTGACCATTCATACATTGGCTTTTGTCTTCAAAAGGAGAAGAGAGACGATTCAAAAGAAGCGATTCTAGATTTGGGAACATCAAGGACATCAGGTTGGAAGTATGGATTGAATGAAGACATGGATGAAGATGATAAGCAGATCTTGAGTGTTGTCATCAGAGTTCAGACTGGAATGATGCCGACGCCTAACAAACTGTACATACCGATCGTGCGAGTGCCGAGGTCATTGGCATTTGGAACGCAGCCTACTCTTGCTGCTGATACTGATACAGGATCATTGATGGAAGAACACAGTTTAATGACTGTCACAGGTAAGTTGCCTTGGTTTGACTGAAGTAATGTAACCGGGCTAACCCCCAATTATTATCTCATGAATTCAACCTCTAAGTTTAAGTTTTGCAAGTTGGCGTGTGCCGAGCCAGATATGTTGGGTCTTGTTTTGGTTTAGTCATACACACTTTGGAAGACATCCAAGCGTCGATGTCGCCCAGTTAATTTTTTTAACCGTAAAAGCAGCTGCAGATTCCAGTTAGTGAACATATGCCTGTATATGATTGATTAAAGACAGCACCAGCTGCCAGGAGGGGACCAAAGTCTGCAGTATAGATAATGCAAAGCAGAGGCCGCAGTACACAACCTTGCAGTAAGCCATAATGATCAGAAGCCCAAGACGACCTGGCGAACCCACAAGTCGCAATACAAGAGCAGTTGTGGAGATAGGTTGCCAGAAAGACAAAATAAGATGGAAAGCCGTGTCAGGACTCAGAAGGCTATCATTGTCCACTGTGCTGAGTGCAGCACTTACATCGAACAGTACCAAGAGAGTAACCTGTGCCTTGTCAGTGGTCCCGTAAATAACTGAAGGAAGGTAAACAAGTAAGTTCTCCGTAGAGTGACTGTTCCGAGAACCTGACTGGAATGTACTTTTGAAAGGTTCTGAGCAGGTGCTATAAGAATATTTATGTGTTGTTAGCACAATTTACGCAGAATTAATAGACCTGTTAGTATTGACCAAATGCAATGGATATGTTGATTTTAAAACTTGTGAGAACATTTATTTCCAAAGATAGATGAATTTGAATGTTTTTATTTCTTTATTATGCTTTTTCATAGCAATTAGCATTTTGTAATATAGCTAACATCTATCCTTTAACGCTGTTATTGAAAATTGTGTATTTGTTATGAGGGTCATGGTGAAATTTTAATTTCCATGCACGTATGAATTTGTCTGAACTGTACTTGACTGGTATGTAAATTTTAAAGCTTATGTTGCTGTTTAAATTTATTGAGCAAATTTAAAAAAAACATGCTCTGAAGTTCTATACTACTATGCACACAAGTGCTATTTGAATTCAGAGGGTGGGTGAGTTTCTTTTCTATTAACTCCCTAGGCATAGCAATGATTTGTAGCATGATGATCTGTGCTGATTCAGGTTTCCCAGCCACAGATGCTCACTTGTTAAGTGATTGTGACTCTGATGAAGACGATGACGACAATGATGACTTTGAAATGACGGATGAAGCGGGACAGCTGAAAAAATATGACATTGTTGATCCATCATCAGAAATGGAAAAGGTTTGCAATCGTCATCATTAAATATTGCATTGTTCAACTTCACTTTTCTTACTATATCCATTTGTTTATATTCCAGTTTAAATGAATCCCACTAGTCTTGGTTTAAAACATCAAAACCTTTTTGCAGTTTGTGGACAGTTAATGACACTTCAAATGATGCATTAGTCTAAGGAATATACTGTTGCATTAATTAACTCACATTTAGAGCTGTTAAAATTATAATTATAGAAAAACTTGTCTTGGATGCCTAAGCTGGTACCCAAAAGCCCATGGTCAGTCCGTCATTGGGAAAAGCATTTTAGGATGGCAGAAATAGTTGCATCGCTATACAAAGCATATGAAATGGTAGCTGATGGCTTACGGGTTGCTAATTATTTATAATTTGCTAAATTACATGTTTCTGATAGATAATTAATAACTGATGGACATTCTATTTTTTTTTAAGTTTGAAAGTCACCGCACTTTTGTGATTAGACAGTTATATACACAAAACAAAGGATGGTTCTGATAAACATCTCAAACTTTTATTTACCGTAACACTGGGCTCGCAGCAAATAATGTTCAAGATCTCGTTTAAAATCTTGAAAGACCATGTCAATAGTAACCATTGATGATAGAGTAGAATATTAACTTGTGAAAATGTAGTTTCTGAAGTTGCTACCATCTGCCAGGAAGAATTACTAGGCTGATACGGGCATTTGCTATATATGTAAATCTTTTAAACTTAATGCAAAATTAATGAAGTTGAATAGATCTAAGAACCAGAAAGAAAAAAGAATAACATTTCTCTCTGTAAATCTTTCATCTGAACTAACCTAACTTCAATTAAGATGTAAGTTTTGTAATTCAACTTTGTGTGCTTTATGTTGCATCACACACAAGATGATGCATTGTCTGTGGTGATAATTTTTAAAACATTATGCTGTTTTGCTCACAGTTGAATCTAAATTATTAGTTTAATATTGTTGTTTGTCCGTAATTATCAATGTTTTCTATTTTTGAAAATTTTGTTTTACTGAAAATTGTTCATGGAGCATGATTTATACATAGTCTAAATGGTTTGACTTAGAACTAATGAGCCAAACTGTATAGAAATATTTTGTCACATTAATAATATTTTTAATATTCAGAATTTGGCAGTGAAATATATCAACGACTTGAGATGCAAGAAGAAGGAAGATACATCGTTGATCTGCAAGATTTGCAAGACGAAAGCCTTCACAGCAACTGCAACACTTTTATATCACTATAGAAGTCATGCTGGTGAGAGTTTTGTTCTCAGCACTTAAAATCTTGAAAGACCAAGTCAATACTAACCATTGATGATAGAATAGAGAATTTACTTCTCATACAGAAGTTTTCACTCAACCTTCAGTTTGACTTTTAGCTAAAATTAGTAGCAGACTGTAACCAAGGAACAATATTATTTTATTCATGTTATTAAATTGTTATTTTATTCATATTTTATTCGAATTGCAGCCGTGTGAGGAACTCAGATATGTAAAGCATCTCTTCTTCTTTAGGTAAGCTGCCTCTCGGCAGGTCCAGATGCCCAACGACGCCACTCTTCTCGATGTTGTGCTTTTTCTTTGAGTTTTCCATATCCATCCTCCATCATCCAATCCAAGAACTTTTCCCTAGGTCTTCCTCTTCCCCTCCATTTTACCCTCCACTATGTTCTCAGCTTTTAAAATCCTCCACTTTGTTCTCAGCATATGTAAAGCATATCATATATCAATGGAAAGGTCTGTTCAAGCTCTACAAGACTAAGTCAAAGGCGTTGTTCTATCAGTCCCACAATTCGTGCAGCCGAAGATGATGCAGTTCATGGGACGGACTAACTTTGATGACATATTTTATAGTAAAGAGGCTAAGATTTGCTAGATACAGAGTGAACTATATGTAGATAACAGAAATATATGATATTTGCAACTTTCTGTGGTCTTCGATGCCATGTGTATTGCCAATTTAGACTGTGTTTTCGGCCACTTTTGCACCCATAATTAGTGCAAAAGCAGCAAGACTATTTGTTTCCATTCAAAATGATTTAAAGACTCGGACTTGACTTACTTGACTTATGGCTGTCCGGCGATGCCTTCAGCATGCGTCAGCCACTCTTCCATGGTAGCTCTCCACTTTTGTCTATTCTGCGCCACATGCGTTGCCTCCTGTATCGAAAGACTCGAAAAGTACACCAAAAGTTGTACAAAATCATTTTTAAAAAAAACGTTATGTGCACCAGTTCCTGAGATACTGGCCTCTGAACAAGGCACCACATTTAAACATGTTGCAAATGCTTCACACCCCCTCTACATTTCTTCTTCTTTAGGTTCTCTGCCAAGTGGCAGGTCCAAACGTCCAATGTCTCCACGTTTCACGCTGTTGTGCCATGTCCTTTAGTTCTCTGTATCCATCTTCCATCATCCCATCCAGCAGTTTTTGTCTAGGCCTTCCTCTGCACCTCTTTCCCTCCAATCTTCCTTCAATTATTTCTTTCTGCAGTGAGTCAGCTCTTAGCAAATGTCCCACCCAATTCTTTTGTCTTATCTTTATTGTGTCCAGCAGAGATCTTTTCTCTTCTACCATCGTTAGTACTTCTTCATTTGAAACGTGCTTTGTCCAACTGATTTTCTCCATCTTTCTCCACACCCACATTTCAAAAGCTTCCAGCCTCTTGACGTCTTCTTTTCTCATTGTCCATGTCTCTGCGCCAGATAACATCACACTCCATGTCAATGTTTTGACCATTCTTTTCTTAAGATTTCTATTTAGCCCTCCTCTAAGCAATTCTTTCCTTTTTTCAGCTTGCATGCATGGCACCCTACACTGGTTCCCAAGCTCCCAGAGCATCAAATACAGAATTGCTGCTCTGGTTTGGCATTGCCTCCTTGGCTGTGCTCAGGCCTTTCTATGTGAGCTCCACTCTCTAGTATCTGTTGTGCTAGCTTGCATTAACCCTTCACTATGGGGAGTGCTTGGTCCCTTGTGTTGAAACATCAACCTGTCAACGTCACACTTTGTCAATTGTAGGTCTTTCTGTGTGGAATAGTCTCCCATTGGAGATATGCCTGTTGCTTATGAATAACTCATTATCGTTTTACAGACTCTTTAAGACTTATTTGTATCACAGTGGCTGGATTGGGAGAGCCCCTGAGTTGATTTCATGAAGGGGTGCTCCAGAGTCTTCTGTAGATTCTTGAGATAAATGCTTGAATATGACTCCAGTTGTACAGAATCGCATACAATTTATCATAAATAATTATATTGTATCTGTTGTGTACAGTGCAGCATAGTGCTTTTCTCCTTTCATGTACAGGTAAAAATGCTGCTTCTGGATTTTTGCACTTGTAGTTTATATATGGATTTCTGTTTTGTTTGTAATTATGTGTATTTCTGTCTTGTTTGCATTGTTTGTAATTATGTGGATTTCTGTCTTGTTTGTAGTTATGTAGATTTCTGTCTTGTTTGTAGTTATGTAGATTTCTGTCTTGTTTGTAGTTATGTGGATTTCTGTCTTGTTTGCATTGTTTGTAGTTATGTGGATTTCTGTCTTGTTTGCATTGTTTGTAGTCATGTGGATTTCTGTCTTGTTTGTATTGTTTGTAGTTATGTGGATTTCTGTTTTGTTTGTATTGTTTGTAGTTATGTGTATTTCTGTTTTGTTTGTATTGTTTGTAGTTATGTGTATTTCTGTCTTGTTTGTAGTTATGTGGATTTCTGTCTTGTTTGTAGTTATGTGTATTTCTGTCTTGTTTGTATTGTTTGTATTTATGTGGATTTCTTGTTTGTATTGTTTGTACCGTAGTTATGTGGATTTCTGTCTTGTTTGTAGTTATGTGGATTTCTGTCTTGTTTGTAGTTATGTAGATTTCTGTCTTGTTTGTAGTTATGTGGATTTCTGTCTTGTTTGTAGTTATGTAGATTTCTGTCTTGTTTGTAGTTATGTGGATTTCTGTCTTGTTTGTAGTTATTTGTATTTCTGTCTTGTTTGTATTGTTTGTAGTTATGTGGATTTCTGTCTTGTTTGTAGTTATGTGGATTTCTGTCTTGTTTGCATTGTTTTTAGTTATGTGGATTTCTGTCTTGTTTGTATTGTTTGTAGTTATGTGTATTTCTGTCTTGTTTGTATTGTTTGTAGTTATGTGGATTTCTGTCTTGTTTGTATTGTTTGTAGTTATGTGGATTTCTGTCTTGTTTGTATTGTTTTTAGTTATGTGTATTTCTGTCTTGTTTGTATTGTTTGTAGTTATGTGGATTTCTGTCTTGTTTGTAGTTATGTGTATTTCTGTCTTGTTTGTATTGTTTGTAGTTATGTGGATTTCTGTCTTGTTTGTAGTTATGTGGATTTCTGTCTTGTTTGTAGTTATGTGTATTTCTGTCTTGTTTGTATTGTTTGTATTTATGTGGATTTCTTGTTTGTATTGTTTGTACCGTAGTTATGTGGATTTCTGTCTTGTTTGTAGTTATGTGTATTTCTGTCTTGTTTGTATTGTTTGTATTTATGTGGATTTCTTGTTTGTATTGTTTGTACCGTAGTTATGTGGATTTTTGTCTTGTTTGTAGTTATGTGTATTTCTGTCTTGTTTGTATTGTTTGTATTTATGTGGTTTTCTGTCTTGTTTGTAGTTATGTGTATTTCTGTCTTGTTTGTAGTTATGTGTATTTCTGTCTTGTTTGTAGTTATGTGTATTTCTGTCTTGTTTGTATTGTTTGTATTTATGTGGATTTCTTGTTTGTATTGTTTGTACCGTAGTTTTGTGGATTTCTGTCTTGTTTGTAGTTATGTGTATTTCTGTCTTGTTTGTATTGTTTGTATTTATGTGGATTTCTGTCTTGTTTGTAGTTATGTGTATTTCTGTCTTGTTTGTAGTTATGTGTATTTCTGTCTTGTTTGTAGTTATGTGTATTTCTGTCTTGTTTGTATTGTTTGTAGTTATGTGGATTTCTGTCTTGTTTGTAGTTATGTGTATTTCTGTCTTGTTTGTATTGTTTGTAGTTATGTGTATTTCTGTCTTGTTTGTATTGTTTGTAGTTATGTGGATTTCTGTCTTGTTTGTAGTTATGTGTATTTCTGTCTTGTTTGTAGTTATGTGGATTTCTGTCTTGTTTGTATTGTTTGTAGTTATGTGGATTTCTTGTTTGTATTGTTTGTACCGTAGTTATGTGGATTTCTGTCTTGTTTGTAGTTATGTGGATTTCTGTCTTGTTTGTAGTTATGTAGATTTCTGTCTTGTTTGTAGTTATGTGGATTTCTGTCTTGTTTGTAGTTATGTGGATTTCTGTCTTGTTTGTAGTTATGTGGATTTCTGTCTTGTTTGTAGTTATGTGTATTTCTGTTTTGTTTGTATTGTTTTTAGGTATGTGGATTTCTGTCTTGTTTGCTTTGTTGCAGGCATCAAACCATTTCTCTGTTTGATATGCAACACTACGTTCACTCGACAGCACAGTCTCAATTACCACATGTTGATTCATAATAATCAGAATCGCTTCACGTGCAAAGACTGTGGTCGTATGTTCCGGCATCCAAGTCATTTCAAAGTACGTACAAAACTTGGTTTGTAGTTTTGTTTGGCTATTCTAGACGGATTATTTGGTAAAAATCATAAATTCAATTTTAAACTATTTTAAATTTGGTTGCTATAGTTACAAATATATTTATTCGTTAAATATATCTACAATAAAATATTTAATATCTTCGTTAAATACAGTTCCATGTTTATTTGGGTGCTGCAGCACCACCACCCGGATCCGCAGTTTTGAGGTGCCCACAGTTATGAATATGTGCATGGTGGTCATTGGTGGACCTATGGTTTGTGAGAGGTCTTTTTTGGGTAATCACAGCACCCGGGCTCGCACTAGCTTTAATGCAACCCTAGTTAGATACATTTGATTTTGGCAAAATAGTGTATATTGCTGTTGTTACATTACTTAGTGTATTTTTGTTTTTGACTGTCTATTCAGTCATGTTGACCTTAACATCATTTAAATTTGCGCAGGAATCTGAGATGAAATATGACAGGCATTGCTACAGTTTGTTTTAATATTGCCGTTAAGTTTTAGTGTAATAATAGTTAATATTAAATATTATTTTTAGGAGCATTTGCGCCGACACACAGGAGAAACACCATTTATGTGCACCGATTGTACTCAGCGATTTAAGACTCGCAATACGTATAAGCGACATCTGAGGACACGGCATGGAAAGCTGCTGTTAGCATCTGGCATACGAGTATTGTCACGTGAAGAATTCCTTAGAGTACGCACGAAACCATATCTGCATGTGCAGCAAGGTGATGATGTAGAAATTGACAAAGTATCTATAGAAGATGAAGGAGATGAACTTTTGGACATCCATGAAAAAACTGATCATCAGCAAGCAGTGAAACTGGTTCCAGAAATTATTAGTAGAAAACCCGCTATTCTTAGTCATTCGTCTTCTATCCGAAATAACACCAGCGGCAGCGCATCTACCAGCGTTTCCTTCTCAAAATGAATCTGAACATTTTCATGTCTTTAAATTAATCATGTTGAATCCCAGAAATTTTGATGGTACTGAAATTTAAAGAAAATGTTGAAATTTAAAGAAAATTCTGTTATAATAATAATAATAATATTTGTGAGCCAGTATGGCAGAAGAGGCAATTATGGGTAGCAGATTTGTCACTGCATTACTTGACTGATTTGACCATTTGGTACAGGTTTGGTTTTCATTAATTTTGCCTTATTTTACATGTTAACCACAATTAAGGTCTCAGTTTTACAGGTAAAATTAATAGAAACTTAATAAGAACAGAAATGGTGACATTTTTGTGTTTGTTTCGAGTTCTTTGATTTAAATGCTAATAGCAATGCCAGCAACATGCTATATGAATCATTGAGTGCTGTTGAAGATAATCTCACTAAACTTTAGGCGTAAACAGAAAGACAGACATATTATATGGATTCTAAGACATTATTTCTTCAATGCATTACGATTCATCAGCTGACAGGCTGTTCGTCCAATGGAAGCACTTGACGAATTTATCTTTGTGAATGAACAACTGAAAATGTTTCACGTAGAAAGTGTTATGCAGCCTTAGTTTAAACACAGGTGCTAGTCGTGTGAAATATGGACAATTGCATAGAGATAATATGTCATGTTATATTTCCAGAACTGCATGTCTTGCTCAAGATTTCAGTTCTTCTTGACACTAACATCGTCAACTCCAGTCAGTTCTTGCAAAAATGCTGCTTTTGGCTTCTGGCAATCTTTGTTCAAATCTTCAAGTAGTTTTTATGAACTTTATTGTAGGATAACTGCGTATAAAAAGAGATTGCACACCGTAGTTCCAATCTTCCACGTTGTTGGTGGTTCTTGTGATATGCCATCTCACGCAGATTCGTTCTGTTTCCTCAGAGGATTTGAAAATGTCTTCACCGTCATCTGCCTCTCATGTGTTTTTGATTTTCACATTGAACTGCTAGTATTGACATTTTATTTTGTACACCTGCCTTCAGGCCAAAGAGACTAGCAATCTTTCTATATATTACGTTCACAAAATTTAGGCGATTTGTGTATGGGTGCGTACAGGGTCTCAGCAAAATGTATGAATGCAAAATGTCTGATTATGACGTCCACATTAGCCTTGTTATAACTGTATATTATCCTTTAAGTCCGATAGCATTTGATTACAACCGTACATAAAATTATATTCTGTTCAGATCTAAACAGTGTCTTGTCTTGTCTTGTCTTCAACCATCCTCGATCCGAGGGTTGGTCGCTTCATGAACAAGTTTTCTCCATCTCCTCCTGTCTCTTGTCTCCATCAAAGTCCGATCGAAAGATGTTCCCATCCAGTCTCCGATGTTGACAACCCATCCCATCCTCGGCCTTCCTCGTGCTCTTGCTCCCGGTACAGTTCCCTGTATGATATCCTTTTCGAGACAATCTCCAGTTTTTCTCATCAGGTGGCCAAAGTATGTGAGTTTCCTTCTTTTAATTGAATTAAGAAGACTTCTCTCCACTCCCATTGTCTCCATCACCCACTGGTTTGTTTTCCTTTCCCTCCATGATACTCTCAGGATTTGCCTTAGGCCTTTCATCTCAAAAGCCTCTATTCTTTCCTCGTCTCTCTTCTTGATAGTCCAGCTCTCACAACCATATGTGGCCACCGGCCAAACAAGAGTCTTCAGGAGTCTTATCTTGGTAGTTAGCTTAATACCATGACTTTTCCATATCTGTTTCAATGCCGCTCCTGTGCTCTGTCCCCTTGCCAGTTTCTCCTGAACGTCCCTACAGCACTCTGCATCTACAGTTATTAACGATCCAAGGTAATGGAAAGTTTCGACCTGCTCAAGCTTCCTTCCCTTAACCCATATATTGCATGCCACTCCGTTTAAAGCCATAACCTTGGTTTTGCCCAAATTTATCAGTAGACCTCTTTTCTCCCCTACCCGTTCTAGTCTACTGATTATGTCCTGTAACTCACTTTCTGACCCAGCCAGAAACACGATATCATCCGCATACCTCAAGTTTGTTATCTTCCTACCACCTATTTGCACTCCGCCCTCCCATCCATCCATCACTTCTCTCATGACCACTTTCACTTCTCTCATGACCACTTGTCACTAAACAGTGACAGTTACGAAAATTTAGCTTACAAATATGTTTAAACAAAATAAAATTTTATAGTAACCTACGGTGAAATACATGTTTAATAGATGACTTTAACTAAATGGCCTTTGTAATAAAGCAAAGCTTATTTGTATGTAAGCATATGGGTGGAGGGGGGTAAAAAATGTACAGGAGGGGGTTCGAAAATACGATGATTTTTTGGCATATGTAATATACGGATGACCCTTATTGACCAGTGAAAGTTAATCTATGGCATTTGACGAAAGTTTGTTGACAAAATGTCCGCATACGTTTATAATTTATTTGATCAATCTGTTCATATATGCATGTAAATCTCAGTTACCTATGTGTAAACCAACTAAATAATAACGTGTTATTTTACTACCTTGGCTGGAAAGGTTGAGAAAACTAGTAAAATTTTCTTTTGTTATAAATGAGAAGATTTTTCTTCCAATAAGTAGTAGGCATTCTTATAGTTACTTCTTCACAGGTAGAACTTTTACATGCAGTAGCAAGTCCTTCTAATCTCATTTCTCCCTTTGAACTGAGTGCAGGATTACGATGCCAAGTTGCAATTTGGCAAAGACTTTAACAGTTCTCATTTGGTAAATTTCATTCCTTGTTTAATTCAATCTACAGTAGTAGACATGATTCACAAGTTACCAGAATCTATCTTTTTTAATCTACTTTCTAATCACTACCTAATGCCTCTTTAGTCATTACCTATAAATGGTTTCTTTAATCATCATATATTCGTTTATTTGACAAAGACAATCTGACAATAACGCAGAAATGTTAGCATGAGTGATAATGAATAATTAAATTTCAGTTCGATAGTCTTAGAATAAGCTAGTAAATATTTTTATATAATGACCGTGGAATAAATTGAGAGTTGTCCTTTGGTCAGAGAATATGGTTGTGAGCTCTGGGTCTTAATTGATGAGAGGAGGGGGTCGGAGTGGAGGTAGGAGTTGGTGAAGTATATGTTTGGGGTTGTGTAAAATGGCGAACGGGAGTTTTGCATCAGCTATGTTGGCAAGTTCGGAGATATTATTAATCACTACCTATATGCCTGCGCTCAGAGTCATCTGTCAACAAAGCGTATTGCGTTACTGTATGTCACTTATACTACGTATTGTATCTTGTATTGTATTGTATCTGAACATTTATAAAGCGCCTCTTGCAGCAAGAGCCTTTCAGAAGCGCTCCCAGTGCGTTCAACCCCGAGAAAAAAGGCAAGTTTTCAGACGAGAGAAAGACGAGGATACACTACCAGAAAGAATGGCAGAGCGAACTGATGAGGGAGGCCTATTCCATAGGGAGGGACCAATGCAGGCAAATGATCTGGATTGAGCCATGGCGGTCCTGACTCGGAGGACAAAGGGGTCATGCCGATCAGAAGACCTAAGAGGTCGCAACGAAGTGGCAGAAAGGGGTCGAAGTATATGATCACACAGATACTTCGGGGCAAGACCCAATTGAGACTTAAGGACTAAAATCAGGACTTTAAATTGTATACGGGCTGAGAGTGGAAGCCAGTGGAGTTGTTCAGTCATAAATGTAGAAATGCGGGAGAATCGAGGAAGACGGGCAATGAGCCTAGCAGCAGCATTGAGTACTGATTGCAGAGGAGCTAGGCAAACCTTAGGCAGGCCAATAAGGAAAGAATTACAATAGTCAATCTGAGAACAGACAAAAGCATGCACAATTGAGGTAAAGATTGATGATGAGACAGATTTGCGAATAGCCCTGAGACGCCTTAGCTGGAAGTAGGAAGATCAAGTAAGATTGGCAATGTGCTCAGTGAAGGTAAGAAAACTATCAAAGGGTGACTCCTAGGTCTCGAACACTGGAAGAGAAGTTGAAGTGGGGAAAAGTCTGAGTAGTGTGAAATCGAGTTTTTGAAGCTGCTTAGGAGTGCCAAACCAAATCAACTGAGTTTTGGAAGAGTTCAGAGATAGGCGATTAGACGACATCCACAGGTGAATATCTTGAGATAGAGCGTCAATTAACGTATATTGACGGAGACTTTAAATGCCAGTCTTTCTTAGGACCCACAAGTTGCAAAACATAATATTAAGTGTGCAGACCCAATGTACTTGCTTACGAGTAATATGAAGCAGTGCTGCATTCTATGGTTGCATCTATGTATGTAATAATAATCTATGGTTGCATCCGCTATTTACTTTATTATAGAATAATGTGACGTCGATTATTTGCTCGTAACATCAAGAATTAAATATAATATAAATACGTTTTTCGACTGTTTTGAGTATAGAGAAAATGCCATTCATTTCTGGAGGTACGTTTATTCATTTTATATTAAATGAAACAAGGGTAAACTGTCAAACTTTGTCTTGGTTTACATCTGACACGATTGTATTACGCAATAATTGTATTTGTACGTGCTCATTTATATAACGCCTCTTTAAGTAAACTCATGTGCCCCCGCGGTTTGATTATTTTGCGAAACTGCACAATCGGGGACCGCTATTAATAGATCTTACGTATGACGACACTAACCCTAATTCTAACCCTAATTCTAACCCTAACCGACCCTCACGACGCCTAACCTGAGCCCTAACCGACCCTCACGACGTCTAACCTGAGCCCTAACCGACCCTCATGACGCCTAACCTGAGCCCTAACCGACCCTCACGACGCCTAGAATCTATTAATAGCGGTCCCCGATTGTGCAGTTTCGCCGATTATTTAACAGGGGTCCCACTTGTCCTGAAACTCCTGAAATTTGAAAGTTGTCATGAAGTTTCAGGTCTCTACTTGAACACTTCACGAAACCTTAACAATACAATTACACATAAACTATGCCTGATAACGTACAAATCTGCCGGACTACACCTCTGAATTCTGCATTAGAGTAGCATTTAGTCGGCTAAGATTGTCGTCGAGGGGTCTGCTACATGTCCCACGGTCTTCTACAAGGTTTGGCGAAAGCTCATTCTCTGTGTCAGGACCCACTGCATGGAACAGTCTTCCCTACCATGTGAAGAATGCACCATCTTAGGAGGGATTTAAAGCAAGACTCAAGACCTTTCTATTTAAACTATCATATAACTGGTATTAACTTTTTGAACTCATGTACAGCACCCTTTCCCTTGGCTGAGCTACGGCGCTATATAAATCATCTTATTATTTTTAATACTACTATATTTCGGATTTATAAAGCGCCTGTCACAGTACAACCTAATCAGAGGCGCTCGCTAAGTACTTAAGTATCAGGACCATAGCCAGGATTGTGTTTCGACCGGTATTTAGTTAGCTCTGACCAAGCCGACAAGCTTGTGGGGCGCGGTGGTCTAGTGGTGGCGTCGTTGCCTTGGAGCCGGAAGGTCCGAGGTTCGAATCCACCTCGCCGCGTAAGGACCTTGGGCAAGTCCTTCACTCACAATTGCTCAGCGCTTCGGCGTGAAACTCCGATGCAGTGTCCGCTCTGCATCGAGAGCGCCTCTGAGTAGAGAGAGCTTGAAGGGGCGCTATAACAAGTGCACATACAAACAAACAAACATACTGTGTTTTAATGAGACAACAGATAGGCAAGTGAATAAACTCCAAGCCGTAATTGAAAAAAAATCGGCTGATAGCTGGCTTAGCCACAGTTGTGCATAAACCCAGAATTACGGCTGGAATTCGGCTAACCGTAAACAACTTTGGCTTAAAATTTCCCTTAGATAGGGCTCAGCATTTAAAAAAACCTACATTACTACAGTAGAGCAGCCAACATTCAACTAAATGTGAACACTTTAACAACTAAATTCATGTTTCGAAAAAGGCAACACATGCACAGTGTCCTCTCAAAAAGCTATATTTCTATTAATTTATAATTGTTGCGGACTAAACATTTTGTCTGCAGACAACCTTGAACGTTTGCTATTGATAATTAAACGCATAGTGGAAGACATGCAATCCACTGGGACATACTCTGGCGGTACATAAATCCTCAAAACTGTGTTTACGTATGCCAAAAATTAGCCGAAAAATATACTGCAGCTAATTGCTAAATAAATTTATGGCTGGCGCTGAAATATTTTTTACGTGACCAAAGATTTGTGACTTGTCGGCATCGGCTTAGGGGTCTACAAGTGAAGAACCAAAAGGATAGGTAATCCTGAATAATGAGTACCTATTTACATAATGTGGTTGCGATGACTTTCTGCCTATTGGCCGCATCCCTCAATGCAGTGCTTTCAGTAAGTATGTAAATAACACTCAGATTAAAATGAGTTATAAGTAAATAGGAAATTTATTTAATTAGAGAAATAGTGAGATGTCCTAAAGATTTCATAATATTCTTATTAAGAATGTTCTTATGCCGCGCTCAGTTTGTCAGCTACGTCAAGTTTTGTCATACGTGGCTATGCACACTAACTAAGAACTGGACGCTTCAAAGATAACTGCTGCAGAACTCTACTCACAAGCTGTCGACACAATGAACTCTTTGCAACTGACTTAAACTATTCCTGATATTCATAGCATCATTTTGGATAATAAATAATTATTATGTTGTTTGGCGCGCAATGCAGACATATTTATGTTGCATGAACAGCTTGAGGGTGATGTTCATTTTTACCTGAGTGCATTGCATTATGGTTATTCCCCCGGTAGGTCACATCGCTCTGAGCCAGCCGGCCCAGTCGTATTGATAATTGTAAGGCACTCAATCTTTGGGATTGCCAAAGGATATTTATTGTTCACCCATCTTCAACAGGACTATTGTACTGTTATTATAGGCCAGATAATGGAGTCAAAGCCGCAGTCCATGTGGAGGATCTCGCTGCTACCAGATGTCTTTTGGAGTGTCGTCAACTTTGTGGGGCTGTTGTAAGTATATGACTGACTGCATGACTTAGTATTATGTACACCAAGCCTAACATAAATTTATCAAAGTATGTGTGTGGTTGTGGGACTTATCTGCACAAAAATTAACGTTCATGAACTGTCAAAGTTATTAATTACAGCTACATGAATTATATGAATTATGCATAGATCTTGATGATACAGAATTAAGCCTTCCCTTATAAAATACACATTTATTTTATCATAGTTCGCATATGTTATGCTTATGATCTGTCTTTTGTCAAGTTTTGGATTCATTTATATGCCATGCACAAATTTACTGTTTGGTTGTTTTATTAGTAATTATCTGAAAAGCAAACTGTATTTTTAAACAAGCAACTTCAGTTTCTTATATCGTCTTTGCTTTGGTTTTTGTGATATGTAAATACATTAGTACTTAATAATTTTAATAAAGCATATATTTCATTTTTATTTCAGCTTCCGCACAATTCTGAACGTAAGTTACAGTGTGTTTGTACAAACTTACTTTGGATACAGATATTGGATTCGCAATGTTTGACTGAAACGACCAGTAAGCATGGGTCCACAAAATAGGATTCACATATCAGAATGTGGGTCAATGTCCAGAAATGGCTGGTTGACCTTGTGATCTGCATATTATGCCTTGTGAAAAATGTTTTAGGAATTCTCCTGACTAAGAGATTAAAGGAGAATCTTTGCTAGGCAAATCAGACAGCATACAACAACTATGCACACAGAACTTTATATATCTGAACTGATGAGTTGAGCAGGATTAAGTTGCACGCTAATTTAGCCGAAAAGTTTGGTAGTGCCTCAGATTCCTCCAAGAAGGGATGACCAGTATTGGCATAGGGTCGTTCTTCTGGAAACCATGGTTCTCATGGTTTGCTAAGAGAGTAACTGTTAACTGACCCTTGGAGCTTATATGATGGTTTTGAATTGATGAAAGTAAACATTGCTAGCATGTATTGTGTGGCTTTGCAAACATAAATTATTTTGGCAAAACAGTATAGATAGAACTATACTGTAAGTTTAGTAAGTAAGTCACATTTTGTGTGTGGTCACATGTGTATTGTTGCTATGATTATTGTGACTATGCGCCACTATAAATGCTATTCCATTGCTAGTTTACAATAAAGATTTGAACACACCGATGTACAGTTGTTTTAGTGAATTAATGCATATACAACTATGCATTGTTATCTGAATGGAGATTTCATGTGCAGTGAAACGATATTTGGCTAATTAAAGTTTAAATGCCTTTAGACTGTCATTGCAAACTGATGCGGATATTGACCGTGATTCGGCTTGGTGCAAGATTGTCTCTTATCGCAACTTCTATAAAATACTTTTTAAAGTGTTATTGTTCGGGCATATCTTTGAAAATGGAAGTAAATATTACTAGACAATTTATTTCAAGATAAGAATTTGGTTTAATAAATATTGGAATTGAATATAGTACCGCCATACCGGTAAATGACTGCGCTTAATAAAACCTTAAGTTTTGTCATTTCAGCCAAGTGCTACCAGTCGTGGTGATAACTATTCTTCTGGCTACAGAGTTTCAGGGTATGTTCAGCTTTTACGCCTTTTAACCCTTTACCCGTTCATTTTAAATTTTATGCCCGTTTTCATCAGATATTCTCGAGGCAAACGGGTAAAAGATTAATAGCAGTAGAAGTCTAGTTGGATGGATTCACTATGAATTTTACTGACTTCTTTCTCTTCGAATGTGCTCTGATTATTCTCTGCAGCAGAAATATGCTTTATTATTTAGACGTAAGTTTTTTTACTCCACCGTATAATTTCAGTTCCGTTTATAGACCCTGTGGGTCCAATGCAGCAGTTATGTTGCTACTTGTCTGGGTCGTATCTGCTACATTGGATAACATTACACAATAATTATCTTCTAAAATGGCATCTGTTCATGCTAGTGTTAAGAATGCATTGGTTTCAGTGTTTATGGCCAGCAGTTTAAGTGTATACCAGAGATTTGATAGTTGACCAGCACATGTTGTGGATGCGTAACTCTTTGGCAGAACTCGTCAGCACGTCACTTATTTAACTCATTTTTACTGAAGTTCAACCAGATGTTTAAGATCTGCAGATCCTGATGAAACTGAAAGCTGATGTCGGATTTCTGCTGTAGCTGGTTCTTCTTCATTCGAAGCACATGATTTTTGATGCTGTTTTAACCTGAAGCAACCACCAGTTGATTGCTGCAGTACTACTTAGTCCCTCCTATGCATATGTAGATCTCTGTACATTAAGCACTTCAGCTTCTCCATTATCTCCACTCATCTTCATGGCCTCATTCCACCTCGTCTAATGCAGTTGCATGTCAGCTCTAACAGCCTCTAATGAATTCTTTAAGGTCTTCTCCTTTTTCTTTTCTCTTCATTAAATCAGCTCATCAGTTTGTTTGCTCTTCTGTCTTTGTACACACAGTCCACACAGGGTCTGCGCGTTGGTTAGGGGGTGCGCTAAGTGACTGAGGGACTAGCTCCACCGTATCTTTGAGAACTATGTTGTTCCACCTTGGGTGTTCATCGTCGATCCACCCTTCGATCGGTGAACCTAGTTGAACTTCTGGTTCCCCGCTCGCGGACTCCTATCCGACAGCGTCGTTCATTCTCTGTCACTGGTAATACAACCTGGAATGGCTTCTCTGTTACAATGCACTTAGTTCCCAGGGGTCACTCTGTTTCCTAAGAACCTCAAAACTGTCTTATTTAGCTGTGGTTGGGCTGCGAGCGCTTCTGAGTAGCCTAGCTTGAAGAGGCGCTATATAAAATTTGTTAAATAAATGAATAATTACCATGTCACATCTATTTCTTCATTTTCACTTTCTAATAGTGTTTGCTATCTACTCTTATAATTTTATTCTATGTTTTGTCACTTATTGAAACATGCAAAATTCTACTTAGCCACGTATGATATGCTGCCTCTTATACGTTATAATAATTATGTTCAGTCTTTATAAGTCGGAATTTATTTACAGACAGATTTATGAATGCTTTTGTTATGTAATTACAGTACTTTTTCTTATTTTTAGACAAGGTCCAGGCCCGTTTGGCCCAGGTGGTGGACCTCAAAGAAGAATGGGTGGATTCAGAGGTGGAGCTGGTAAGTAGGTTCATTATGATACAATTTGTGATCTGTAATATTTAAGTAGGCTATGCTAATTACTGAGTATGCAACTCCAAAGTTTAGACCATGTGGATATCCAATAACTGACAGAATAGACCTAAATTGGCTGAAAATTCCTCAGCTTTGGATAAGTGACTGTTAAAACCCAAAACTGTTATCGTGTGCAACACATCAAAGGGTCACAGTGCAGCCACTGTTCAAATGCGTCACCTATTGTTTGATTGGTGAACATGAAACAGGGATAGGTACATGTATACTGGTTGAATGTAATACTCTGTGACGTGTAAGGTAGATATTGAAATGGATTCTACCGAATGGGCAACAAATGCGATGAATATGAATTGTTTTTGTGTGTGTGTGTGTGTTTTAGGGTCACCCAGTTGTCCACCGATGGCAGGGGGTGGATGAGGGCGGTAGACACTCTTAGTCATGCCTGTGCGGCTGTGATTGAGGGTGGCTGATTCATTCCTAAGTCAGTGCACATTGTAACAGATGCAACCATGATTTGAAATTATTATCATCCTTAAATACACATTTATGACGCCTAATTGGGAAAGCTCATTAACGAGTGCCACTTAGGTCGATGTTTAGGATGTAACGTAGACTTAAAACTGTATGCTCAGCATGTTCTATGTGAATATATTTTAATAACTGCTGATAAATTTCTGTAAAATAAATAAATTTAACCAAAATTGTTTTGATTTTGTCAAAAGTAAAGCAGTAGTGTAGTAACTTTTTTTAACCCAGCCACCCTGCAGTGTTTTGTTTCTGCTCTGTTCTTTGACTTGTTTTTATAATTATGGAAGTGTTATTCAGGTGGTGTGGTGTTCTGATATGTTAACATGTCGTTACCTCAGAATTATCTTGGCGTATGTCCACTTTTGTGGGCCTTCTTGGGGGCTTAGCCCCTCTAGCCCCTGATAAACTCCGCCCATGACTAAACTATTCTGAGTTAGCCTAATCAAAGAACAGTAGGAATATGGGTTTTGGGGGCAGAGGATTGGGTTCCTCAAGGTCCCATGTACAAAGATGGCATAGAAATACAACAGACAGGGCCGGATTAACCAGTATCCCATGACGGTGGGCCCCTTTCCCCCGTCGTTGTGGGCCCTCACTCGTGAGCAGTAAGAATGTTTAAAGTGCATTGCTGAGGATTAAGGAACATGCTGCGGAGTAGGCTTACAATTAAGACAAACGCCGAACTGCAATGAAACTTTTCAGTGTCTGGGGATGAACTCTTAGACATTAGCATAATTCAATATTCATTCATTCATTTCAAGAATTTATATAGCGCCCCTTCAAGAAATCGACTCCAAAGCACTCAAGTTCAACCACGGTGAAAGAAAAAAGTTTTAAGGAGCTTGTGAATCACTGGCGAGTCGACCCTAGGTAACAGGTGCGCTCCAATGTTTCTTTCGATGACATTCTTGGCCAGTTTGCCATTGCAAAAAGTAGAAAAATGTGAATTATTGTAGGGGCCTACCTGGGTATATCTCAGGATTTAAACCGAGAAACGGAACAATACTAGTACGCTATCCTATAGGCCTACTGCATTGACGTTTTAAATCAGGTTATCATTTTTCAAAACAAATATTTTTTGTATTGCAATAACATGCGAGATGGTATGGTTGCGGAAGGCAAGGGCGGCTTAAGGGCCCCTTGGGAAGTTGGGAATATGGCTACGACCCTTCGCCTTGTTCTAGATTGTGTTTATGCCTACGGACCTACAGTTGACATTGAGGGCCAAGCGGTTTTCGTAGCCTACACCCCACTACGATAGCGTATGTATAAGCTCGATCAGGCACACTGAGAATTGTGGGAAAATATCTCTGGGGGTTGGACTATAGGCTAATCCACTTGGAATTGGGGTATGAAAAACAGACTATGGGGTTCTAAGAAAGACAAGATGGGTTGAAACCCCCAACAATTCTCACCCTTGCGGATGAAAAGTACTTTTTTCCTCAGCCAAAGACCGAAGACTAAAAAAGGTCAACTTTTTGGACGACCAACGACGAAATTTTTTTGCCCTGTACCAAGATCAAGATAAAAGATTCCCCCGCCCCCCCCCCCCCTTGGAAGAGTTCTGGATCCGCCACTGGTGCCCTCCTCCTTTATCCATACCCGAGACTGGCACTACCAAAGTTCGAGCAGTAACGACGTGTTACGTGCGTAGATTGATCATTCGTCTAGCCCAGAGGTGCGCAACCTTTTCGCCAGTGTCGGCCGCATCAAAAGTTTGCATTCTTACCACGGCCGCCAGTGTTTAATCTATTCCCCTTCTGGGTGGGGGGGGGCAGGAATCGACGTTTCTGGGTAAGGACCAAGGAGCGTCGGGCAGACGATCTCCGTTGCCTGTTACACCAAGAGGGGTTTTGAATTTTTTAATTTCTACATTGCAATAGTAGCATTTTAAGCCCGCATCTATACAAAATTCATGTAAATTTTTAGTGCTAAAATTCACTGAGGTGTAAGACTTCAATAAATATACTGAGGCCTACATTAATAATTTTCGGCAAAAATACATGTATAGGCCTACTGCTTGCGTTGTCCGCTTTTAGGATTTTTATTAGGCATAGGCCCTACTTCACTGCGGATGAGTCATTTAATCGATTGCTGACCATAGCCTGTCTGCACTACGAAAAATCAGTTTCCCATTTCTCATAATTTGAAGGTCTTTTTCTCCTCTTCCAATGTTCGATTTCTCTTCAGAGACATCATAATCAACAGCTGAAAATTTGTGATTTGCACTAAGTTTACACTTTACAGATAGAATAGGCCTACAGAAGAATCTACTATTGCTTCTCTTCTAATCGCAGTGAGTCACTGAGTGGGTGACCTATTCATGAAGTCAGACAAACGCATGATCAAGATCTTGACCCCATACCATGCAGCTTTCTACGCCACCTGTTTTCCATTCTGCCCTACACAGTTACAGTCAAGATCTTGAGTTACAGTTGTTGTATTCGGGCTTAACGACACTGTTTCATATCGAAGATGATTAGTGTCGGAGGCATAGTACATGGAGGTCTGGATATAACTGGAGTGGTAGTTGGTTGCAGTGGCAAGTGGTTGTATGTGACTGTGGTAGTTCATAATTTCAATAATCTTCAACGACAAATACAGATACTTTAAAATAGTTAACAGCCAACTTATATTATACATCTCTTACCTCAACTCAAAATTGCTATATATTTGTATGTTTTATCTATCTAAATAAGCAATTTGGTATTCTGGCTTAATGTATTTGTTCATGAACGCCGCTTGTAGCCTCACCCGAATGCATAGCGATGCTGCTGAACTATACTGCTGCAGTGGGCCAATTCACGAAACGGCTCTTTTCACCCTTTCAATCCAGGGTTTGAATATAGGATTCCATGCATAGTACAACCTCACACTCCACGCTTATATTGCGACCGAGTCACCCGCAGTAGAGATCCGAGAAATTAATCTCCCGACCGGAAATCGAACCTGGGCCGCCGGCGCGGCGAGCGGGCTACAACCCACTCGACCACGCAGGATCTCTTTGAGTTACAGTGGTACATTGTAACCTAATATACTTGAAAATTATCTGTGGTTCATTGGTCTCTCCCGCCAGCATCGGCCAGCCGACGGTCGTACAATATCAAGATCTTTCCACTCATTAGTGGAGTAATCTTGGTCCATAATTTGTATACAACGATTGACTGTCCGGAGCTGGGCAGGCTATGGGATATTAGTACTCTGACGGGTTCTTTGAGCTACATCTGGAGGATAGGCTACATGCGCAGCTGATACCTCTAAGATGCATGCACATGCGACGGACAACGGCCCGGTGCTTCAAGTGAGAATATTATAATCATACGCTAATATAGGGCCTACATACACTAAAACACACACAAATGCAACCCATTGCTTCACATAACCTTAGTTTTAAAACAATTGAATAAAATATTAATTTTATGAATTTATCTACAAACGGCCGCCAGTATGTTATAGTTGGATTTGGGTCCACGGCCGCCAATAATTCCTTTCACGGCCGCATGCGGCCGTACGGCCGCAGGTTGCGCACCGCTGGTCTAGCCCTATGTATTATTATTATCCAGGGTGAGAATTGTGGAGGGGGTTGTGTCACCGTTGTGAGGTTCACCCTCCCCAGTCTTTCTTATGACACCCCATAGTAAAGTCCTCATTGTACACGGTACACCCCAAGTCTACACGTGTATAGCCTATAACTCAATGTCCCCCGTTATTTTCTGCGATTCTCACGTAGCCTACACTGTTATTACCAGAGCATAAAGGCGGTGGTGAACTCCTGTGCCATGCATCGGCTGCAGAGGAATGGACGCTCGATCGGGGAGCCTAGCTTAATAATTCAGGAACAACCTGTAAGCCTACGCGGAGCCGGGAAAGCAGTGTCTGCAGCGCTGCGTCTCTCAATCGACTTATTTATAGGCTACACAATATATTTATACACAATATATTTATACACAATATATATTTATACACAATATATATTTATACACAATATATATTTATACACAATATATATTTATACACAATATATATTTATACACAATATATATTTATACACAATATATATTTATACACAATCGATCGCAACTACGCTGCCCAGTCATGAAGTCGCCCAGTCATGAAGTCGAGTTAAGCGACGACACGCTCCACTGAAGCGTCGCGACTCTCGCTGCCTCGCAGCGGCGCAGTAGTAGGCTTAGGCTATAGTATAGGTCTATCATTGGCAATATAGGCCTATATCCTACTAGGACCAACACAGATTTAAATATAAAAATTGACCCAATGCAGGACACTATGCCTATCCCCGTAACATATTTGATACACGCCAGTCGATCTATAACACTGGCCAACACATAATTTGTTGCCTCAAATGTTAGACCTGTTTCTGGGTATATTTGACCTGCTGATTCCAGAAAAGGCACCAGTTTTCTCCCATCAGGTCTAGTTTTCGAGATATTGAACATTATGTCATATACCAGTCCTTGTCTCTGCTCGCCCATAAATATAAGGCTATAGCTTCAACTATGTAGTGCTCAATTTATTATGTGATACACTAAATAAACATAATAATACAAATACTTAAGAGAAAATGGTAGTACCTGAAACTGTACTTATATGATACCAAACAAAACAAGTTTGTTATAAAAACTTCAAGTCATTCGACACCGAAGAAGCTCCTTTTGTACGATTTCCGAGTGTGGCATCTGCCGGAACAATCGTGCATAATATTCCAGCAATAGTCTGCCATCATGTGTGCATCCCATCTTCCTTGATATCGATTTCCCATTGTTTTGATGTCTTGGTTAAATCTTTCACCTTGCTCTTCGCTGAAGTCACCAAGATTCTCTGGAAAGCGATCTAAGTGACTGTGGAGATAATGGACTTTAATGCTCATGTTGCAGCCAAGCTTGTTGAAATGAAGAAGCATATCCTCTACTAGTTGTGCATAGGCCTAATTGTCTGCCTTCTTGTTGCCAAGAAAATTTTTAGTTACAAGAACAGAGGAAGACCAGGCACAAGATTCGATTTCATTCATTGATGGTATGAAAAGTGGGTCATTCAAAAGTTGCCTGATCTGTGGACCATCGAAGATTCCAGCCTTCAATTTTTCCATTGTAATTCCTGGTAACTTGTGTAAATGTGTACTATGTATTCGAAGCATAAACCTTCTTTATTCAAAGCCTTGACAATTTTTTTCATCAGGCCTAGCTTTATATGTAGTGGTGGCAGTATGATTCTATCTCATGCCACCAAAGATTCCTTGATTACATTTTGAGCTCCAACCACCATGTCTTTCCTCGGAGGCCAATCTTTTCTTGTCCAATGTTCATGCTTGGCTCTACTGTCCCAAAGACACAAAAACAGGGATACTTTGTGTAGCCACTTTGTTGACCAAGGAGGAAATTTACCATCTTCAAGTCTACACAAATTACCCATTGGTGTTCTTTGTATTTTATCTTTTCCAATACTAAAGAGATGGCATTGTACTCATACCGATTGGAATAGAACCAAATTTGTTGCCGTTATTGAAAAGCACACATTTCAGACTACGTTTTGAACTGTCGATAAAAAACGCCACTCATCTCGGCTGTAATCCGACAGACCAATTTTCTTCAATAAGTTGCTGATGTCATTGCAGAATACTAGGTTGTTGTCTTCGGTGAAGAATGGCAGCAAATCCTTTTCTCTGCTCCTATAAATTGTAATTTTCGTTCCAGGCTGAAGTGCATTCTTTTCCTTTAGTCTGGACGCAAGCAATTCAGAGGACTCTTTGGAAAGATTTAAGTCCCTGATCAGATCACTCAACTCTTTTTGGTCGAAACGTTCACTGTGTGAAGTTGATTGGAAATCACTGTCACTGCCCTCACTTTCTTCACTTTCGTCACCTTGTCCGATATTGGACATGCAAGTCTCATCGTTTGAGAGCTCGAGGTAGTTCGCGAAAAGGTGGAACTGGTACAATATCCGAATGCGGAACAGGTCTCCTGGCTGAAGGTATATCAGGGTAAGACAACTTGTGACGATTATTTCGATTGATGCCTATGATATTAACCATACAAAAGCAACAGTCGTCGAAGTGGTTTATCTGTTCCCTCCAAACCATCGGTACACCAAATTTCAGGCAGCTTCTCTTTCCAGTTGTCCAGTGGCGCAATTGTTCAATACAAGTTTTGCATAGGCCTACTGTAAGAGGAGCCCATTGCTTATCTTGATCTCCAAGTGTGACACCAAAATAAGATATGCTGATTTTGCCTTATAAGGATGTAGGCATTATATGAATAGGCAAGAATTATAATTAATTAGCCATAAAAAAAGCTTATTATGACATTTTAGTTTTGCCAAAGACATCGTTTAAAGAGTGGACTGGGTTTTCTTTACAAAATAGACGATATCTCAGAAACTAGACCTGATGCACTCAATCCAATGACATTTTCTGAATCAGCGCCCAAAATTACCCCAAGAACAGGTCTAAAACCGAAGGCAACAAAAAAATTTATTTTTTCTGTTGGCCAGTGTAATTCGAATTTAGCACTTCGTAAAATGTAAATAATTATAGGCCTATGCTCTAGCTTCTTGCAAAGCCACAATCTCCATTCTCCAATATTTAAAGGTCTAATTAATGTAGCGCGCTGTGGGGCGTGAAAATTCTGACCGTGAAACATTTGAATATTTATTTGGAGCTAGTCTTAAGTGGTTCACAAACCGGCTCCTTGTTTTAATGCAGCCGGAGTAAGGATTTGTTTTAGGTGATGTTTTGTTAAGAATTAAGAGAAAGCTGCTGCCAGAAAGAACTCGCAACTTAGCATGATTGTAGGCTACCGGTAGGCGGTAGCTAGGCCAGCCAGCTTGCACGTTCGAGACTTCGAGGATGGCTAGGCCTACACCGCTTATATATATATATATATATATATATATATATATATATATATATATATATATGGGCCCTATACACGATAATCCACATTGACACTTGACAGGATCGCAAGAATAAAGTCGAGTGCCACAATGGTCCATAAGCTGTGAACATTAGCGCCCAACTTAGACAAACAGCATCAGCGAATGACAGCGATCCCGAATATAGGAATCGAGGGTGACCCGCGATCACACATATTAAGTACTCTGATTTTCAAAGGAATAAGGACTAGCATAATTAGGCTATAGTCCAGTTAACAGGACCAACTATGCAATAGTCATATGTGGTAGGCCTAGTACTTCTATGCAGGAAAGAACTACGCGATTGTTGGCACTCTCACCGTGCAAGTCTTAAGGCTGGATAAAGTAGGGGGCGACACTAATCATCTTTGACATGGCAGTGTCGTTAAAAAATGCAGGAAAGTGAAAGACCTAGCCAGGACAGCTGACCAGGACCACACACACAGCCCTAACTCATCCCACACCGCAGGAGTGGGTCCTGGCTGGGGACGAAGAGCCTGCTTTTTCTGGGACGACCACAGTTTCATACCTATTCGCCTCAAACGTTCCAGTTATAGATAGAAGGACACTAGGTCCACACCACCTCCACCCAGCGGTCCTAGCCCCACATCGAAAGCATGGGCGCCCGCCCATAGCGACAAGAGGGGTACTTGCCTCCTGGAAGTTTAAACATATTTTTCCGGCTGCTACTTTTTGGTTGTTAGCAAATTGTTTTGAACTAAAGAAACTATTCATAATAAAATTATAAAAAGTGAAACTGAAAAATTTACATAAAGAAACCACTGTGAACAGTAGGCCTATGTTCTTAATTTCCTGATTTGCATTTTCAACCTCTTGCTTAAAAAAATTAACTGTGACCATCGTGTTTTGCAACTTTTTCCTTTTTCTGCAAAGATTTATGTTGGTGCCCATGATCGAAAGGTAGGCCTACTGGCGGGCTAGCTGGACGGTTGGACGTGTGAAGCTGAGGCCGTCCCGGAAAATTTTGTCTTTTCGCAGGGGCGGAGTGAGATCTGGATGGGGACGAAAAACCAAAAATGTCCTGGTCGCATTTATTCACCTATTTTTTAAGCTCGACATAGGCCTGCATGCATGGTCACTATAGGACCACCATGCACCCCTCATCCTGCGGGTGATGGGGTCCCGTAGGACCAAAATTTAAACTGCAATTTCCCAGGCAACGCCGGGATCGCCAGTTAGCAGGGTGAGAATTGCCGGGGAGTTGGGGTTTCAACCCCCCGGTCTTTCATAGTAGTCTGTTTTTACACCACAATTAATGCCAAATTAATTAAGTGGAATTGGAGTGTGAACCAACCGCCCCCTGTTATACTTTCCACAGTTCTCACAATACAACTATAGAAGGCCTGTATTATACGTAGGCCTATTATGTATATAATAGTCCTACATAATATTATTATATGGGCCTACGTGCATATGCATGTAGGCATAGTTACTATCATTAATGGGTTTAAAATGTCCGACATGTGACGTGGTAATTGGATATTATGGCGAACGACCTCGATAGCCTACATATTATTAACTCTATTATTGCTGTCACGAGGTACAATTAGCCTACAGTCAAAACTGATTATGCGGAAATTTAGACTATTTTGTTGGTGACAGGGGCGAGGTAAGAGTATAGCTAGGTATAGATATCAGCTCATTTCATTTAAATAGAATGGCTATTATCGAAATGCATCGCAGATTGAATTCGATTTTGAAGCCAGTGCGACGAATGTAAAATGGTGAATATGTAAAACGCGATATAGATTCTGCAGTAGTCCGTTGATACTGCGTATACATCGAGCGCTAATCCCCGTATATATAAATATATATATATATATATATATATATATATATATATATATATATAGGTCGTGACCCTGTTTCCCCTTACATTTACGACCCCACCCATGCCTGCCCTCCTTCTTCCCTCACTCCTCCTCTGTTTCCAACGACCTCGTATATAAACTAGATGGAATTTTCGTCTCCTCTGAATTGATCATCTGTTGCAGGCATCATTCTGCTGGTGCGACTGCAGAACCAGAAGACATCTAGTGCAGCTGAGCACCACCATTATAGTGGTAGGCAGTGGCGCCGCCAGGATTTTATTTCTGTACGCACAACTTGCACAAAATAATACGAAGCGAACAGCGATCGATACGAGCCTATATTCAGGGGCGGATTCATGATTTCTGGTTAGGGGGGGGGCGTAAATACCACCAATCCAATCCCATATATATACATATAGTGCTTAAAGTGTAAAAAAGTGCCAGGACGCTGTATTGTAGGCCTAATTGGTCGTCAGTGGCGGCGCCGAAGGCGGGAAGTTGCGAGTGCCGAAGGCACGAAGCCCATCCCGACTAGGGGTCTGGGGGAGCGTCGCAAGCTCCCCCAGCGGGGTCTGGGGCGGAGCCCCAGCGACCAGCGCATTTTTGGCTGTTTCGACCTTAAATGGAGCCATTTTTAGACTCTTGTTTGCCAGCTATTTGTGAACGACAAAGTCGCGAAAATTTTAAGAATAAGTCGTTTTTCAGTGTCGCAAGCTACCAAGATAACAATAAAAATCAAAATGTTATTGTAAAAGAGAAAGGTTTTGTCTTTACAGTAAGCTCCCTCAGCGGGGTCTGGGGGCGGAGACCCAGCGACGGTGAGCGATTAGCGCATTTTTGGCTGTGTCGACCTCAAATGGAGCCATTTTTAGGCAGTCATGTTGAGCCTATATAGCCTAATAAATCTTTCTTTGGGCGCATAACGTATAGGTAGGATAGATCTATAGGATTCTCTCGTGGTAATATGGAAATTCAAACTGACACCCAATAAATTTAGACCATGACAAATATATAAAAGTTTGCGCCCCTAGAAAAATTCCTGCGGACGCCCATGCTAAAGGCTTCACATTATTACCCCCTCCTAAACATTACCCCCCCCCCTGCAAACTGTAATTTGCATCAATCGTCGCATTTATTGGACTAAAATATCAGAAAAATAATCCCGCTTCTTGTTTTGGTCTGAAGATTTTCATCCGTTATCCCACTTCGTGGTTTGGTTTGTTATAAATAATTTCATTTGTAACTAAAATACTAAATCGCCGCTGAAGTTACATGGAGAAATGGAAGTTACATATGGAGAAATGGCTTCGAGGCTATTATTTTTTCCGAGTAAAATATTGATAACAAACCACAGTGGGATGACGGATAAATCTACGCAAATCTAGTGTCCGGGGGTAATCTGAAACCGGTTACGGTACAAGTTACCGGGGGTGATGTTTAGGAGGTGCAATTTGATACCTTTAGATCGGCATATTGCTATGCTATCGTCGCCTTGAAGCCGGAATTTTCCAGGTTCGAATCCACCTCGCCACGTAAGGACCTTGGGCAAGTCCTTAACTCACAATTGCGCTTCGGCCGGAGTAGAGAGCTTGAAGGGGCGCTATAACCAGTGGCAGATCCAGAACTCTTCCAGGGGGGGGGGCAAAAATCTTAGAACCTGGGATGGGACAGGTGAAACAAATTTCGAAATTTGGTTGTTGGTGGAAAATAAATAGGGATCAGTCTTTGGCTGAAGTACTTTTCATCCGCCAAAAAAAGTTGATGAGGTTTTTTTAGTCATCTGCCAAATTTTTTTGGGAGAAAATCATACCATTTCATCGGCAAAAAAGTTGATGACCTTTTTTTACTCCTCCACTTGAAAACCGACTGGGGGGGGGCCACGTCTCATGCCATTTTCCGAATATGGGGGCAATATGCCATTACACCCATATGCATATTGCTAATTTCATACCAAATGGGGGGGCCACGTCCCATGGCAGCTTTAAATGGGGGCCATGGCCGGATTGCCCCCTTGATCCGCCCCTGGCTATAAAAAAGTGCACATAAAAACACATACAAACAAAAATGAAATTGAATTTTTTTTTTAACCGTTTTACATCTAGGAATCCCTGGATCCATAGACCTCTAGGGTCTAGGCCTCTATAAGACGCTCAATGCCAAGATGGCTCTCTATTAGAGTGTAAGGAAGTAAGGAAGTAAGTATATTCTATAGATTATAAAATTTCAATAGAATTTCATCGCTTATAATAAATTTACAATTTGTGGGGAAAATTTTTTTTGCCTTTCCGCGCTGTACGCACTTGCGTACGTGCGTACGCCTAACGGCGCCCCTGGTGGTAGGCCAATTCATGAATCGTCTGTTACAGTAATCAAGCGATATATATATATATATATGTGTGTGTGTGTGTGTGTGTGTGTGTGTGTGTGTGTGTGTGTGTGTGTGTGTGTGTGTGTGTGATTTTGTTAATTTACAGCAATTCATTTTCTTTTAGGTGTAGGCTAGTGAAACGTGTTAGGCCATAAAACTATTTCAAACCGATCGTAGATCATTAAATCCTAACTCCATCAAATTTCATCAATAAAACTGACCAGTATGACAGATATATATATATATATATATATATATCATAGCCTATAATCCCTATATAGACCTACCTAAGCCTGCAGCAGAGCGGATCTTTCGATAGAATAGGCTATGAGACAAACATGGAATTAACCTAACCTAGGCCTGTAGCCTATAGCTGTGACTTATAATTATTGCAGTTTAGTCAATTAGTCAATCGATTGATGCATCGATTGATTAATCAAGAAATCAATCGGTTCAGATTAAACCGTAATCAGAATAGTAGGCCTAGGTCATAGCCCGTACGTAGCAAGGGCTGTTGCTGCTATTCATGCTGTCCATTAATGTAATCATTAGGCCTACTATCGATATTACACGTATTTGGGCACTATAGGCTACTACTAATTTCCGACTATTGCCATTACGATTGCTATTAGCCTATTGCTATTATTACTATCAAAATTAGTAGGCCTATCATCATCAGCAGCAACAGCATTATTATTAGGCCTACTATGATTACTATCACTGCTGCTGCTGATATATAGGCCTGCTACTACTAAACTAACTAGGCCTACTAGGCTATACATTTATTAAGTGTCACTATCTAATAAGCATCAGTCGATGGCGCTGCAAAGCATCACATAATGATAATATAATATTATGTGCAGAAACATGCATTGTCTATCAGCTGCGATTCTCTCAACTTTGCTCTACTTTCGAGACAGCTATTTCGACTTTAATTAGCACTACAAACTATATACAAACTGAAAGGGTGGCCAATATACATTCAACATTATATGAACTGTGGGATATGAATTCAAAGCCTCAGAAGTAGATGAGTATATCCTATAGCTATGTAGGCCTAATTCCCATTAGGCCTACATAGCTATAGGATATGGAGGGGGGTGTTCACATTCTGTGTAAATATAATAATAATAATATCTTTTCTTTATTGAAACGCCTGCAAGCAAGGGCGGATACAGAAACTTTCAACGGGGGGGGGGGGGCAAAAAATCTAGGCCTTGCATCGGGGGGAAAATATTTTCGTGTCCGCCCAAAAACTTTATGACCTTTTTTTAAAGTCATCCGCCAAAATCTTCGGGAAAATCATACCATTTCATCCGACCAAAAAGTTGATGACCTTTTTTTAGTCCTCAGGGGGGGGGGGAAACCGGCCATTTCCAAAATTAATGGGGGCCACAATACATGGGCTTTCTTAATAGGGGGCGCCAAAATGTGTAATATGTACATTGTTTCACAGCATGTTCAATCCAAATGGGGGGGGGGGCCACGATACATGGGCATTCCTAAATGGGGGGGCATGGCCGGATAAGCCACACTGGATCCGCCCCTGCCTGCAAGACGCAGTGCGCTTTACATTTACAAGTTATGCAGTAATCTTAATTAAACTTAACTAGCAGACAGCTTTGCAATTGCATGGCGCTAATAGCAGCCTACAAATTAAATTCGCCCAACGGGAGCTCGAACCTGCTACCTCTCGCACTCTTGGCCAGCGTGTTAACCATTTAAATTTACTCTACCGCACGCACCCAATAACCTAAGTTGTAACAAATGGAGGGGCATGGCCGAATTGCCTACTCTGGATTGCCCCTCCCGTTGTCCGTTACAAGAATATATGTTTAGGCCTGCTTTTGACCACTGAAAATCGAAAGACAACAGTACTGCTATCCTGATTCCTGATCGAAGACCTGTGAACACCACGTATAGCTGATACTAGGTTAACATGAAACCAGCAGCTGTGTGCGCTCCATTGTGTCATACATTATATAATATATACTCGCTTATAGCTTCCTCTGCATAGAACTATGCGCCGACTTGATAGTGTCGGCGGCGGCGCGCCGGTCATTTTTGGTCGGCGGCGGCGGCGCCCTCGAAATGTCGGCGTCGGCGGCGCGACGTCGTGGGATTAGTGTTCAAGCGTCGCATACTTATTTCAAAAGTTGTTACACAAGAACCTATAGGGCCTAATAAATTTTTTTGCGTGTTCAGCCATTATTTTGGCAGTTATCTTGTCTTTAATCAAAATCCGTGAGAAAACAATTATTCTCAGAACAGACGTTCATAGAAAAAATTGTACAAAGACTCAATTAAAAGCAGCTTGACAACGTTTTCAAATTCAGGCTTCCAGCTTACATGTACATAACCTAGTAGGCCTAATAGAAGTTTTAAAGGCTATTAGCCTACAGAACAAAATGACCTGTTAAGAAAATATACATGCTTGTTTATTGATTTTACTTTTAAAACTTCGTAAACTTAAGCCACGCGTGTGGTATGTTTACATTGCTGGCAGAATTAGTCGGGCTGCGGAAGCTTTCGACCCGGAAAAAATTGGCAACAAGCTGGAAATAGAATAAAATTAAAGATCAGATAATTATAATACTAGAAAATGGTCCCCAGCCTCTCAAATCTGAAGGGAATTTATTTTATTAGAGAAATTTGAAGGCATAAAATCGCAATGCTATTTCAGCGCTGTACCTCGGACATTTTTGTTTTACTATTACCGTCCCAATCACTTATTGATAAACAAGTCAGGTTGCGGAGCCCTGAAAAATTAACAATAATCTTGTTTTCCCATAAAATGTTTTACATATAGATTGAAAGTAAATTATCCACATAATACTATAGGTAAAAATCACGCTAGTCAGTGTTTTTAACGAGCCGAATAGTGTGGGCCATGACTGCGGCAGCGCATGTTCGCCGATAGGCCTACCTGGGAATACAGCAAATAGGCCTATCTTTGGACTAGTCACCTTAATGTCTCGCGCGACATTTGCTGTCCTCTCCTGAGATCCACACTTTGCCTGAGATCTGCCGAAAATGCGGTCACAGATAAACTATCGGTTGTGTAATTTTAAAGCAGTTCATTGATTTCTATACTAATAATTATAATAATAGTAATAATAATACCATAATTATGCTGGGGAAAATGGATGAAATATTAAGGGAAGGGCTTGAATGCATCCTTAACTTCAGTTTGAACAAGCACTAATGGATACAAGCTTCACTCCCCCATTTCGAGATCTGGGTTTGAGAGTGTCTTCCACTTTGGAACTTCAGTCTGCCATTTTGACCAAATACACCACTGTCCCAGATGCTTACGGTACAATGAGGAGGTGATAGTGGCACGACATGACACTCTTCCAGGCATCAGAGATCCTCTGCCAGCTAAACAGCGTGCAAAGCCGTGCATGGGACAGGCCTTTAGTATAGGGACAACCGGACAAAATGCCAATTTTGGCCTCTATGACCAATCGTTTTAATCGGTTTAGACTGGCTGGTGCCAGTTTTCTCACTTGGGAGATTGGCTAACTGCCCTCCCATACACTTCTTGTGCTCTGCATGAACAATGAGACAGTGCTAGTTGGACTTCGGTTGGTCCTTGACCTCTGTCTTCCTCACATGTGTCGATGCGGAGACGCTGTTGGATCAAATGGTCGCCATGGAGTGGGACGTTCCATACACCATCATGCCATTAATGACATAATTAGCCATTTGCTCCAAAGTGCAGATATACCAAGCAGAAAAGAGCCAGCGAATCTCATGCAGACCGATGGCAAACGACCCGGCAGTGCCATACTGGTTTTTTGGTCTGCTGGCGAATACATGACCTGGGATGCAATAGTGGTTCACACTTGTATGCTTCATACCTATATCTCAGACAGCTATTTCGGCAGGTTCTGCAGCTGAACAGGCTTCTGTTCAGAAGACTGCAAAAAATATGCATTGCTGCCTGCAACCCACATATTTGTTCCCGTTGTCTTTGATATTATGGCATCTGCAAAGTTTGCTCAGTAACAGAGTGACAGTGCATCATCACTGATTACCACTCCAGTACCATGCTGTCTCCTTGGCTTGACCTCCCTGGATTTTGACCTGGCATCGGAACAAACAGGGCAGTTTGGCTATTGGGACTTGATTTGACATATTGCTGGTGAATAAGCTGATCTCTCTGACTTGGCTTTTGTTGGCGCTTGGAAATTCTTGATTTACATTACACTCAGCCAAAGTCGTACACAATAATCCTGCGGTGTCAAGGACAGATCTTACGCTGCCATTCTTCGCTCTGCAGCTAGACAACAGCCAACTGCACAACTAGAGACCACCATGAGGATGTACTGGCAAAGGTCTTCATAGTTTATTCATCACGAGCCTTAAACCTACCAATTTCATCATAATCACCAACAGCATACACCAAATCATCAACTCCCATCTGACAGACCGCATTCAGTGATTGTAACGTGATAACTTCTACATCTCTGAGCCTCAAAGGCTGGTCGAATGGTGCCATACATGGTGTAATTAACAGGAGTTTCTTGGTGCGGTCACACATAAATAACAGGGTTGACAATATGCATGATCTGTCACCTATTAGTATACTTGTTATTTAACAGTTTGTAGTTATACTGGTGCTATATTGATTTTTGACTGTGTACTTTTTTATATTTTACACCTATCATTCTGAAGAACTGCCACCTAAGTTGGTCAAACTGTATACCTGCGAAGAAGGCCTTTACAGTGATATATTAGACTTGTCCGCTATTTTCTTGTATTTTAAGTGTGGTATTAATTTAGCCTTTTGGTGCAGTTTTGTTTGTTTAAAAATGTTGAGGTGGTAGATGTTCAGACAAAAATTACAACGCTACATTCAGAATTGCTTGTTCTTGTAACCTGGTAATGTGGTGGAGTGGAGCAGCTGTCAAGGCAGGTGTCATCTGGCTCAGAGTTTGACAGTGGAGGAGCAGAGGAGTCTGAGTATGAATTCTGCACGTGTCTGTCAGAAGAATGTTAATGGTTCTGTTCACTCTGTATAATTACTCTAAATTTAATTATTCATTTTTTTTTATTAATATAGATAAGAATACATATAAATAAGAATGAATAGCCTGTAAGAAAAAAAACAATTATTTTAAAATATCAAGTAAATGCCTATTTCTGATGTTAGATTTGTTTTTCTGTGACTGTTTAAATTTCGTGATAGGCCTAATAGGCCTATTCTGCTGATTATTTTGTGAATAATTGCAACATAACTATTGTCACAAGAGCTCTGTAGAGATAACTGTATTCACATTCAAGACTGCAGTGCATTTTTGCCACAAAATCAAAGATTCAGAATGTTTAGACCTATAAATGCAGGGATATAAGAAACTATACGGCCTAAGCTTATATACCATATTAACGAAATACGCAACGAAATCGAGAACATTTAAATAGTACAGTACTCGGCTGTATTTTATTAATCCGTTTCAGTTCGTCTATGAATGGTATAAATTTCCACGAAAATTGCATACGCAGCTTCTTATAATGCAGATGCAAGCGATTGCGTACGGAACCGGCAAAACAACAGGCTGCTGATTCGGTACAATAACCTCTAATTTCTTTCTAAAAGATGTCTTGTCTTCCGGTAGACTGTCGATTTGAATTATACATTAAAACGAATAATAAAGCATTTCCAATTGTCAAAATATAAATGTTTTATTCCGTTGTTTACAATGATATTTTCGGCAACAGCTGACTTTTTGGCTCACAATCTGGCGCGCTAGCCTAGTTTCGATCCATACATTTTCTCTTTATAAAATAACCCACAGTGAGAGTTGAGTAACCAGGGACCATTTTTAAGATACATTATTATTATATCTTTAATTATTTTTTATTTCCAGACTGTTACAAATTTTTTCGGTCAGTACATTGCAGTTCTTTTAAATGCAACCAGGCTTCGAGATTAAGCTATCGCCTTACTGTGAACCCGATACAACGCTGAAATAGCTTATGATTTTATGCCGTCAAACTTCTCTAATAAAATAAATTCCCTTCAGATCTCAGGGGCTGGGGACCATTTTTCGGATATATTATTATCTTAACTTTAATTATTTGCTATTTCCAGCTTGTTGCCAATTTTTTCCGGGTAGTACATTGCAATTATTTTAACGCAGCCCGACTAAATCGACCTTTAGCACAATAACAAGTGACCCGACTCAATGCGCATGCGCGCGCGAAATATCGATTTGGCTTTATTTGTAACTCACGGCAAGTAAGGACGATATTATTGGTAGGCTACGTCACGTACGTGGGCTGGATGTAGAGCCTACGTTCCAGGCCTAGCCCATACACTTACATCAAAGACCTTTAAGTTTGCTTACATATTATGCCAAACTACTTGGATAATGATATGCTACATGAGTGTCATTTTTCACGTTCCGATGATAGTTTTAGGCAACTGAAAGCGGTTGATATAGGCCTAGGTTGAACCACAGTGAACCGATGGGAGCAGGTTATTGACTCTGGTGGGCCGTGCCAGCGTTCACTCCAATTCTATTGAGGAAAATTTAGCTAGCATTTACACCGAATAATAATTATATAGAACAGTCCGTTCTTTGGCCTTCACTGCAGCCGGGCAAGGCATTCCGTACTGTAACAGTAGGCCTAATAAGTTTTAGCGCTGGCTAAGCTGTGCGCGCGAGCACATCCTATAGAATATATGTAGTCCTTTTGTAGCCTATAACAACAACAACAAATGCGATGAAGATGTCTGCGCAGATGATGAAGGAACTATTATATATCGCTCAGCTGTGAAGGAATGGGTGTCAAGAATAATGGGTGCTTTTGTGAGAAATTTCAAGGCCAGTTAGTTTATGTGCCGGTGACTGCATATATTAAATATTTGTAACAGAAAAGTCACTGCCTGTATAAGCTTACAGTGATTAGGCGTTCACAGGTACGTGTTGACTTAAAACGTGTTTCGTATATTCGGGCTACTTTAGAGGGCGTGACTTAATTTGTGTATAATTTGAATTCGCATGTGGAATTGTGATATTTTGTCACAAACAAAACACCTACCTATACAATCACACATTTCCAAGTGTAGACAAACCAAGCTAATCCACTAATTTTGCCACAGCCATTTATATACATCTGTCCGCGAAGTGACCTTTGTTTATTTACGTTCATCTGTCTTCACAAGAATCGGCAGTGTTGTGCGTTACACATTTTTGGTTTGTGGAACGAAAGATAACCGCCAGTGATGATCAGATAGCCACAACACTCACAACTAGAACTGGCGATGTCACCATGCTTCAGTCTTATGGTAAAGTCGTTACATGAGCTTTCTCGGTTGTAATTGTAATTGTAATCGTACATTTATATAGCTTGTAGGGCTGCCCATCCGAAATGACTTCCCTTCAAAGCTACATTTATTACATCTGACCAATCAAACTTCCTTTCATGAAACTCTCAAGTCTTTTCTTTTGCCGTGGCTGGCCTGGCAGCGCCCTTAGTAGGTTTCTTGAAGGAATGCTATAAGCCCATTAAAATCATGAGGGGCAAACCCAATTCCCCGAAATCCGAATTACGAAAATGCGCAAATGCTCGATTTCCTGAAAAAATTGTAAAGTAGAAAGCAGCTGAATCTCAAAATTATTTAGGGTTAATCTCTATAATGACTCGGTAGCAAGTAAACATCATGGCGACCAAAGATCCGCTCATAATAGAGCGCGGTCACGTGACGGCAAAAAGGTAGCCCAATATTTTCGCGGCCTACGGTGATGTATAAGCCAATGTTTTCGCGAAAGTAAGTAAGTAAAAATACCATGAAACGGTTATTTTAATAAATATTAATACGCTTAAATAAGCTTAAGAACACAACAAAAACGATGGACCTGAACACATGATCTCGCGCTTACCGCGAGATATCTCGTAGATGGCGGCCAATGTGTTCAGGTCCATCGTTTTTGTTGTGTTCTTAAGCTTATTTAAGCGTATTAATATTTATTAAAATAAACGTTTCATGGTATTTTTACTTACTTACTTTCGCGAAAACATTGGCTTTTACATCACCGTAGGCCGCGAAAATATTGGGCTACCTTTTTGCCGTCACGTGACCGCGCTCTATTATGAGCGGATCTTTGGTCGCCATGATGTTTACTTGCTACCGAGTCATTATAGAGATTAACCTTATTTAGAGTTAAATTCAATGCATGGCATAATAGACCTATTAAGTGTTGTTGATAACACAGTTTGATGTATAAAAATCATTAGGTTTTGTGAAAATCGATTTTGGGGATTTAGTCCGAAATTCCTTTCGGGGATTCGGGTTTTGTGGATTCGGGCCTCAACCATTCATGATTCCTGGACCACATTGCACTGGGATGAGAATGACGAGTCTGAGTTGGGTAAAACTTTACATTACTGTCTTGCAGTTCCACAAATGGTGGAAGGCACGACATCCAGATATATCTTGTGCCATTATTTATTTAGCGTTTGCAGTTTGCGCTAAGCCAGCACACAGCATCGTCATCAGCAATATGCAGAGCAGACAGTCCACCAGGAAAACCAGTTATTCTGCAGTCATTAACGATGTGATACATTGTCTGCACCTCTCCGCAGTCGCAGAGAGGGTTCGAAGCCTGCTTCCACTGAACTTGATTTGCCGTGCAGCGGCCCTGATCAGTTCTGAATCGATTCAGCGTCGTCCAGAGGCGGCGAGATAGGTTGTAGCCGGAGGGCCAGACAGATGGCACGGCGACGAGGGAATGGTTTGCAGCGTCAGTTGTTGACCATTCTGCACTCCAGGCCGAATTAGCTGTCATGTTTTTTAGCTGGTGGGTTCAACCATATGGGCTGTCTCGAGGGGACACGCAGGGCAGGGTGGAGTGAGATGTTGCCTTGCAGCGGTAAGCTGTCATTAGAGCAAACTTTACCGAGTTGTTTCGCCGTAGCCTCCAACCTTCTGAGGTGTGGAGGGGGATATTGCTTAAGACCGGAAGCCACGGCAGCGGGGTGGGTCGGAGAGTGCCTGAGACAATGCACATCAACGCGTTCAGCTTCACGTCCACCAGGGAGGGCCCGGTAGAGTAATGAATAACACGCTGGTGTAGAGTGCGAGAGGTAGCGAGTTTGAGCCCCAGTTGGACGGATATGCTTTGTAGGCCGCTATTGGCGCCATGTATTGCAGGCTGTCTGTTCAGTTAGTATAGTTAAGATTTGTGTATTCTGTGATCTATGTTCTTGTGAATTGTTTAAACTGCATAATTAACACTGTATGTATGTATGTATGTATGTATGTATGTGCACTTGTTATAGCGCCCCTTCAAGCTCTCTCTACTCAGAGGCGCTCCCGATGCAGAGCGGACACTGCATCGGAGTTTCACGCCGAAGCGCTGAGCAATTGTAAGTGAAGGACTTGCCCAAGGTCCTTACGCGGCTTGAGGTTGGATTCGAACCTCGGACCTTCCGGCTCCAAGGCAATGACGCCACCACTAGACCACCGCGCCCCACTGTAACCGGTTACGGTCTGTCAACCGGATTGTTGAATAAAGAGAATATTATTATTATTAAGTTAGTGTGGTTAGGTTGGGTCCAAACTGGGGAACAGTATTCCGCCATTGAAAAAACATGGCCAAGGCCGCACTGCGAAGGGTCAGGGCATGGGCTCCCGAGTCTGTGCCGGCGAGATTCCTTGGCAGGTTGTTTCTGGTACCAACCTTGGCTGCTGTTTTCTTCAGGTGCTCGCGGTAAGTCAGGGACCTGTCCAAAGTCACCGCGAGATATACTTGTGCCATAATATCTGTGCATGCAGGACTGGCATTCCTCAGCAGCTTGCCAAATTATGGGTTGTAGAGGAGGAGGAAGATGAGGGGAGGGGTAGGAGGAGGATTCCACTCCGACAGCGATGGGTGTGGACTCTGTGGAGTGTTGGGAGACTTCATTATCTTAGGATAGCCTAAGCATATAAGGGTGATTGTCCACTGGCCAGTCCTCTCCGGCATTATGTCGTCTTAATGCCATGGCTGGTTAAAAAGTAGTAGTAGCAGGGTGCTCAAACTACTCAGGTTTGCAGGTAGGGCATAAAGTTCTAGAGTTTAGACATATTTCTGCTCCGGCTTATAAATAGAACTGCTTGGTAATTAAAAGCTTCCAAACTTCATTCCTCCAAGCGTTGGCAAGTTGTGTCCTACTGGAAGTTGCCAGGTTGCTGACAGCAGAAAACTGTGCAAGAAAATCAGATTCAATTGTTGAATGATTTTGAACTGCCTGTGTTTTGATATATATAATTATATATATATATAAGTAATTTAGTATATATATATATAAGCAAAATTATGTATATACGTTTACTGAGCCCTTGCCAGCATACCGCAGCCAGTTACAATGAAAGAAACGAGTATAAAAAATTAAAAAATTTCAATCCAATCGGTGCAAGTCAGACAGAGGGACCGTGGCCATTGTATCTGTATAGTACTTGGGAAATGTAGCTTCTTCTTTCATCCTTTATCGGAAGTTCAATGCTGTGAGGATGAGGATTCTAAATATATGGCCTCTGGACTTTTGGTGCAGTGTGTAATCTAGACATCTCTGGGGGAAGTTCTCCCCAGAAATGAAATTTTCCCTCCCGAAAAATTTGACGAAATGATAATAGTTGTTTGTTGCCTGTTTACATTATTGTATTACACGAACTGTTATTATATGGTTATAATGTTATTATTTTCAATTATAATATATGATACTATCATATTGTAATGAGTATAATTTACTGTTTATATTTGTACAAATACTATTTGTATGCAATTAAAGTGACAGAAATGACATCCCTTCCAGAACAATTTGAGAACATGATAATTGTCTTTAGTTGCTATTTTATGAACTGTTATAATATTTATACCATGACATTATTTACTATATGATTATTATGTTATCATTTACTATTATAAAATATTATACTATCATATTACAATGAGTAAAATTTGTACACATTTAATGCTTAATGGCTTTGCTCTAGTGCTATCTTTCAAATTACAACTGTCAAATTTCAAACGGTTTTGTTCCTTGAACGCCTACTAAAACAACACCATTACTACATGGCTTTCCATTTTTGGTAGTTTAGTAGTTCTTGCCTTGTTAGTTTACCAGTTGTTATGATTTCTGCTAATTGTTATTATATGGTTATAATAGCAATTCAGGACCATTTTCGGCAACAGGCAACAGGGATATGGTGATTCCAGGGCTATAAAATAAGCTTGTATAATTATACTCACATCTGCAGTTATTCATTATAATAGTCCAGCAGCAGCAGAACTGAGTTGGTGGTGAACTTATACATAAAGAAATTGTTATTGTAATTATAGTTATATTTATTGAAATCTTAAACCACTCTTTTTATCAGCACTGAAGTAATTTTGCTGAAGTGAAATCTTATATATTAAAGTTGAGTGTGTCAAGGAAAGGCAGGTGAGAGTTCCCACAAGCTAGGTCCAGCAAGTTTTTGAATGTAAAGATTGAAGTGATGACAGGAATTTTTCAAACAAAATGAGGACAGAGACTTTTTCAACCATGTAATGCATGTTTACTTGTACATGCAAATGGAAGCTAGTTAATTATTTACTCACTGTTGCAAGGTAGACTGTCTGAAGTACACAGGTGATGCAAAGTATATCGTTTGAACCTATCCTGTTTATATTAACCCTTTTGTTTCAGCCTAAAATGCTAATGAACTCAACATTGACTTACACCCTCAGCTATTATATCATATTAAATTGCAAGGTGATGTTGCTGACGCTGTGTCAAATGATAGTAAGTGTGGTGCAAACGTTATAGGCATCAGGGTTTGGGAACTTCCCGTGTTCTGGGACCTTTAGATAATTACTTAGTTTTGCTTCTGGACAATGCAAACCTGACTAGACAAGTGTGCACGAACTGTATATGGCTTGTGTAAGCCCTTCACCAGTTCAATTTTTCCAGGGCTGCTGTAAAAGTTTCTATTGGTTACTTACTTAAATTTGTTTTTTGCACCAAGTTGTTGTATGAATAGGTTGTGTGTACTTGTAAAAAAAATGTGAAATTTTGCGGTTTATGGGCGAATATTAAAGCGCTGTATTGAAATGGTGCATTGACAATAATGGAGCATAGTTCTTTAATTTCAAATCCAGTTACTCTGCTGGTCGTCTTGTCTTCATCTGTCACATGTGTTTCATCGTAATGTAATGTTATGTAACGATTAGCTGTCATTTTTATGTCATCTTAAGATATTTATGCACATTGGACTTGCAAATTATGTGACATTGATGAATTAATGGTTCAACATCTGAAGTCTATAATAGCATTGCCAAGCATTTAGATTGTTTAGTAATCGAGATCTCTGCTGTGTACTGGCTGCAAGTAAATGAGACATCGGACAAATTTGTCCATTCGAGGCTAAAAGAACAGTGTAACGCGTATGAGTCACTTTTTTGCCACAATTCTGTTAGTTTGCATGTTGTAGCAGTCGACCGCTAGATGGCCGTCGTCTGCTTCATGTTTAATACTTTTAACTATATATGTGTTTGCCCATCCACTACATTTTTTGCTCACTGTACTGTACACTCTCATGCTCACTATACTCTCTCATGCTCACTATGCTCTCTTATGCTCACTATATTCTCTTATGCTCACTATACTCTCTTATGCTCACTATACTCTCTTATGCCCACTATGCGCTTTAATATAGGCTTTCTGTTACTCTTCTGTTATCTGCTTACTGTATGACCTTTTTGTTCTGTTCTGCCCACTCTACTCCCTTCTACTCACTGTGCTCTTTTTCTGCTCATTGTGCTCCCTTCTACTCAATGTGCTCTCACTTTGCTCTCTTAACACTGATTGCTTTGTGCTCTCTTGGGCTCCTTTGTGCCTCTGTCTGCTCACTTGCTCTATTCTGCTCACTGTGACCTCATCTGCTATCTGCCCACTTGTCTTCACTGTTCTCTCTTGTTTTCTCTTCAATTCACTATGACCTCATTTGTTGTCTTGTGCTCACAGTGCTATGAGGTGCTCACTGTGCTCTCTTCTACTCACTGTGGTCTCTTCTGCTCACTGTGCTGTGCTCTATTTGAGTCATTGAGTCATTGAGTGCCCGCTGGCGAAGGATTTATTATTCCGAAGAACAAAAGAAATCTTGCTACTTCTTGCGGTGACTACTCTGACTACTCACTGACTTTGTCAGTGTCGAATACCTCTTGGGGTGTTGTCTGCACTTGAGTGACCTCTAACGGTCGTTCGCACTTGAGTGACAGCTAGCAGTCGTTCACGCTTGAGTGTTCTCTTGCGGTTGCTCAGCTGTAGCCAGACACTGTCTGCCTGTGTGTGTCTCGGAGCAACACAGCGTAACGCGACACATACACGTTCACATTCCTGTGCATTTATATTATTAATTTACATCACATAGCATTTCTTGCTGGTGTATATTCATGGGCCAGATGCTTTTGAACAAGTCAGTGAAGATCTTCAGCAGTTAGAGAAAACTAGTTGATAAAATGATTGCTGTTGACAAAAACTGAAATTCTGCATTTTTCATTGACATCATTGTAGTGATGTATGCTGTCCATGATCCATGGTCTATATCTCAAACTTTATTTTTTATTGTACCCCCAAGTAAAAAAATTGAATGATGGCGTACCTTCAGCAAAGTCAGATCAGAAACAAAATGTCAATGCGAAGTCTCCTGCAGTGACAGCTGAAAGTTCTTTTAATCATTGGTGCATTAGAGTCGTAACCTATAGAGAGAGCAAATTTAAAACAGGCATAGTTTTAATGATGCAATCAAGTCAACAAAAAGGAAAAATTGGTCTATAAGCCATGTTATATTGCTGTGTGCTTGTTTTGACTTGCACAGATTTTAAATAAAAAATCTCCTCGCTTAATACTTGTCAAACGCAAATTTAGGCCATATTTATTTTTGATAGCAAGAATAGTTTAAAAACTAGTTTCAAACAGATATCTATAATTATATGACGTGTGGAAAATAATCGCAAATTTTATAGCTCGATCAGAAATTAATCTTTATAGGCCAATTCAGCTCTCCTATTTGAGCTCTACAATAGGCTATGCTGGGAATTTCTGGCTTTGGTTCTTTCTACCATTTATGCATTATTTGTTTAAAATTTACAGTGATCGGCCTAAACATAAATATGTTGCATGCACTAGTATATAAGCGTAGTATATGAGTATAATCGTATGCTGTGAAAGAATGAAATGACAATGCTGTTATGTAGCAATGTTAAAGATCAAATGTTGCTAATCAAGGAAAATAGACACAAAGTCCATAAACTTGAAGAAAAATTTATATTTCTGGAATTTTTTGCGTACCCCTTACCGGCGCCTGGCGTACCCCCCAGGGGTTGGCGTGCGTACCACAGTTTGAGAACCCTGGTCTATAACTCTATATGCATCATCATTGTGTGATGTTAGCTGAACAAAAAAGATGGTTGTTTTGCATCTAGTTTTGTAACATCTCTGAATTTTCTTAGTCTAGTCCACTATTCAGTAGATTTCTTTTATGAGTATGATGCATTGGTGTTGAGGTGTTAAACTTTTTCGTCCAACTTTAAATATGCGCACGTGCTATGCTATCTCATTAGTCATTAATTGAGTGGTTATAGTTATCAAAGACCGACCTACACTTGCGTCAAATTAGCAATCTGTATAGAGCTTTCCAATCTGTAGACATGCAGAACTTTGCGTTGAATTATTCTCATGTGATGGAAATTCAATTTTGTTATAACTGATATTTTTGTCCTATCAAATTCATAATAATAGTTTAAGAATAATTTGATGTTGAAATGCACTGACGTGGGATAGGATGAAGCTTTCATTTCATGCTGAATGGTTTCATCCTGTCCATTTTTGTTTTGAGTGACTTGTGCTGTATCAATGTGTCCATTGGTATCTAGTATGTATATGTATCTAGTAGTCAAAGACGACGATCTCTAATCTGAGTTTATTTTAGATATTGGTGTTTCAGATTGCGTAGACTCTTCAGCACAAAAAATAGTCTTTAGAAAGTGATGGAAATGTTTCTCGTGAGCTAGTGAAAGCCTAAAGGTCTTCTTCTTCTTCTTCTCGTACACAATGGAATCGCAGGTCATCGCAGGTCATCAGGAATTGTGCACAGTCGTTCAAAGAAAACACGTGACGCAGTCCAACTTTGATCTGCTGAATAACTTTGAAAAACCGAATTTAACTGCTCGCGAGAAACTCAAACAAAATGTTAGAAACTGTTGTTCACCTTCTCACGCTTGTTTCAAAAAGGCTGTGCTGTCTTTTTTCCCATTTATTGGAATCATGAAAGAATACAGAATTCGTTCAGACTTGCTCAGGGATATTGCTGCTGGTCTGACTGTTGGAGTAATGCATATACCACAAGGTATGTATCTCAACGCGTTGTCTTCATTTTATGCTTAAATTAATTATCATAACATTTGACATACAACGTCTTGCTGCATGATTTTGTATCTTCACTGTATTCATTTGAGTTCTATTGCCCTAACTTAGCAGAATTACAGGATGGCACAGTCTCCTTTTATTGCTATTTGAAGCATTATTTGTTATTATGTTTATTTTTACTCTAAGCCGGGGGATGTAAGGATAATCGACTCTGGAAAGCAAGTATGTTGACCTATTTAATTGTTGTAGCACCATGCTAGAACAAGAAGGAAGTTTCCTTTGAGTCTCTAGAAAGAAGTACAAAAAATACAACCATATTCTCAGTTGTGATAGGTTTGTAATTAGATAGCCCTTGACCAAGTCAATGGAAGGTTTCAAATCAGCTTTGGCGTTAGAAATAAAGCCATGACTTTTACATTTGGCTGAGTACTTACCAGACACATTGAATGATCAACGAACATTAAATGGTGATGTGTGTGTATGGCATTAGACATAATAATCAGTTCTACGTCACAGCTCAGCTATCGTGTGAACTGAGTTTCGTGGTCAATTCAATAGTTCATCATTCTCACTCTAATGAAATGACTACAGTTCTGGTAATCTATCCTTTCTGGTTATTATAATCTGTCCTGGTGGGATCGCAAGAGTCAAAAGACGTCAGCTCTAGGAGATTCTCAACTCTGGTGTCTGAGTAATGACCAACCAGCCAAAACTTCCATCAGATTATATGCTCGACATGCTGCTCTGGCTTCCGGTGTAGAAGCAGATTCAATTCATGTGAACTGCTATTTAGACGCTCTGCAGCCATCAGCAGCGTACGAACAACATACTTAAGAGTTTTTATGTTCCTGTTCGAACCAACCAACTTTAAGTTCTGCTGCTCATGGAAAACATTGGAAACATTTGGCGTTAATTCTACACATCCTTACCAAAAGAGATTTTTTGTTAATTGGATCTTTCTCTTAGAACAATTGTCCTTTAAATATACAATAAACAAGGTCGTAGCTAGGGTGTGCTTTGGGTGTTTGAACACCCCCGAAATTAAATAATGCTATAATGAAACAATGCTTTTGCTAACACAATCCTGATGTAAGGACTAAGTAGATTTCATTTTGAAACTCTTGTTTCTATTTGAAATTTTACAATTGATTGAATCGTACCCAAACCCCTTAGTTAGTTGATTCATTTGCTTTTTGGCTTGCTCAAACTCAAGTAGACACCCCAGAAATAAAATCCTGGCTATGGCCTTGCTGCATCAAGTTGTTGAGCTCACCACACAAATTCTTTTTACATTAAGTCAAACTTGTTTGTGTAATTTAGATAGCCTGCAAGCAGCTGTTTCTGGAGATGCATGAAATATGTGCACAGTATAATTGTCTTTTATAGTGCATTGCAGATGTCATCTGTATGTATTTCTATTTTTAATTATGTGAGATGCAAAATCTAATCTGATGACTTCTTCTAAAGAGTCGTTGCTATGACGACCAATCGATGGCTGCGTCGAATAAGATTGCAAAAAAAGAAATTGTGATGTAGTGGAAGAGCGACGTTGAAATCTGATGAAGCACAGAAACCAGAAGCTGATGAGAATGATGAGTGGATATGCAAATCGAAAGAGATGAGTCTCTTAGATTAGTGGCATCAAAGAATTGACTGAAGGAACTAAACTGGGCAACAATGACCAAGGCTTCAATTACCAAGGCTTCAATTACCAAGGCTTCAATTACCAAGGCTTCAATGACCAAGGCTTCAATGACCAAGGCTTCAATGACCAAGGCTTCAATGACCAAGGCTTCAATGACCAAGGCTTCAATGACCAAGGCTTCAATGACCAAGGCTTCAATTACCAAGGCTTCAATGACCAAGGCTTCAATGACCAAGGCTTCAATGACCAAGGCTTCAATGACCAAGGCTTCAATGACCAAGGCTTCAATGACCAAGGCTTCAATGACCAAGGCTTCAATGACCAAGGCTTCAATTACCAAGGCTTCAATGACCAAGGCTTCAATGACCAAGGCTTCAATGACCAAGGCTTCAATTACCAAGGCTTCAATTACCAAGGCTTCAATGACCAAGGCTTCAATGACCAAGGCTTCAATGACCAAGGCTTCAATGACCAAGGCTTCAATTACCAAGGCTTCAATGACCAAGACTTCAATGACCAAGGCTTCAATGACCAAGGCTTCAATGACCAAGGCTTCAATGACCAAGGCTTCAATGACCAAGGCTTCAATGACCAAGGCTTCAATGACCAAGGCTTCAATTACCAAGGCTTCAATGACCAAGGCTTCAATGACCAAGGCTTCAATGACCAAGGCTTCAATTACCAAGGCTTCAATTACCAAGGCTTCAATTACCAAGGCTTCAATGACCAAGGCTTCAATTACCAAGGCTTCAATGACCAAGGCTTCAATTACCAAGGCTTCAATTACCAAGGCTTCAATTACCAAGGCTTCAATGACCAAGGCTTCAATGACCAAGGCTTCAATGACCAAGGCTTCAATTACCAAGGCTTCAATTACCAATGCTTCAATTACCAAGGCTTCAATTACCAATGCTTCAATGACCAAGGCTTCAATGACCAAGGCTTCAATGACCAAGGCTTCAATGACCAAGGCTTCAATTACCAAGGCTTCAATGACCAAGGCTTCAATGACCAAGGCTTCAATGACCAAGGCTTCAATGACCAAGGCTTCAATGACCAAGGCTTCAATGACCAAGGCTTCAATGACCAAGGCTTCAATGACCAAGGCTTCAATGACCAAGGCTTCAATGACCAAGGCTTCAATGACCAAGGCTTAAATGACCAAGGCTTCAATTACCAAGGCTTCAATGACCAAGGCTTCAATGACCAAGGCTTCAATTACCAAGGCTTCAATTACCAAGGCTTCAATGACCAAGGCTTCAATGACCAAGGCTTCAATGACCAAGGCTTCAATGACCAAGGCTTCAATTACCAAGGCTTCAATGACCAAGGCTTCAATGACCAAGACTTCAATGACCAAGGCTTCAATGACCAAGGCTTCAATGACCAAGGCTTCAATGACCAAGGCTTCAATGACCAAGGCTTCAATGACCAAGGCTTCAATTACCAAGGCTTCAATGACCAAGGCTTCAATTACCAAGGCTTCAATTACCAAGGCTTCAATTACCAAGGCTTCAATGACCAAGGCTTCAATTACCAAGGCTTCAATGACCAAGGCTTCAATTACCAAGGCTTCAATTACCAAGGCTTCAATGACCAAGGCTTCAATGACCAAGGCTTCAATGACCAAGGCTTCAATTACCAAGGCTTCAATTACCAATGCTTCAATTACCAAGGCTTCAATTACCAATGCTTCAATTACCAATGCTTCAATTACCAAGGCTTCAATGACCAAGGCTTCAATGACCAAGGCTTCAATTACCAAGGCTTCAATTACCAAGGCTTCAATGACCAAGGCTTCAATGACCAAGGCTTCAATGACCAAGGCTTCAATTACCAAGGCTTCAATGACCAAGGCTTCAATGACCAAGGCTTCAATGACCAAGGCTTCAATGACCAAGGCTTCAATGACCAAGGCTTCAATTACCAAGGCTTCAATGACCAAGGCTTCAATGACCAAGGCTTCAATTACCAAGGCTTCAATTACCAAGGCTTCAATTACCAAGGCTTCAATGACCAAGGCTTCAATGACCAAGGCTTCAATGACCAAGGCTTCAATGACCAAGGCTTCAATTACCAATGCTTCAATTACCAAGGCTTCAATTACCAATGCTTCAATTACCAATGCTTCAATTACCAAGGCTTCAATGACCAAGGCTTCAATGACCAAGGCTTCAATTACCAAGGCTTCAATAACCAAGTCTTCAATTACCAAGGCTTCAATGACCAAGTCTTCAATTACCAAGGCTTCAATGACCAAGGCTTCAGATCAGTAACCGAAAACCGTTGTTTTCCATGTTAGATATAGCTGAGTGTTAACATTTCCTGAAACTGGACCACAATTTGAAGCTAGGCAGTGGATTGGTCTGTTTAAATCCAGTGTCTTGAAATCATATGAAAAAACACGTAGAAGTATTGTTCCCAAACACCTTGAGTAGCTCGATTTTCAGTAAAAAATTGATGCAAGGTGTGTTGTAAGCGTTGCATCTGAGGAAAGAGCTGCGTTAAAGTTCTATAAATTTTATGATATTACATCGAGATAATTGCCATTTATTGAATATTCTGAGATTGTAAATTGAGGATGTTTCCAAATTGAACTACTGACCCTTAAGTGTGTTGTTGTCTGATTTCTTATCAGGTATGGCGTATGGAATGTTAGCAAATGTCGATCCGGTGTACGGTCTTTATACTTCATTTTTCCCGGTGATTATCTATTTCTTCTTGGGAACTTCAAAGCACATATCAATTGGTGAGTCTCTCTCTCTTCACATTGCAATGCTATTCAGCAGATGCTGGCACTTGCAGAATGTCTGCGTAGGTTTTTAACATGTCTGTGAGTGGTATAATGAATCCAGTCAAATGAATTCAATTGTGAATTATATGTGAAATCTAAGTGTATCAGAAGAGTGCCATTGCATTGCTACTACTCAAGAGAGAGAGAGAGGGAGGGAGGGAGGGAGAGAGACCTCCATAGCTCAACTGGTTAATGGACTTGGCATCAGTTGATTGAACTTGCTTTGAAGTTTATATCATTGTCGTTGTCAAGAAACCTAAACAGGGTCAACATTTTGAAAAACTGGTAGAAACTGGTCGTGAATGAGGAGCGATTTTACAAATGATGAGTTGCGCTGTTTTGTGAGCGAGGGGGGGCGGGTGGGGGGTGTGGGGGGGCAGGTGAGTGGCAATAAAAGGATTGGTCCAGACTGTTTTATGGTCTGTGGTGTCGGACCTTGAAACTGCACGACACACTTGTGTCTCGTATGGGAACTATAAAAAGAACTGGTGTGTTGATATCAATAGAAGTTTTTAATAGCCATTTTAATTCACTGAAGTAGGTTTTAAAGCAATAAATTTGCATTATTATTAACAGAAAATTACAAATTTGGGATTAAGTAATAATAATAATTATAATAATCGTTTTATCATTGGGACAGAACCTCAGTGCTGTGTCTGGAGATGCAAGCGAGACCTCTTACTTACTTCAGCATCTTGCTCTTGCAATCCAGCAAATAATTATGAGTTTAATTTAACTGTATGGCAGCCTGCAAGGCATCCATCCGTCCTACTGCTCATGTTAAGTCACCTCTAGTGAGTGGAAGGGTGAGTCAACAACCACATGAGACGATCAGGTATCAAACCTGCGTCCATCTGATCTTCGTGCCACTCTCTTACCAGCATTCAACCGTCTATGTTGTACACTATGAAGCTGAGCATGGCTAAAAAATTTCCGTAAAAATATAAAGAGTATGTCCTAGCAGTGTGGGTATGCTTGCAGAGTGGTTGGCCTTGAATGCTGTCATGAATCATTAGAGCTCCTTTTGTGTGAATGTTGTAGCCAAGGTGTACAAACAGAATACCAAGAGCATTCATAAAAGTTGAATGGTTGAATTTGAATGCCATGTAAGACATGATAAAAGTGGGTTTTTTTATGAGCGTCGTACGTGAAGTAGACAACTGGCATACCGACCGCATTCCATATAACATAACTTAAACGTAACATAACATGCTTTATTCGACAATCAACATAGTTATATAGGTCGCACCGACATAAAATTTTTATTTGAAAACCCAAAAGTGTCAAAACTTCCACAAGCCATGGCCACTTGAGACAATTTAGTCGAATAAAATGCATCATGGTCAGCTAGGTTATGTGAGAAACTAGGAAATAAATTCTTAACTATCACATATAAGCAAACAGAAAGTTTAGAATAAGTTTTGGAATAAAGACGCAATTTAAAAAGAAACGAAAGCACACTCGTTGACATTTCGTTGATTCTCTGGATGTGACCAATAAGGTGTGCCGCTGTGCGCAAAACCCGATCCAAACACCCAACTCAAGTCACCGGAAGACCTACATAGAGGATGCTGCAGTAGTCAAGACGAGAGATGACAAAAAAGTGGATAAGTATTAGGGCAACATTGGAGGTTAAGGAATGGAATAGCTTATAACTCCAGACTTGCACAGCAATGCACACAAATGCAGATTTACACACCAACGAGTGCTTGTCATGTTTTTGAATGTGAACTGTTCATGTTTAAACTATTTAAACATGTTACAATTGTAGATTTATTTAAGATATCAATAATAACAGTTGTTTCGTACTTCTTGACTCATTTTTTCTATAAAAAACTTTAACAGCTGAACAAATTTAGAGCAATAAAGAAAGGATTACAAAGGGATTAAGTACAGCCTCTTATTTTCAAGTATACATATTAGCACTAAAAAATGAAATAATATGTTGTTTTAAATCATTCTTTTAAACTAAAGTAAATAGGTAAATGTTTTATTACAAATCTGAACATACTAAATTGTTGTTTTATATAGATGAAGAAATATTCTCAGAATGCCATTCTGAAGCATTCTGTCTGATAACCATAACAAGTGTTGTGCTTTTCTATGTTGTCTGACAGGAACATTTGCAATTGTCAGTCTAATGCTTGGTGGAGTGGTGGACAAATCAAACTGTTCTCCTATCCGGCCACCTAACGATAATAACACACAACTGTCGTTTAATGACAGCCAAAGGAATGTAACTGACCAATATGATGACGACAATGTTGATGATGCCATGCAGCATGACATATTGATGTGTAAAATTGGCTACATAACGGCGGTTTCAATGGTGGGCGCGTTTTATCAGGTGAGACTATTTTCTATTCGAAATAGCGTTGTAATGTGTAAAATTATTCAGTTTTAATCAACTTTTAATTGCTTTAGTTCAATGCAGAGAGCTGAAGATGCTGCATTGAATTGTCTCATATGTATCCCACAAAAACACAGCAGGATTGTAATCGTAAACGCGTCATTTCTGATGCAATCCATTATCAGATCAACTTTGCAGCTTCCCTTAATAGTTGATAGGTATATGAAACCTGAATTTTCTGCACTTTATTGTGTCTATTAATTGTGATTGTAATTGTAATTCAGACAATTTCTATAGCATCGTCAGCAGCAAGCCACTTCTAGGATGCTTTACACGCATAATATTGTCAACTGTCAGAGTAAATGTAAAGAGCTCAAGAACAGCTTCAATTGTTTTTTAACAGTTGATTCAGTCTTGATTTCCTGGATAGTTGCTGGAAGACTATTTTAGTTTTCGTAGCAGGAACGGATACGTCGGCGGTTTTGGACGATCGCAGCCGGGACCTACCGTACTTGGATTGTCTGCTAGCGGTTTGATGCTGTCCGTGAGGTAGCCTGGTGCGGATTTGTTGAGGCATTTGTACATTTAAGGCATTTGTACATTAGGATACAAAGTTTGAACTTGATGCGGTCACCTATGTCAAGCCACTGAAACTAGTCTCGGATGGATCGCGCTTGAAATGTGGTCGGATTTTTTCAATTGCCGGACCAGACGAGCGGCAGCATTAATGACCACGTGAAGCTGAATGATAATACTGCGCTGTGGCAAGCCAGCAAAGGCGACATTGCAGTAATCGATTCGGCCCAAGATCAGACGAGTAAATCTTTATTGTCCTTTGTAACTGGTATTCTGATTGATTGGTAGGCTTGTCAGTGCACATCCAAAGCCACGTGACTCGCATGCATGCGGCCCACTACATGACTGAACTATTATCCACTAAGAAAGTGAAGGGTATACCTGGTCAGCATGGACTTGGGTAGTCTGGCTGCATTTCGCCAGCAGTTGACACTCTCAACTCTCCATAATAGGTTATCATATCCCAGAATGACAACATGCCAGAAATATAAAAGTTCTTCAAGGATTGATGAAAGTGAATTTGCAATGCAGAGTTGTGTGTGATAGGTTTGGTACCTTTGCATTTCACTGTGTAATGTAGGTTGTAAATAAATTTTGGTGTTGAATATGTTACTTGTTTTAGTTTCTTCTGGGCCTCTGTCGAATTGGTTTTATCACAATCTACCTTTCGGATCCATTGACGAGAGCATTGACGGCAGGTGCAGCTGTTCATGTTTTTACTAGTCAGATAAAGCATGTCTTCGCTGTGACTACTCAAAGCTTTGGAAGACCACTGAAACTCGTCTACGTGAGTTCTCTTACTTTTTATCATATTAACATGGATAGTTGTAACACCAGTCCACTCACTGGTTGTGCATCTGGTTGCTGCCAAATTTAATTCTTAAATGTTTGCTTTTGTTGAGTTTTAAGCTATATGTGTTTTTGAGGGTATATTGCATCTGAGTTCATTTCTATGATGCTTGAAAAACTAACTGTATGTAATTTTCTCATTTTTGAATGATTTTGCAAACACCTTTAATCATTACCACAATTATATCACTTGGCAGCTGCCATGTTTATGGTAGCAACTGCCGAGGAACAGTCGACAATTACAGGGGTTTCTTGTCTAACACAAGTTTAGTTGTTGTTGCTTGGTCATTATTTCAGCGTGGGGGTCATGTCAATTGTTTGGATGGATAATTGACATGGTGTTATTGTCCAGGTGGGGGGTTAATTGTCTGGGGTAATTTTCCAGGAGTAATTAATTGTCCAGGGTAATTGTCTTGGGGGTGGGGTTAATTGTCCAGGGGGCGGTAATTGTCCTGTTACTTGTGAGAACTGTTGAAAATAGTTTCTATTGATGTTAACGACCATTGTTGCTATAAGGCGTCGTTAAACTCTGAGTCGTCCTCCTCCTCTTCCACCTTCTGTGCACTGTGTGCAGTTGTTCAGCGCCATCGGTGCCTTGACCAAACGACCTTGTGTGCACCTCTGAACTTTAGAAGGAAGATCACAACATATATGCAGTTGTATGGCGTCCTGACTCTGAGTGTTGTACAGCTGTCACATCCACAGTTTCGTTTCTTCTCCTTCACCCTTCATCCTTATATATTGAAACTAATGTGTACTTGTCAAATATGTTGAGCTGTCTTTTGACGGAAGTGATGTATTTTGTTTTAGACTTACATTGATTTCTTCAAAGGCATCACTCGAACAAATCCTGCTTCTCTTGTTATGTCTGTTATATGTATCGTCATAATCTACAGCGCGCAGCGGTGGGTCAGTCCGAGGTTTCAGAAGAAATTGAAGACGCCTTTGCCAGTGGAGCTCTTAATGGTAGGCTCTTGTAATATAATATTATTATTCTCTTGCATGTTGTATTCTGGAGAATTAAGACACTTGACTAAGTCATTTTATGTAATTATAATGTTTGTATGTGCACTTGTTAATAATATAACATTATCGAGTACTGTCATGCATACTTGAGTATGTTTAAATTTTTGGCATACTGGAGAATATAGAAGTTGTGCATCAGAAGTAAACGAAGCGAATACAAGAGACCCATTTTCTGAAAGCATCCAAAGGGTTTCGTCACTACCAGCATTATATTGCAAATATGTCTCTTCATGTTTTGATGTCATCAATATGTGTTGTGCCCTAATTTTTTTAATTAATTTGCTTACTTTGTGTATGAAGTACATGTTTCTAATTGTATTGTATTTGAGCATTTGTAAAGTGTCTCTCGTAGTGTGAACTGTTAAGAGGCACTCCTAGTGCACAAGACCTCACGAGAAGAGTCAAGTTTTAGAAGAGATAAGGAAGTTACTAAGAGACTGCTAGACAGAAGTGTAAAGTGAATAGAAGGAGAAAGAGTATTCAAAAGAGAAGGACCAATTGAGGCAAATGATCAAGACTGAGCCATAGCAGACTTTCCAGTACGTGGGGGACAAATAGTTCAAGTCTGTTGAAGGAAGGAAGAAAGTGGAGGAAGCTGATTGAGGTCAAAGGTCAAAGTATAATGTTGACCAGATATTTCAGGGCAAAACCCTGGTCAGCCTTGTTAAATGCCATGACATCTGTTAAATGCCATGGTGATATTGCAAGAACTAAGCTGAAAGAACTCTTTCCGTTAAATGCCCTCATCTATCATCAGTATAGAATTCCCAGCGTGGTGATTTAAGAAATGCTTTGACCAGCAATCAGCACAAAGAGCTGTTTAAATGTTACTATGTGTCAGTCTGTACACATAGCCTCCTCCTCCTCCTCCTCTTCCCAGACTTGTCTCATGATTGGCTGCTTGCTGTATCTACTGTATATATATAATTAATCTATCAATAAGCAGCAGATATATTGCGAAATTCATCTGAGTTTAAGAGTAAGTAGCAGGCAGTGTTGGCTAGTTACTTTTTAAAAGTAATCAGTTACAGTAACTAGTTACTGGACTGCAAAAAGTAACTAGTTACTGTAACTGATTACTTTGCCAAAAAAGTAACTAGTTACTGATTACAGTTACTTTTCAAAGTAACTATAGTTACTTTTAGTTACCACTGGTCCAATTTCATTGATTGAGTCTTTCAGCATGTAAGCACCAGAGTAATAGTCTGGATCGCAAAAGTAAGTAACTAGGTCTACTAGGGAATGTAATCCCGGGAAACTGAATCCATGGATCTCGGGAATCCAGGACACTTTACAATACCGTAATCCCGGGATTGACAAATTTGGAATCCAGTTTCCGGGATTAGAAAAAATTCGGATTTTTTAACTGAACTACTTGACCCGTTTTGCAACAATTCCTTGGTTAATAAATGCCAAAACGACAGATAAGCAGATGCCCTAGTGAAGATAAGAGGGTGACTAGAGGACAGTGTTTCCCAGTGATCAGGCAGCGGATTTGGGTTTGCTCCCACCCATTCCTTGCTTGGTTCATGTATACAGACTATAGAGTCCTCCACACACCAATGACCTACACACCATTCAGTTGACTGACAGAACATACACATAATTATGTCAGCAGCCCTGCCCGACTAGGCCTGCGACGTCACAGCGCCAAACTCCGATTGACACGCGTTGATGAGACCCCAAGCCCCCACCTCTCTAATTGCGCCGACATGTGAGTGGAAGGACCTGAGGAGCAAACAAACGGACCCTTGTTGCCCTAATATAAGAGAACTGGAGCTAGGCTAGCCTGCAAGATCAATCACTAATTGGTGAATCTTGGCTAGCCTGCTACTTGTTGTGTTCCTCGCGCTGTGGTCAGTCGGTGCATTGGTCACATCATATCGTCTGACCTAATTCCAGGTCGTCTATGCAGAGGCTATTACCCTATTCACAATGATCGCAACTTAGGCCCAGTTAAAGACCGGGGAATTTGAAATGAGCTCAAGCCACGACAATTTAGGTCAAAGGAGAACAGAGAAAGTAACGAAAAGTAACTATTGTTGTTTTAGTTACCGTTACCTGGTAAAAGTAATCAGTTACTGTAACTAGTTACTTTTTTGGAAAAGTAACTAGTTACTGCAATAGTTACCTCAAAAAAGTAACTAGTTACTAGTAACGCGTTACTAGTAACGAGTAACGCACAACACTGGTAGCAGGATAAAATGACTTATTGTTAACGTGCAATTGAAATGTCAAACTTTGCTATTGAGTATTGATCATCTTTCTCAGCATTACATTGCTTTATTCTAACGAAAGAAAAGCTAATATATTCTGTGCATGTCTGTGTTTTAATATCTTTTTTGTCTTGTTTTTCTATTCTAGCTGATTTTCTGTACTCTCATCTCATATTTGTCTAAGTTCTCCAGCAAAAGTGTCTTTGGAATGGAAGTTGTTGGCAACATTCCGACAGGGTTAGCATTACTTTGCAACTTTTTCGACAATGTTCTGTCTACAACTCTACATGTATGTGCTAGCGTAAAACACATCATCATCAAGGGCGAGCCCCAGTCCGGAGCGTAGCCGTCTCCACAATTCTCCGCCAACCACTACGGTCCTGCGCACATCTCCAAGCTGCGTTTAGTCCAAGGCCTAGCGGTCTTAGGTCTGCGTCGACCGTCCGGGTCCATGTGTGTCTTGGTCGTCCAACCGGTCTCTTCCAGGTCTTTGGGGGGCCACGAATCATGGCGCGCAAAGCTCTGGCATGGTCTTGGCTGCCATCGCTTCGTGCGAAATGGCCAAACTTTATGTAGTTTGTAGTATGACTGGTCATTGTGGAAAACACTTTGGCGATTAATTTCCCTTGGTAACTCGCCAGGCAAACGCAAGGTAGTCAGATGGACGAGTCATCCAGGAATAAAATGGGTCGACCAGCGGCGTACTGACTCGCCGTGCCTTTATCCGCCCGCAGGACCGTTGCCCCCATGAGGTCATCCGCTTTCTTGGCCGTTGAGGTCTTCACCCGTAACCCTGGGTAGGGGATGCAGTTTAACGTCTTGCTCAGGACACAAAAAACACACCGTGGCAATATTTATGTAACTGGCAAAGTGCTTTTGCTTGAAACAGTCATTTAATGCAGTTATTCATAGAGTGCAGACCTCATTAAAAGTGGCGAAGGTAATTGCTGATGAGGTTTGAATGGTAAGTCATTATTTTCAAGTTTTATTTCAAATCATGATAAAAAAAACATCAATGGTCAGTCGCAAAGTCTGTTGAAGAAGCATCGATGATGATGATGATGATGATGATGATGATGATGATGATGATGATGATGATGATGATGATGATGATGATGATGATGATGATGATGATGATGATGATGATGATGATGATGATGATGATGATGATGATGATGATGATGATGATGATGATGATGATGATGATGATGATGATGATGATGATGATGATGATGATGATGATGATGATGATGATGATGATGATGATGATGATGATGATGATGATGATGATGATGATGATGATGATGATGATGATGATGATGATGATGATGATGATGATGATGATGATGATGATGATGATGATGATGATGATGATGATGATGATGATGATGATGATGATGATGATGATGATGATGATGATGATGATGATGATGATGATGATGATGATGATGATGATGATGATGATGATGATGATGATGATGATGATGATGATGATGATGATGATGATGATGATGATGATGATGATGATGATGATGATGATGATGATGAGGATGAGGGTGAGGATGAGGATGAGGAGGAGGAGGAGGAGGCGGCGGCGACGGGGGCGACGACGACGACGATGATGATGACGACGACGATGAACACAATGATTTCTGTACATGTGGCTCATGTCGTTACAGGGGCGCTCTTACAAGACAATGTAGTGCTGAATCAGTCCGGCCGACCATCCCTTCCATCCATTCTGTTGCATTATGGGATATGGTTTGTTAATATCTTTGTGAAAATGCAGCACCTGTTTAAGCTAAGCATAACTGCATGTGCGTTAATGAGTCCACTTCAGACTAATGTCGTCGGTATCATACCATGTTTGTCTTTTGTGTTTGTAGTTTTCCAGCGCCAGCTTTTCCTCCTATTAATAGATTCCTTGACGTTGCTGTCGATGCGTTTGGCATTGCTATTGTCGCTTTTGCCATCAGCATCTCGATGGCAAAAATGTTTGCGAAGAAACACGGATATTCTCTCAATTCAAATCAGGTTGCGATTCATTGTCTATTTGACTTTAGTGCAATTATTATTTCTTTATTGTTAAGCTTAGTCGAGACAAATCAACCTGTTTCAATTTTCTATGGGCTATTCAGTTGTTTATGTAAATATTAGTTGTGGAAGTTTGTAATAGACTCAGAATATGTCTCAAATAGTTTAGGCTGGTCATAGGTGTGATAATTGAGTAGAGGCGAAGCATGTGTGCTGGCCAACACATATTTGTCGCACTGTTTTCACATGCATCTGCAGCAATTAAGAAGCAGACGTGTCTATGAGTTAAAACAATTTGTCATTCAATATTTTGTAATGAGCCATAGAAAGAATTGTTTTTTAATTAAATCTGTCTTGCCATTTAAGGACAACAAAATAATTTTAGAGTTGAACAGTGTTTTATTTTCTGCATTTTGTTATAAAGGAGCTGATGGCGTATGGAATATCTAATTTCTTTTCGTCGATGTTCAATTGCTACATGAGCGCAGCGTCGCTTTCTCGTAGTGTTGTTCAGGAGTCGGTTGGAGGTGTAACACAGGTAATATTGATTCTTTACCATTTGTTCTTTTAATCACATTAGATTTTTAACTTCTGTTGGGCAGGGCTGAAAGTGGTTTGGAAAAGTTGCCGGGTCCGACTTTGGCGGACAAGCCGATGCCTTTAAACCGAAAATATTTCTGACGACCACTTTTAGTCATTTGCCCAAAATTTACCAAAATCATTTCATTTTTACCTATTTTTTGTATCTTTTTGCCCAAAATGATTAAACATACAACCCAACTGAGACCCGGCACCAGTAGGTCACGAAAATCAATGCCGGGCCGCGGACACCAACAGACCCGGCTCACTTTCAGCCTTGCTGTTGGAACAGTAGATACCTGTGTCCAGTGGTTAAAGTGGTTTTTGTTGAGCAGTGGCAGCATCGAAGAACGCATGTGTTTCCAGGATTAATGGTTCTCATCATCATCATCATTATCATCATCATCATCATCATCATCATCATCATCATCAGTCAATTGCGTAAAATTGCCTTGAAATGCAATAGCATTAAATTTCTGTGTGCAAATTGAAAGATGCTGAAACAAGCATGCTGTCTCCTGCACGGGTCTGCAAACTCCGCAGACATGATGGTCAAATTCCGACGTTGTTCTGACCTGAACTTCCGGCCCTGGGCGTTGATGGGACCAAGGGTTTCTAGTGCCACTGGAATAAAATCATGTGTAGTGGGTAGTGGGGGGTTTCAGCATACTTACTGACCTTCCTAGTGGCTGCCATCTCTGCTGCTGTTCCAGGCATCAAGAAAGTAAGGTGCATAATGCATATACGAGTTTGCCTGTGTGTGTGTGTGTGTGTGTGTGTTGGTGGCATCCCAAGTCAGATATTTTCCTCTTGACCATGGAATCAACGTTGCTTTATCGGGTCTTTTTCCATCGCTTTGAAACAAGCCTTTTGGTTCTTTGGAAATCAGAACTTCAGGCTTGTGTAGGGCCCTCCAGTTGGTGTGATTTATTGCAAAGTGCCTGCTACTTCTCTCTCTATACAGCAGCCTTACAGACGAGACCATGATTTCCTCTCTGGTTCATTGTCTCACCGCATTGACACTGGTGTGGCTCGTAATGATCCAGACCTAGGCATAGGCCTGTCTCCACACGGACAGCCTCATCACTGAGACACAGTCCACAGGAGGCAATTGAAAACATGGCCATCCAATCTCCCACATTAGCGGTAGTCACTGCCCCCAATCTGGACCTGTTTATCAAATCTGTAGCCAAGGTCAACACCTCAGATATATTCTTTTCAATTAGTGGTCTATCTCAAACTCTCAAACTCTTTTTGTGCAGTGAGGGTCTCTAGCGCACTGCTTGGGATTATGATTATTATTATTATTATTATATTTCACCAATGGTTACGAGAATCCATCTAGTCTATATATCTGGGTTAAAGGTTCTCACCCTACCTCCCCCATCGTGCTGCATTGAAGAATTCCTGAATGCTACAGCCCCACTTGCCTGTTACTTCTCATTAGTATTGTTTTTCTTACTTATTATTATTATTATTATTATTATTATTATTATTATTATTATTATTATTATTATTATTATTATTATTATTATTTGGTTGTAGTTATATTACTTGGTCATATAAAAAGGGAGTCTGAGGTGCAATTAGTCAGTCAACAGGTGAAACGCTTAGATAGCTAGATGTTTGAAAGCCAATGAGAAATAGTGAATAGTTAATATAGATGGGTTGGTAAAAAAGTTCACCTTGTCACCTTGTGCTGTCAGTTTGTTGAACTCTAGCGATCGTCATGGCCAGCCTTCTCCATTGCTTTCTTTCTGATGTCGCTTCTCTTAGTTGTTCCAGATTCATTCCTGTTGTTTCTTGAACCTCGTCCAACCACCTTTTCCTTGGTCGTCCTTGTTTTCTCCTTCCCTCTCCGCATGCCAGCATCATATCTTTCTCCAAACCATTTGAACGCATAAGATGACCAAAGAAAACCAACTTTCTTCTTAGCACTGTTTGTTGTAACGACTCATCCATATCGATACCAATTTCTGTGCGCGCCCACTCATTTGTCCTTTTTTCTTTCCAAGATATTCTCTGCATCTTCCTCCAAATCCACATCTCACATGCGTTAATCTTTTTTTTCATTTTCTTGGTCATTGTCCATGTCTCACAGCCATATAATACTGTCGTTAAAGGATGAAATAATAGAAGCAAGATCTTTTTTTGTCTGAAATATTTCTCTTGTTTTTATAATGGCTGTATTTGTGTTTGGCTGCTGCTTGATTTTGGTTGTATTTGTGTGTTTGAAGGTGGCAGGTCTTGTTTCATGCTGCTTGATTCTGGTTGTATTTGTGTTTTGAAGGTGGCAGGTCTTGTTTCATGCTGCTTGATTTTGGTTGTACTTCTCGCAGTTGGTCCACTTTTTAGAGAATTACCCAATGTGAGTATTTTTGCAAATATCAGACTTTAACTGAAGTTTCATGTTCTATTTTACTGGAAGCATTTGTAATTGAATCTGTGTTCCACATTCAGTTTAAAGTTGGAGTTTAAAGTTGTTTTTGCGTTCTTATTTCAATTTTTTCATTTTGGATATCTATTCGTTTTCGAAAATCTCTCACTCTGTTATTGATGTGTATTTTAAGATTTTGTTGTTTGTGGGCCATTAAATTTTAGTGCAATTAGAGGAATATATCGCTGACATTGTGTACATGCAACTATATGTATACATATTGTCTGGAATAACATATCCAGAACTGTTATTTGTGAATGCCCACTATAAGACTATTTAAAGAGTCCATATATATGTTGCACAATAAATTTGTGGAGGTGCTCCAGGTTTGTCTTAATAGCCAATTTTACAACCAATGGTCTTCTTACCGATATTTATGCATCTGTGTATGCAAGCTGCTTTTATAGTCTGTCCTGTCAGCTTCCTGAAGTGTTTACATCTTGACTAAGCATTCAAATGACTGCCTAAGCTTTAGACTTTCAAGCATGTTGTGCAGGCTGCACTGATTTGTGCATACTCAGTTGCCATGTGTGCCTCGACTACACAAAGCAGCATACTTTGCAGACAACATACTAGCCAAGTGAAAAGTCTCCAGGAACCAAAACCTATGTTATCCAGTGCTGAGTAATAGATCTAGATGAGTGACTTTAAGCTAGTTTGGAAATAATTGCTGCACAGAGTCGAGAGCAAGTGCAGTGGCAGATTGTTTCATAATAATAATGGTCCAACAAATGAGAAGACGTGATGAGCAGACGCAAGTTGAAGTGTGACGGCATAGCACCAGCATTTTTTTTATCAGATATTTATAAAAGTACCACACAGAGATCCAGAGTCACAATGTTTCCTTGGGTCATAGAGAGCACAGCAATTATCGACCCAGCTGACTGAAGACTGGAGCACAAAGCTCCCTGATGTATGCCAGAACAGTGCCGACTATCGTGGTAGGTGGCAGCATAATAGTCTTGAAGGAATAAGAAAAGCCAGTGTAACATATCTTGCTTATATTCAGCTCTACGTGAATATTTGTCTCGTTGGCTGCGACTTAAGTAGGACTGTTCAAGAAAATGATGCAGATGACATGGTGGCAGAAACAAATTTTTGCGCAGTGGTTCAATATGTCAGATGTTGAAGAACATGAAAGTTGTTCCTTTTTGGTGGTCAGTAAACCTGGAATGTTTTGTTTAATAAACATGAAAGTTCACTCAAATAGAAATAATTAGTTGTTAGTTAGGTTTTGTAGATTTTTAAATTTAAATCGATCAGCACTAACTGTGTTTTCAACCTGTGTTTTTCAGTGTGTTTTGGCATGCGTTATTATTGTTAATCTGAGAGGAGTCCTCCTTCAAGTTACTGATGTGCCTAAGTTGATGAAGATCTCATATATTGACGTCGTAAGTAGTTATGCTGATTTCTTTATTTATAGCCAAATACGACTAGAGATTATTTGCATTTGAAAGACTATAAAAGTTTAAGAATTTTCTATTACACATTTACTGCTATCTTTGTTTGAGTTGACTAAACCTTCATTCACCAGCCCCCACAATGCAAGGCATGCCCTCAAATGCAGTAGGCTGGACTCTGGTGATGCCATTTATGTTGGTCTACATCCCTTTCGGATTGATCAGCTTCAGTTCGTTTTTAATCTCTGCCACTTGGCTCACTGGTTGGGTCCTGAAGCATCGTGAGTCTAACTTCCTGTAGATGCTCTGTGAGATATACATTAAGATATATATACATTAAGATATATATATATAATATACATTAAGATATATACACATTAAGACATAAGGAGCCTCTTAGAGTTTCTGGTCTCTCAGCACTATGTAGATGTTTGATCCTGAACTCTTAGCTCTAGGCATTCCAGGTCCTGTTTGTCAACTTCAAAGATCAGTCGATGTTTTTTTAAGTAAACATGCAAGTGCCACAAGAGAGGACATACCTTTCTCTGACTGCTGTCATCCCTGTCAACGTTACGTCTTGGCATCTCATCGTCTTGCAATAATCGAAGCTGATTGTTTGAATGGTGTTAATTCTGCTGACTGAATGTAAAGTGGTGATGGATTTGATCAATCCAGAGCAATAATCTTATAATCATTTGTGAAGTATCAGTTTGTGACCATTTAGCTGATCTTGACTTCATCTGTTTATATTTGCATCGTTTGACGATTACAGATTTTGATTCGTGCTGTGAATGCCGTTCTCAATCTCTTATGTCTGCCTTTGTAGATGATTTGGTTGGTGACGTATTTGGCTGTTATTCTCACCGATGTTGATCTGGGATTGTTAATCGGAGTCGTTTTCTCTCTACTAACAGTTGTCTTCCGAACACAAAGGTTCGACTGAGCAAAGTCTATGATTTACAATAACTGCACTGAGTCCAGAAAAAATAGACCCATTTTCTAAATATGAAAATAAGTAGTAAATTGTCATCGACTGTTAAAATTCAAATGCCATTTTTATTTATGATACAATTAGCAAAAAATTCTAATTTATGAAAGGTTCCTAGTGAATAATTATGTCATGATAACATTTCAACAAGATGGCACCCCAGCTCACCAAGCTCATCGAACTGTTGACTAAGGAGACGGGTGAATTTAATTCCTCCTTATCTTTGGCCACCAAACAGCTCAGACTTAAATCCTGTTGATCATAAGATTTGAGTACTAATGTAGGAGAATGTGTGGAAGACAAGGATAAGTGACATTAAAAGAGTCTATGAGCAAATTGTTAATGCCTGGGAGGATTTTGAACAGCTGGTTATCGATGCGGCTATTAGCGCAAATGTCTTGAAGCTCACGTTGAGGCCAAAGGTGGACACTTTGAGCACACATTGTAGTCTAGCATTATTCAAATATAAAAATAAAATTAAGCTAGCATTTATTATTGATAAATGACATTTTAAAATAATTTTTATTAGCAATCCCTGAAGCTAGAAACTTAATTTCCTTAGCTTCAGCTTACGATGGTGGGTGGCGAAGGGCAGAACAAATGTTGAGTCATTGTATTCATTAGCCAACCGAGTTGGGTAGAAGAGAGGTAGATGCAAACTCTTGAGACAGATTTCTTTCATTTCCTTTGACTTTGACCTCTGACCTTCCAGTTGACAATCCAACATGCTGCCCAATAAATGACAAAAGCATCCTTCATGAATTGCTGTCTTAAGCAAATGTCAGACTGTTAGTTTGATTTAATTAAATAAATATGAGCCAGCAACAACCTGTGGGATTAGTAATCTTGGAGGGGCATGGCATAGCAATCTTTTAAATGCAGCTGTGATTAGGATATCAGGTGACTAGCATAGTAAGGTTGAGAAAGTATTGGTGACAATTTAAATATTGCTTAATGGTGGAAGACATGATCAACAGCGATTCTGCATGTCACAACATGTTGACGTTCTTGCACAAACAAATCTGACCAAATCATTCGACACCAATCTTGATTAAATAAATGCATCTCTGCTCAGACTGGGCTTTTCTCTCTCTCTGCAATGAACTAATATCTCTTATTTATTAGTCCTTGGCAAATCTCTTCTATATTCTCTACATGTCTACTGCCATTTGACTCCTGTGATTATGACCTCTTTAGGTACTCCCACCTCTTTAGGTACTCTCACCTCTTTAGGTACTCTCACCTCTTTAGGTACTCTCACCTCTTTAGGTACTCTCACCTATTTAGGTACTCTCACCTCTTTAGGTACTCTCACCTCTTTAGGTACTCTCACCTATTTAGGTACTCTCACCTCTTTAGGTACTCTCACCTCTTTAGGTACTCTCACCTCTTTAGGTACTCTCACCCGACTCACCAGATCTCCCACCTTCCAATCTGCGTCCTAAACGCCACCCACCCAAACAGCCATGTAACCGGACTATGACCTCCTTCGGACTACTCTTTTGAGCAACCCCTCTGAATGGACACAACGCTCATGAATAAGGTCCGTGCTGCTCTGCACTTGACTTTCGAGTGGTGCTCTAGAAATTTGGAGATTACAATTACCTACTTGAGCAACCATCTTCCTGGATTGACTCTCTTTCGCTGTCCTTCTTTGCTCTCATCTTACGGAATTTCTAAAATTCAGAGATTACCATTATGACCACAGACCAGATCCCCAAGGAAACAGTAAAAAAGTCACTGCATATGTTATACCTCGTGTCATTTGATCAACCTTGGTCATAGAGACATATCCAAACTAGACAGATTGTGGCTGGTGACAACCTTTTCATGGATTTTCAGATTTCAGGCCATGTGCCAGATTTATACTTTTTCATGGATGGGTTTCACTAGATTAAATTATTATTTTATTTAAGAAATTTTATATGGTGTCTTTTCAAGGTAGGCTACTCAGAAGCGCTCCTGGCCCAGCCACAGCTAAATGAGACAGTTTCAGACATATGCTGATGAAGAATGGAAATCTGTCTTGCCATAATACTTGTAGTTCTATCCATTGAACATCTGGATTAACTGATTTTGTGTGTGCAACTTTAGAATGTGTCTTTGAACGTATAATTTCAGGGTGCATGCATGTATTCTTGGTCGTATACCACAAACAGATGTCTATGAAGATATCAAGAGATATCCTTATGTAAGTTTGTATCAGGATCTTGCTTCAGTTCAAACTTTTCCGTTTTATTTTTCTGTGTGTGATTATGACAAGGCCAGAATTGGTAAGCTCAACTCCAAATCTGCAGCTGATTTCTGCAGCGTATATCATGTACAATTATTGCATGATGGGGCGCAGTGGTGTATGGATATGTTCCGTGCTTCGGAGCCGGAAGGTTGCGGGTTTGAACCCACGTCAAGCCGCTGCGTATGGGACCCTGAGCGAGTCCTTCACTCGCACTTGCTCATGTGCTTCAGCGTGAAACTCTGGTTCAGTGTCTGCACTGTAGTCGCTATGACAGGTTCTCATACATACATACGTACGTGCGTGCGTGCGTGCGTACGTACGTACGTACATACATACTATTAAAATGGCTTATATGGAACATAGCGGTGTTGCAACAGCTCACAGGTTTCAAGCAGAATCAACCAATTCAGTAAATATGTTCCATAGTTTAAAGTAAACCATTTGAACTTTTCAGTTGCTGTGGAGTGTCCAGGCGCAGAAATTCAGGTTTTTATTCTCAAGGAAGTGTTTGCTGACCCCTATCAGAGATTTTGTGTCCTGAAAGGCTGTGGACAAAAGCTGTACAGGTTAATAAAGAGATGGACTGTTAAATTAAATGCATATTTGAGTATCAACTGTATATGAAAATGATATCCTGATGAGCCACTACCAAGTAATATACAATTAATTGTGTTGTGAATGAAGGAGAGTCACGCACCAAACTCCGAGGGACAGCAGCACAATCATGTTAGAAGAACTTTGGATTAGTAATTAACATTATTTAACCCTTTAACAATTAGCTGCTTAGGTTTTCCCATGCATTTGGTACACACTCGTCTTTAATGGGTTATGTGTACTGATAGTATGCATTGACAGAGATAAATAGGCAAACCAATTCTGTGCAGGATCAGAAAGGGGTGAATGGTTTACAGTATCAACAGCAGCAGACAAGTCAGGAAGAGCAAGTCGTCTTACCCCGTCTTACCCCGTCCACGGAGCACAAGACGTCGTTATGAACAGCAGGAAGGGCAGATTCAGTAGAACGAACGAACGAACGAACGAACGAACGAACAAAGCGTTCGTTACATGCAAACTGAAACATTGAAGAGATGATTTGTGAAAGTTTGGAAGAAGATGAAGTGAGTTTGCATGCGACGATTCATTACTACGCGTTAGAGAATTTTATTTATGAAATTCAGAGTTGACAGGTTGTTGTCATCAGGGTGAAGAGAATGTTTCATAAGCAGTGGATGAACTATGACATGAGCAGAGGAGATGGATGGAGGAATCATTATGTGCAATGAGAAGTCAATAATTGATGCAATGGTTCGACCAAGGACATCAAAGCACTCGGGTTTGTGAACCTTCGCTGGGGTTGCAAGGACAAAATTGTTTAGAGCAGTGAGTACAGAATTGGTGAGGGCTGGTGGTTGGCTGAATGGAGAATAAAGGATGCATGTTATTTTCACGATGTAGACAGAGAGTTAAATCAGTGTATGCACGATGAATTTCTTAGTTCTAAAAGGACTCTGCACTGATGAATAAGCCAGTGCCCTACACTCTTAGCTTTAGAGTAGTCTTTTAAATATTTACTATAAATGCAGAAACCAGAAAAAGAACTTAATCATCTAAAATGTTAGCAGTGACAAGCGGTGAAAGTTTACCATATTTTTTGTGTTTGATGGTCGAGAAATGTGATGAAGTTCCGTTTCAAGACATGTGTGGACACCCTAAAAAATGTGCTGTGTGTGTCAGAATATTGCAGAAGAGTTGTCCTTACCTTGAATATCTTGTCCCTTTTTGTCGTACCGCTACTATGCAGCGAAGAGCTTATTCCGTGGTGGGTCCAGCTATCTGGAATGGCCTCCCTACGGCTCTCCGTTCTCTTCCTCGTGACTCTGCTGGCTCTTTCTACCGTCTTCTCAAGACCTTTCTTTTTGACCAGGCGAGCGCCTCTGAGTAGAGATCTTGAAGAGGCGCTATATAAATTTATGTGATTGATTGATTACCTTAACATTCATTGTATTTTGCTACAGCCTTAATTTCTTTATTCACTCCTTAATCTCTTAGTGTGTTGATTATTTTTTCATTAACCTGACTCTAAACTGCAGCTTTTGTACCTTGTTTCATTTGTGCAATAAAGGAATATTGTAGTAGTAGAGAAGGTTGTCAGTCTTCATCATCATCTTCTGGATGAAAAAGCAGAGGGACCGGGTGTGCATGTGATGCTCTGTTCCAGTAGGCCAGAGATTGAGAGGCATCTATAGTTGCTCTTTTGCTGTGGAATGAGGCTTTCCCGTGGTCTGTCTCTTTTCGAGCCATACTTACATTGTAGATGGATTGAGACTTTGTAAATATCAACATGCAGATCAGATGCTTATATGACTTCCTTCACAACCCTGCCAGCAGAACAGCATATCATCCTGTTTTGGGTTTCAGCATTTCGCACCAGGATTACTTATCATGAGCTTATGGTCATTATTTGCACTGAGCACTGGGAGTTTATTTGTTTCTATACAACATTCATTAAATGCTGATCTATATTTTCAAGACATAATGTGCAGAATATTGTATTATTTTATTTCAGGCAAAGGAAATCAACAGAATTAAGATATTTCAATTTAATGCTTCACTTTGTTACACGAATGCGGAGAGTTTTCTGAAGAAACTGTATAAGAAGACTTTGTGCGATCCGATTGCAATCAAAGCTGCTCGTCGAGTGTTGATGAGTAGAGCTGCAAAGAACGTCAAGTCCGAGGCTTCGACAACGGTACTCGACTTTTTCTTCTCTCTAATGCAGACAGTCTGCTCGATTATTCAGTTGGAGTAATGAATATATTTGCAGAAATGTTAAGACATTCTATCATTGCATGCATATTGTTGAGTTTTACATATATTTTGTTTACAGTTGTAAAGTGAAGAGAATCTTATAAGCACTTAGCCTCCTCCACCATTGCTATGTGGATGATATACATTGATTTATTTTTCTGTGCACCATCACAAACCGCAGAACTAAAGAAGAGAGCGCTGATTTGTACGTAACACATCTCAGCGTGGATGACAGTGTATCTGAGTTTGCGTTCTTGTAGTGCACCACCCTCTGGCATTATAGAGATGAACCATATCAAATGCTGATGAGACATTTGTAGACAGTCAGAAGACAATAGAGTTGTTAGCGAAGATGATTGCAGTTGAGGTTGGAATGAATCTGCAGACCTCTGGTTTTAATACAACACAGTTCTTAAAGACAATCTACGACAATTAGATTCACAACGACTGATATTGTCATACAATGATATTGTCATACAATGATATCGTCATACAATGATATTGTCATACTATGATATTGTCATACAATGATATTGTCATACAATGATATTGTCATACAACGATATTGTCATACTATGATATTGTCATACAATGATATTGTCATACAATGATATTGTCATACAATGATACTGCCATACAATGATATTGTCATACAACGATATTGTCATACAATGATACTGTCATACAATGATATTGTCATACAACGATATTGTCATACAATGATATCGTCATACAATGATATTGTCATACAATGATATTGTCATACAATGATATTGTCATACAATGATATTGTCATACAATGATACTGCCATACAATGATATTGTCATACAACGATATTGTCATACAATGATACTGTCATACAATGATATTGTCATACAACGATATTGTCATACAATGATATCGTCATACAACGATATTGTCATACAATGATATCGTCATACAATGATATTGTCATACAATGATATTGTCATACAATGATATTGTCATACAATGATATTGTCATACAATGATATTGTCATACAATGATATTGTCATACAGTGATATTGTCATACAGTGATATTGTCATACAATGATATTGTCATACAATGATATTGTCATACAATGATATTGTCATACAGTGATATTGTCATACAATGATATTGTCATACAATGATATTGTCATACAATGATATTGTCATACAACGATATTGTCATACAACGATATTGTCATACAACGATATTGTCATACAACGATATTGTCATACAATGATATTGTCATACAATGATATTACGATATTGTCATACAATGATATTGTCATACAATGATATTGTCATACAATGATATTGTCGTACAATGATATTGTCATACAATGATATTGTCATACAATGATATTGTCATACAATGATATTGTCATACAATGATATTGTCATACAATGATATTGTCATACAATGATATTGTCATACAGTGATATTGTCATACAGTGATATTGTCATACAATGATATTGTCATACAATGATATTGTCATACAATGATATTGTCATACAGTGATATTGTCATACAACGATATTGTCATACAACGATATTGTCATACAACGATATTGTCATACAACGATATTGTCATACAACGATATTGTCATACAACGATATTGTCATACAACGATTTTGTCATACTATGATATTGTCATACAATGATATTGTCATACAATGATATTGTCATACAATGATATTGTCATACAATGATATTGTCATACAATGATATTGTCATACAAGGATATTGTCATACAATGATATTGTCATACAATGATATTGTCATACAATGATACTGCCATGCAATGATATTGTCATACAACGATATTGTCATACAATGATACTGTCATACAATGATATTGTCATACAACGATATTGTCATACAACGATTTCGTCATACAATGATATCGTCATACAATGATATTGTCATACAATGATATTGTCATACAATGATATTGTCATACAATGATATTGTCATACAATGATATTGTCATACAATGATACTGCCATACAACGATATTGTCATACAATGATACTGTCATACAATGATATTGTCATACAACGATATTGTCATACAATGATATCGTCATACAATGATATTGTCATACAATGATATCGTCATACAATGATATTGTCATACAATGATATTGTCATACAATGATATCGTCATACAATGATATTGTCATACAATGATATCGTCATACAATGATATTGTCATACAATGACTATGGATGATGTCATCTGATCAAGCATCAGCATCAGTGGCAGTACGTCCATTCTTCATTCGATATGGTCGATCATGATATTCTTCCCCAATGCATCAAGGCCCCTGTGTGCTTATAGGCCTCCCTTTCACTGGATTCGTTTGTTTAATACAACACAATTTTTGTATGTATATTACAGGCTTTATAATTATGTAGGAAATGACTGTTTAGTCAGACAGTTAGATGCGTAGGAGACGGGGGTCCAGAGGGGGCAAATGCCCCCCCAAATTTCGGGCAAGTGTGGTTTTTCGGGCAAGCAGTCCGGGAAAAGTAAAAAAATGTATAAAGAAATTAAGAAATTTCGGAATTTTGATTAAAAAAAAAAAAAAAAAAAAAGGTCGTCAGAATTTTTGGGCGGAAAAGTAACGGGAATTTTCGGGCAATTTCGACCGGACGACTAAAAAAAAAAAAAAAAAAAAAAAAAAAAAAAAGGTTGTAAGATTTTTTCGGGCGGAAAAAGAAAAAAGTTACGGGAATTTTCGGCCGGACGGAAAAAAAATTTCGGGCAAATGTCCCCTACGCCTATGGTTAGATGAAGGTTGTCAGATAATACCTGGATAATGCTTTCATACTTGTGGCTGGTGAGGTTTCGTATGAACCAGCATCAGCAGCTAAGGTTAAAAGAATTTTAGCAAGTGTGTGGAGACTTGGGTGCACGGTCAACAGCGCGCATGTCAAAAGCGCGCAGACAAATGCGCGCAGACAAATGCGCGCAGACAAATGCGCGCAAAGCGCGCAACAGGAACATTTTCCGCCAAAAGAGCGCAGACAAAAGCGCGCAAAAAAGCGCGCAAAAAAGCGCGCATCCTGTCTATTCTTTCGTATGTTTTCTCCTCGAAGTCCTTCTTTGATGATCGAAAATGAACTCGATTATTTCTTTATCTTTGTAGCGGACTTCACTTTGACTATTTTCTAGTTGACGTCTTTAGTGTAGTAGGCCTATGTAATTTGTGTGCAAGTATATGCCTACAGTTTAGGTTCTGTTACTAATGACTATGTAGACTTCGTTTAATGTGTTATAGCCTAATTCTGATGTTTTGCTTTGATTAGATTTTCATTAAACAGTTTAAACTTGTTCACAATTAACTATGTGGCCTATTAATTCTGACGCTGAGTTGTGTCAAGGTTTATACCAATCTATTTTATTGCGTAGAACATGAACTGCTCCTTTGAAGAACAATCTTATGATTTTGTGAGGCCTATAATTCAACTAGCCGGCTTCGTTTTCTTTGAAATTAATTGCTCGGTATATATATTCGGTTAAATAGTTACAGTTTTATTATGTCTATATTTCTAACAATATGTTTAATTGCGTTTCAAACTCAAGAATAGGTATAATATTCTGATGTTTTGTTGAACTTCAAATTTAACTAGTTTGCTTCAATTTGTTCGAATGTTCGAAATTAAATGTTCCGTATCTGTCTTATTATGTTTAAATGCTCATTAAAAACGATTATGTGTTTTGTGTATTGAGTCTATGTGTTCTTCGTCGCGCGCATTTGTCTGCGCGCATTTGTCGTGCACGATTTTGTTACTGCGCGCATTTGTCTGCGCGCATTTGTCGTGCACGATTTTTTTACTGCGCGCATTTGTCTGCGCGCATTTGTCTGCGCGCTTTTGACATGCGCGCTGTTGTTACGGCGCCGGAGACTTGCTATAAATTGCATCATACCAGTAATTGGAACTGAGCCTGAAGATGCCTGCATGACTGATATCTTGAACCAATGCATCAAAGTCCCTGTGTGCTTATAGGCCTCCCTTTTACTGGATTCGTTTGTACGTACCTGAACAAACCCAGATGATTACTACTGGTGAGTCCAGAACTCAATAGGTCATGGTTGAACTGGGCGTTCCTCACGGCTCCGTTCTTGGGCCTCTCCAAGTTATTCTGTAGAGTGTAGACAGTGGACATCTTCTCTGTTATCCTGATCTGTGCTGCTGGGTATCTCTTTTCGAATTATGTGCTGGCATTTGTCCATGGTCCTTCATCCAAATTGCATTTTTATAGAGAGTATTACTATCTGCAAAGATTAGCCCGCGATTGGCATTCAGCCTCTGAGCTGCCTTTAAAATCTCAGGGCAGCCCTTTGCTAAAAGAAGTTGACCATACGACTGTTCTACAGCTTCAACCTCTCTCTCTTTGAACTGACATGGGATCTGTTTGTCCAGCAAACAAAGACCACGTTGGCATAAACTGGATCATTTACCACCATTGGTTGGGCCTGCCTTCTGGAATGCCCTCCCATTCTGACTTATGCGCATTTCTATTCTTTCTAGATCTGTTCCTACATGTCTAAAAACATGGGGGTACTCGCACTGGGAGTGCTACTTAATGGTCACTACTGTGAGTGGTTCCTCTAAGTTACAAATTACATTACGTTTTACCCAGCTGGTGGCATAACTTTTGTCTCGCCTCCTCGTCCTTCCGAAAGTGCCACATATTGAAACTGTCAGACTTATTATTTGTGACGTTTCAGTGGTTGGTCTTGCGGTTCTAGAGCAAGACAGTGATATCTACTGCAATGTCAGAATCAGTTTTCTAATTTGATGTTAATAATATGTTCTTAGGGAGTGTGTGTGTTCTACTTTCAGGAAGCACAGCCTATGACAGCAAGTGACGCTGTAACGGATAGAGTAGAGTTTGGTCTGATACCAAATACGTGCGCCTCTCATCTGATCATCGACTGTGCGTCAATGGTATACGTCGATGCTGTTGGTGCCAGCACATTAAAAAGCGTACGTTTGAAATTATCATCATTTTTGTACACACTGTCCACCTAAACACTTGTGGTGGGCAGAGAGGAAGGCAGGCATTACCTGACAACCTCCATCTAATTGTCTGACTTTTAAACGGTCATTTCCTACATAGTTATAAAAGCCTGTAATATACATATATGTTTATCCAGCTGAATTAATGGTGACCTGACATGGTCTTTGCACTCCCATCCTCTAGCATTACACAATTTATGGTAATGACCTAATTCTATGGCAAATGGTCTTTGCACTCCCATCCTCCAGCATTACACAATTTATGGTAATGACTTGATTGCATGGATAATTTCATGAAGGTTCTATGACTGACAGATTCAGAAATATAGAGTTAGAAGTTGAAAGAATTTGGATATGGTCCTCCTATTTAGCAGTTTATTATTGTGTTTAAAGTTCATTTGTTTTTTAAAGGTTACCGATGACTATCATTCGCTCGGTATTCGTGTTTCCTTTGCCCGGTGTAATGGTGAGTTTCTCTCTACGTCCTTCATTTATCAATCTCGTAACTTGCAAATGCTTCAAGTATAAAGCTTTCATATTTGTGGCTGGTGAGGTTTCATATGAACCGGCATCAGGGGCTAAGGTTAAAAGAATTTTAGCGAGTGTGTGGAGACTTGCTATAAATTGCATCTTACCAGTAATTGGAAGTGAACCTGAAGATGCCTGCATGACTGATTTCTTGAACACATGCAAAGGTGGTGTTATGTTTACATGACTTGCTTTCTTGGGAATTGGCAATGGATACAAGATTGAAGAACTATTGAGCTTCAATTATAAATAACAATGAAATGACATTGTATCTTGAAAACTATAAAAACGAAAACATTTGTGAAATGAATTCAAACCTATTTTTGACACTGTTTGAAAAACTTGATCGGTTGAAATAAATTAAGGAAAAACTCTGAAGATAGTATATAAAAGTTATGGATTTTAGTTATTTGTAACTATAATGAAAACTACACGCAAACGATGGCTAAAAGCTATTTACCGTGGGACGCAGTGGTGTAGCAGGTATTTTTGCTGCCTTGCTTCTAAGTAGAAATCTTGAAGGGGGCGCTATAACACGTGCAAATACATACAGAAGCATGAAAGATAAATAAAGCATTAATATTAGTTACATTTTTTTATATTATCTCAACACAAAATCCTTAATCATCGCCATATGCTCAGACTCCTCTCTCTGTCTCTCTATTTTAGTGGAAATTTATGAGATTCTGAAGACTTTTGAGCCGTCTGTCTCCAAGGATTCTGACGTTACGACGGCCGTGAAAGAGAAGCCGAAGATCTTTCCGACTGTTCAGGACGCAGTGATGGCTGCGGTTGATGCCGACTCAGGGATGCAGAAGCAGGTTGACCTTGACACTGATGACCTCGTTGTTTTCACATTTATCACTCAATTATGAATTGCTAACTTTATTACCATTGTCGTTTAAGTTTGACCTCGAGGCAGTTTCAAGCTGTTGCTTTAAATCGTTATTTAAGTTTATTTCATGTGGATTGTTGAAGTTTTATGGAAATTTGTTCTCAAGGCATTTCTAGACTGCTTGTAAAGAACCTCTAGAAAGATCTGCATACTAATAAGTGCATCATACTTACTTGCCTAACTGTAACTATTCCATTGTTCTCGAATACACAAAGCAGTACATATATATAATTATATATATATAATATATATTCAACCGACAAAGTTTCAATGCAGAGAGGTCAATTGCAGCAAGAGAGGAGGAGGAGGAGGAGGAGGAGGAGGAGGAGGAGGAGGAGGAGGAGGAGGAGGAGGAGGAGGAGGAGGAGGAGGAGGAGGAGGAGGAGGAGGAGGAGGAGGAGGAGGAGGAGGAGGAGGAGGAGGAGGAGGAGGAGGACGACGACAACGACGACGACGACGACTGTATGGTATTGAGCTGATGCATTGAATAAGGCAGATTTTGTTTGTCACTGACTCAACTGACTTGATGTAAAACAGTCATGACAAAGACCAATGGCTGCAGTGTTGTCATTGGCAACACAATGATTGAGTGAAGCACGCGTGATAAGATCGACTGTATAACAGTGTATATGTGTGATGTAAATGTGATGGAAATGTGATGGAAATGTGATGGAAATGTGATGTAAATGTGATGTAAATGTGATGGAAATGTGATGGAAATGTGAAATCATTCGAATCATGGCATCTGTATTAGGCTCATTTCCTCATTTCATTGGTCAGTGGTGAAATGTGTTGTGTGTCACACTAAATATATCTAGATTTTTCTAAATAGGCCTTACTTATTATACTGTCATTAATCAAGCTTCAGTTTCACATATACCCGGTACTAAAAGCATAGATTAACTAATATAGCTATGTAGCACTTGGGGTGAAATGCAAGCACTTCTAGAGGGATTATGTCAGGGAAAGCAGCTTCAGATAGTCTTTAAACCATTGCACCTGATAGTAAACTTTTGACCGTGAGCTGCTTTTTATAAATAAAAATAGGGAGGCTCTCGAGTGGTTTGAATATCAAGTTTGCAACCTTTAAATAATCTCTGCACATTTGAGCTTATGTATGATATTATGAGGGTCGGCTCAAATTGCTTTTCATCTGGAACTTCTGTCTAACGATGACAAGAACAGAATTTGTCGCTGTTTGAAATCTAAAGAAAGACAAGTAGTCTGCTTGTTGATGCTCGTTTGACTGTAAGGACATTTTGCATATTCATTGTAAGGACATTTTGCATATTCATTGTAAGGACATTTTGCATATTCATTGTAAGGACATTTTGCATATTCATTGTAAGGACATTTTGCATATTCATTGTAAGGACATTTTGCATATTCATTGTAAGGACATTTTGCATATTCATTGTAAGGACATTTTGCATATTCATTGTAAGGACATTTTGCATATTCATTGTAAGGACATTTTGCATATTCATTGTAAGGACATTTTGCATATATTCATTGTAAGGACATTTTGCATATATTCATTGTAAGGACATTTTTGCATATATTCATTGTAAGGACATTTTGCATATATTCATTGTAAGGACATTTTGCATATATTCATTGTAAGGATTGTTAAGTAAGTAAGTAAGTAAGTATATTCTTTAATGTACCAGCTGCAAAACGCACTCTGGTTTACAAGCACAAAAAACACGACATAAAAAAACAAATACAAGACAAATATGGCAGCCATCAGCGGCGCCCACTCATATAGCTCAAGCCTATTGATGGTAACGTCACGACAGAAGTCATCCTTAGGCAAAACACCGCTCGAGAAGCACAAGTCACCCCATTGTCAAACTCCTACGCGTTGGCTACACGGAGAGTTCAGCCGAAAGTTTCTCGTACCGATTCCCGATGATGGTAGTTTAACAGTATTTTCATTGTCTACAGAGCCGAGAAACATTAGTAGTGCGAAGAGCAGCGACGGGCAGCACAACGCTGGAAACGTGGCACTACTGCGGCATGGTTTTCGGTTGTTGGTATATAGTGAAATCCTTTCTTTTCCCATACACGTGCGTAATCGTTCGGCTATCGATGGCCTAATGATGAAACAATGATGACGAACCTGGAACCCCTTGATGTTCAGCATAATGGAATAGTCCAGATGCGAAACACGCATGGCATGTTGAACGTCAAAATTTATTATCAAGTTACCATCCAAACGCTCACGACACAGATGAAGAAAAGTCAGAATCTCGACTCTCGACATCAGTAAACATGTTGTTGTTCTTTAGTTTTTAGATGTTCATGGCAGCATTGTGATTGGATTGGACTCCGTTGGCACGACGACGACTAAAGTGGAACGAAGCAATGGTGCTGCTACAAATGCTGTTGAGTCACAGGTATGCAAAACTATGCATGAGATGCAGTTACTGCTCTGCTTTCTATGTATTTTTGCCTGTCTAATAAGTTACCACAGACTATGGTTATGAACCTCTGAGCAGTGCTGCTTACTTCTTTCATAAATAATGTCAGCTATAGGTAAAGTGGATGACGTCAATGCCATATATTCATATCGTGACACAACTGTTGAGTCCTTCACCTTTCTCCCACCACCCATACCTTGATTGTGAAAACCGATCGCCTGCTCAAGAGCTTCATCAATGGCTCTTCTGCAGACTCACTTGCCATGACACTGCTCATCTCAACTACAATGCCTTGAAGCAATTCTGAATGTTTTGCCTGCGTAGTCACCAAAGCTCCCAACACCGCAATTTAATCCCAGTTTTCAAATCATTTCAGTGGCTTTAAGTCCATAAGCTTTAAAGTCCATAATATTTTGCATTCGTTGCAAAATTGTATCAGCATACCATAATTTTGTTTAAAATCTGTCAACCACTCTCTTACAATCGTGAGCTTTCTACTGTCCAACTACCCAGACTTCTACTTTTACTTTTCTTGACCCTCAGTAGTCTCCTCCATCTCCTTCTCCTCCTCCACCTCCTCCTCCTCCTCCTCCTCGCCCTCCTTTCTCTCTATCCTGGATTCAATCTGCAAAACCAAATAAATGAAATATTGGTGATTGAATCACCATTTCCCAATGGAACTGCAAATGTTATGTAGTGCTCTATTCTTGCTTGGACTGATTGGTAGAAATCATTTTAATTATTTCCTCTTTTTTGTTGTTTACAGGCAGAATCTGAACTGTGATATGAAGTGAAGCATGGTGCTGACCACTTGTGTTGTGCGATTCCTGCAATTCTGTTCATCACAAATAATCTCCTTATTTAAAACTGCGAACAATTTAACTGATTGATCTTGTATTTAACTTTTTCTACAGATTACTTTCATTTCACTCATGGATCTGCTGAGATTATTGTATAGATAGAGGTCTGAATTGTATATCATATTTCACTTGTGAATCTGCCTACAATCGACTGAACAGCATTGAATATAATCTACCTTACTTAGACAGATGATAACTAATTATGCAACAGACCGTCGTGTATCAAATTATTTTAATCAAAGTGCAAATAAGTCGTTCGTAGAAGACAGCTTCATAGAATTCAGACTCTGAACTAAAAGCAGCAGCACTGCATTGCATTGCTTTTCCGTTCTAGGCATTTCTAGATCATACAGTTGAATAAATTGTCTGTGTGTATGTCTGTCTGTGTGACTGTCTTTCGATCTGTCTGTCACTAAATGGCACTACAGAGAAAAGAAGGTATTTAACATTTGTTCCTTCTTTAATCATTTAATTAAATGATTTTTAAAGATATAAGTTTGTTCATTCATTCAGAACATGTATATAGCGCCCCTTCAAGAAAATACTCAGACGTGCTAAGTCGCATGTTGCCTAACCGACCAATGAAGTGCATTTGTTAATTGGTTATTCTGTTTGTCTTTGGCATTGTCTCACACGCACGCTGTGGTTTATGCACATCCGCTGTGAACTGTGGCTCTGCATGATTCGTTGGTTGTCCACAGTCAGACATTAATTCACTTGGTATGGATGTCTACTTGTTTAGGTTGACTAAAATGGAGTTGTCTGGTAAATCTCTTACGTTCAGTTAACTGTTATGTAGTAGGTTAGTGGTGGTCAAAGTTTTTCCTTTGATGTGGGAATGGCTTAAATTATGAGTCTTGTCTCAGAAACCCTGCACTGTTGTATCGTTGCTTTGTGATGTCTACGAGTGATGCAATGCACGCATAAATAAATGTCATTTGTCGCATGTTGCGTAGCAGACCAATAAAGTGTCATAGTATGCAGTGACAATGTCTTTCTTTCAGCTGCTCTTTCCATGCAATTTGCCCACATGCCAAGCAGTTGGTGCTCAACATCTTATCCCTCTCTCTGTCTCTCTTATGGGCAGATACAGGGGCAGCCTTAAGCATAGGCAAGGTAGGCAGTTGCCTAGGGCGCCAAGTTCTAGGGGTGCCATTTCCACAAAAGGGCGCCATTTAAAGAGTGCATTTTAATAGTTTTTCTCACTTGTAACGATTTTCTACAAAACTGAATATTTTACAGCCTTCAATGTACTAATGAAAAATTATAATAAATTACTCAGTTGAGCGTTTTCACGGCTTTGGCTAGTTCATCTTTAGATTCTGACATGGGCTGAACAATTTAGTGGGAATCTGAGGGTGCCAAATGTAGGCTTATAATTTGCCTGGCGAGCAAAATGCATGCTTTGCGTGGAGCGAGATTTGGGATAAGGCCGGCCCTGGGCAGATTATATTTATAGCAGAACCTGTTTTATAGCTCTGTTCGACAGATCTTATCATAATATGTGTTGATTGATTCGTGCTGCAATGTTTCTTTGACATCAGCGGTTTCACCAACAAGATCATTTTCCAACTGTTGTAGAAATTTTATTCTTCTGTTTTCACTAAACTTTCCGTCTCGATTTGATACAACGATCGATACGACGATGAATACATTAATGACAGACTCCACCCTTGGAAGTGCGTTGCTATCCAGAATCATCAGACTTCTAAACAATGCTTGTGTGGTCTGCATTTTATATTGATATATTTAAAGTATTTTCTGTTACGTAAAATTAGTTCATAGTTATCATCTATATTTTCAGATTTTGTGGTCAGAATGACCCCAGTGAGGTGAGATGAAATGGTGCTGAATGTTATAGAATTTTACAAAGAATGGCTGCATCTACAAAGTAAAAAATCTTTGTTTTATATGAGAGTGTTGAAAATCGTTTAGAGTCAATGGTAGTTGCAGAGGAACAGATTAAATGTGGGTAGATGTGGAAAATAATTCTGTAGATCATTCAATATCAAAGGACCAGAACATTTCGTCTAGAATGTTTTCCTCCTAGTATGTGCAACGTCAGTGCGCAGGCCCGCCGAGAGGGGGGGCAGAGGGGCAAATGCCCATGGGCCCGGCGACTTTTAAGGGGCCCGGGCCTACACTGAAAATAATAATTATTATTTATTATTAATATTTATTATTATTTCTTTATATTTTTTAATTATTATCATTATTATATTTTAATATTATTATTAGGCCAAAAATTATTTTAAAAACTGTCATTTTTAACGCTACTAAGCAAAACAGAATCTTGCACTAAAGTGCGTTGCAGGAAAGTCTGCTCAAAATGAATCTTAAACAAACAATTCTTCGGGGTTATCCTGAAGAGTGATATAGAAGATGATTTGCGCATAAAGTCCGGAAGTCTATTCGATTCACTCGGGCCAGCTAGGCTGAGCTAGCAAAATATTTTTCATAAGATGATTGCTGGCGGAGGCGGGCCCAACCTATCACTTCTACAAAGTTTGTTACTGTCACATAGGCCTAGGCCTATAGGTTAGCTACAACTGTTTTGCGTCTGTCCGATTTATGTATGTATGTATGTGCACTTGTTGTAGCGCCCATTCAAGCTCTCTTTACTCAGAGGCGCTCCCGATGCAGAGCGGACACTGCATCGGAGTTTCACGCCGAAGCGCTGAACAATTGTAAGTGAAGGACTTGCCCAAGGTCCTTACGCGGGGAGGTGGATTCGAACCTCGGACCTTCCGGCTCCAAGGCAACGACGCCACCACTAGACCACCGCGCCCCACCAATTTAAATCATCAAATAAACAAATTCAAATGATAGCCTATATTTCTTTCGTAACGATAGAACAAACATAATAGGCTTATTTATCTACAGCATTAAAAACCTGAACGAAAAAGCTAATACGAACGTTGAAAAGGAAAGCATAAAGCATAGTCACACACTATTTCAACTATAGACTATAGGCCTAGTTGACCAACGAGGATATTATAAACATTTTTGCTGCAGTTACATAAAAAATGCTTTTGACTATAGGTATACCATAAAAATTATAAATTTTAATTCTTAGTATTAAGAACTGAGTAACATCAAAAATAGCCTATGTAATTATATAGATTATTATTGTAATTCGTCCCACACTTTTGTTATTTCTATATGTTTTTATTTAAAGTTGTTCAGAAAGTTTAAAGATAGTTTAGGGCCCGTGACTGCTCTGCCCAGGGGCCCGGAATGTCTGTCGGCGGGCCTGTCAGTGCGGTAATTTAAGTTAACCTAAAAAATCTAATTACTTAATTTTACTGTGGGACACAATTCATTTTTCCATATTTGGCAAGACACTGCTATATCCCATAGCAATGTAAATATAAAAGCCTTATAAATTATACATATATCTTATACTTTAAAATTTTATATGTACTTTTGTCTTTGCCTAAAATATGGCAATAAAATGAAACTGGCAGCTTCACAAGAAAACCAAGAAAAAATAATTTTAGCAAAAAGATTCAAGAAAACTATGAGGAAGTGAAAATGGCTGATGATGACCTTAACTGGTTACAATGACAAGACTCAAGGTCAGTGGATCTCTCCATTGCGCTGAAAAGGGAAGAGAAGGTAGAAAAGTGTATCCTAACTGTGGCCTTGGGTTTCGACCATCCGTTTGGACGTCAGTTTGATGTTCTCTTGTCAGCCCATCATGCATTGCTCTTGCTACTCCATACGTCGTCACTCGTATGCTTTCAGTCGATGTCTTCCAACATACATGTATATGTTCAGCCTACCATCCACATCATGTTGCACGTTCTCATGTTTGTGGAGCCATCGTTGAAGTAGACTTAGGCGTGTATGATAAGGATGACGTCAGATCAGCTTCGACTGAAGCAGGTAAAAAAAGACAGATCTGCAGACTTTGTATGTGCTGCTGATGCCAGGTACGATCTAAGCACACAGCGAATAAACACTAGCAATGCTCTTCTCTATCCATCGATGATTATACAATATACATGCAGCAGCTTCTTCTTCTCAACTTCAGGGAGTAGTGTACTGTTAGATGGTGAATTATTATCAATGGCTGACCACTTGAATATTCGCTTTGCAGAAGCTGCTTATAGCAGTTGTGTCAGATACAAGCTATTACAAGGTCATAGCAGCAATAGCAGCACAACCATTTTCTTGACTGCAGCTGCCGTAACCTTAGTTCACTAATTCATACTGATACAAACTGACTACTGTAACTATATACAGACTGACTACTGTAACTATATACAGACTGACTACTGTAACTATATACAAACTGACTACTGTAACTATATACAGACTGACTACTGTAACTATATACAGACTGACTACTGTAACTATATACAGACTGACTACTGTAACTATAATTATACAAACTGACTACTGTAACTACAGGGTGGCTCAAAAAAAAATGTACCACCGGATAAAATGCGATAACTTCGCAACCGACTGACATTTTTCTGTGAAAATTTTCCAATTTGCAGGGGAATGAATTTCCAACAATCCCTGAAAGTTTCACTTGAAAATTTTCATGTTTGCAAAAGTTACAGCTGTTCAAACTTAAAATTTGGTTTTTTCAAATATCCGGAGAATCAAGCTCCAATACAATGTGATTTCATTAAGATTTTTTGCAAATTACATCATAAGAAATGATGATGATGTCCTACGACCTCACTAAGAGCTGTAAAAAAGCTGTTTATGAAGCAAACTGTTGGTATTTAGTGATATTTTATAGATTAAGGACTCAATTAGTGAATCCATTACTGAACGTCATGGGCAAAGTTTCTGCGGAAGATAAAATGGAAACTCGGACGCTGCGTGAACAGAGACTGGGATATCGCGTAATCATAGCAAAATACCCAGTGAAAAGTGGAGCCTGAGCATATTGAAGGCTATCTGTAAACATGTTTATGTAACGAAGATCAGATGTTGGAAGCAAGGCGGGAAGTGGTCACCTTGGTCTGATTGAAAAAGTACGATTTTCAAGAAATTCGCTTGGTAATCGAAAGGGTCAAGTTTGCAAAGCACATCGTGGTTTCGACATCAGATATGATGGCGTGTGTTACGGCTGCAAGAAAAGACTGCATTTAATCCAATTCAGTAGGTTAGATGTCAAACTCATCTTTGAACTCTCTTACCCAGACTCATTGAAGACCAGGTTTGCTCTGACATCTGGTTTCATTTTCCAGCAGGACGGTGCGCCTGCTTGCTCGCACGGCAAGTTTGATTATGATGGCGCTACCTTATTGTCATCAACTGCAGCAAATTTATTGGCAAAGATGACTAACAAACTCGCCAGACCTTAGCCCTCTTGCTTATCACGTCTGGTGAGCTATTCTGGAACGCTGCAAGACATTTCATCCCAATTTGGAGAACATTGGCCAGCTGAAGCAAGTCTTGCTGCTAATGTGGGGTCAGTTGCTGCAGGACCCGACCAACAAGGCCATACTGAGCTTCACAAAAAGAAGTTGAGCTTGTGCTAAGGCAGGGAGTGGCCACTCTCATCATGCCTTACAATAAATTGCAAAACGAAATTCTGAGGTCGTAGTGAAAAGTGATATCATTTGACATGGAAATCTACAAGACTTAGTGACGTTCATTTTCCGCGAAAATTTGAAAAAACGAAATCTTAAGTTTGAACAGCTGTAACTTTTGCAAACATGAAAATTTTCAACTGAAACTTTCAAAGATTGTTGGAAATTTATTCCCCTGCAAATTGGAAATTTTTCGCAGAAAAAGTTCAATCGGTTGCGAAGATATCGCATTTTATCCGGTGGTACATTTTTTTTGAGCCACCCACAAACTGACTACTGTAACTATATACAAACTGACTACTGTAACTATATACAGACTGACTACTGTAACTATATACAAACTGACTACTGTAACTATATACAGACTGACTACTGTAACTATATACAGACTGACTACTGTAACTATATACAAACTGACTACTGTAACTATATACAGACTGACTACTGTAACTATATACAGACTGACTACTGTAACTAAGCAGTAATGTCACAGTTCAGAATACATCAGCTCAGTCAGTTGTCAACTGGTCCAATAGGCTAAAATACTTGCTCATAATAATTAATTATTCTGTCATATCTGAGTGTATGCAAGAAATGCTCTGCACTGGCTTCCTAAGTTCATAATTATGAAGGTGCTGCATTGATTGAAGATACCTTCTTGGACTATCTGCGATGCTCTGCCCTGTGCCAGCATATATCAGAGATGTATGCTGGCACAGGGCAATTGTGTTAGATTAAATTGCCTCAAATAAAAAAGGCTGTCGAATGTTATATAATATAAAACAAAGTCCTTATTATGCAACGGAAGTAGGATTAAAGGTGTATAAGGAGATGGGTGATAATGCAAGCATGCACAGCACAGCACTCATGACTCGTCTAATGGAGAAGTATGCTGTTATAGTGTTGAGAAGCAGTTAATAGGTTACAAGTGGAACGCCACTGTACGTAGTCAGCGTTCAAGTGAGTTGGTTGGTGGGAGCTGATCGATACGAAGGACGATTCTGATGAGATGAACAAGTACCAGTGTACCAGTCTACAGCTGCTACACTGGTACCATGAAACCAGAACAGTAACTCTCAAGAAGCTTAAGTATTTTGTGACCAATGGTAGGAAAATGGCATATTACAGAGATGCAGAAGAAGAAGACTAGTAATTTGTTCCTTTTTCCATGGGTCTGATCCAATAGCTAGATTCAAAGGTCTCAGACCGATGTAGAACAAACGAAGTTGGGAAATTCACTATAGCCCTATGGAAGGGGGGTTGATAAAGTTAATCTTTGCCAGATGCTACAAGGAGCCCAGCCACATGAATTTGGTCCTTGCAGGGTTTAGGCAATGATGATCAATTTTTTCATGCCATCCATATGTCATTTGGGGGGGGGGGGGTTCAGTGACTTATACCTCTGACTATAGAAGCAGCGTTGGATGACAAGAAGTGCATTTACACGTGTGTGTATATCATCTGCAAAAAGTTGGATCAGACCCATGGAAAAAGGAACTGTCAAACATGCAGCGGGGTTGGGGGTCCGTAGCTCAGTTGAGAGAGCGCTGGTCGTTAAACTGAGTGTCATCCACGCAACAAAAAGTTCCTTCGCGAGGATTCAGCCCCCCTACCCCCCAAAAAAACTGAAATCCTGGCGCCGCCACTGCTGCTACTATTACTACTACTACTAGGCTACTACTACTACTACTACTACTACTACTACTACTACTACTACTACTACTACTACTACTACTACTAGCTACTACTACTAGGCTACTACTACTACAATTACCACTACTGCGACTACTAGCAGACTTGATGACCTGTTAGACATGGATTTTCATAAATCTACAAGGTAGAGAAAGAGCAGTCAGTCATGACAGATCGACCAACACGTGGCTATAATAGGAATAGGCTATAATAGGAATAGGCTATAATATGAATAGACTATAATAGGAATAGGTTACTTTCGTTTGAACTGCTTGGCTTGTGATTAGTGTTGTCAGTTTGTTTGAACCAAACAATAAATGTTTTCCAAAGCAGAGTGTATGTAAACGTTTGAGTGCATCCAATATAATATAATAATAATTATGCTGTCTTGTCAGAATCGAGGCTTGCATTGCATTGTGATGCCTTAGGCGTAGGGTAGACGGTAGACCTATTTATCGGCAGTCTCCATCTGCCGCTGGTTGATTTGTTCTACTATAGCCTAATATAAGCAGATTTGATTGATGAAGTACTTGCAACTGTCAACAAGTTAGGTGAAAAATCTAAGATTATTATTTTGTCTGAAATATTCCCAGTAGTCCTATCTGAAAAAATAATATTATAGGCTAGACATGAAATTGGAGTTGTGCTCTGACTACTAATGATGAATAATTATATAATCAAGAGTTTGAAGCAGCGTTTCTTTTACACTTTCACTGGCTAAGATCATTTCAGACGATGCATATCCCGATCCTGCTGCTGCTGCTGCCTGGATGATAATATTCAGTGGCGACAACCGATATTGCCTGAATTCCTATACTTCGTCTCATCCATCCATGTTCTATGTAGGCTACGTGAGCTGCTGCTGCAGTGCTGTAGACCTCCTCCTCCTCCTTCGACCGTAGTCTCGGCCTCCTCGGCTCCACTCATGCTGGCAGTCTGCCCGGTAGATATAAAAGTCTGCAAAGGCTCGTTTTAGACCAGAACAGCCGCCGTGTAACCTAAGATAGATCGCTGGCCGCCGCCTCCGCAGCATCAGCATCCCCCTCGCTCGCCCTCCTCTGCGGTGGTGTCTGCATGTATACGTGAGACTGATGATTCTGCATACAATGCATGTGCTACCTCATCCTCGGCCAGCTCAGCAGCAGCAGCAGCAGCAGCAGCTGTGCTTCCAGGCTTCCGCATTATCATAAATCTCCTATCGTGTTCCTGATAGGCGGTGCGTAGGTCTACTATCGCTTCTCCTTTAGAAGTATGTAGGCCTACGGAGTCTCAGACGAGAGATTAAAACGGTGCAATAACTTTTTTTATTCTATTGATGATCAAGTGTCTCTCGGATCCTCGCATATCTCTACAAAGATCTTGTTAATTTATCTATAGTTATCCTGGTAATTATTGTCTGAAAATATTACGTCTTTTCATCTGCTCATTGTGTCACTCATCATAGCGTATACCTTCGAAGATTGTTCACCTGTTTTGGCCGTCACTGCCTCGATCGATCGATCTGTGGCCAAAGAGCAAATCATTTAGCCTACTTCCCCGCTTTTCTCAGCCAAAGCAAAGTTCGCTAATTACCGTAATCTAAAAGTAAGTTGTCATGATCAGACCTGTGCACCTATAGGCCTACTCACGACAGTCTTAATTAAGTCTCAAGCTTCAATCGATCGAACAAAAATGTTTGCACCATGAAGCGACCGGCATGCTGAAGTTTGTGTAGGCTAGGCTATAGCCGCCGCCGCTGTTCCGAGACTTGTGGGCTTGTGGCCCGAGTAGCCTATAGCTCCTCAGTTTTCAGCCTACCACCGTTTCGTAAGCGGCTGAAGCTTTTATCATATTTTCATATTCATTTCATTGGTTTAATTGGGTCCTGAGTTTTACTGGCGACTTTATTCTAGACGCGGCACTGTATAAATATCAGATTAATTTTGATGACTGACGGGGCGGAATTGAGGTCACTCGATCATCCACGATCCTGCCGTCCATTGGATCACCCAAGTGTTGGTCAACGCATGCAGATCTTATTCTTCCGCCATTTGATCGACGAGTTGCTGCCTATAGCTGTTCTGGTGCCATGATCGGGCGATCACTGCCAAGTGCCAACGAAGGCGGGAAAGGGTTATTACGATGAGGCTGCGACAGGAAGAACTAAAGCAGATCCAAGCATACAGATGTTAGTGAATGGCATGGGATCCAAGTGCTGCTGTGACTAGTCAGCGTGGTCACTAGTCCTAGACGACTGTAGCGTGTAACCTACGATTAGGCTACTCACCTCTGATTATTATTTTGCCACTACACCCTGTCGCTGAACTTATTAATTGCTACAATCATCGTCCGTCTGTAGCATTATGTCGTCGTCAGCCTAACCTTATAGTAGCCTAGGTCTACGTATCGCAGTATGCAGTTGATGTCGACAAGATCGATTAGCCTAGCAGCGTCGTCGATCGTCACCCGTTCTAATCGACGCTGAGTCGAAGCCGTCGTAGATGCCATCAGTCTGATCGAAAGCAGCGATTAAAGAACGATCCCAGTTTCAGAATCGGAAGAGCGACGATTCCAGCAATGGTGGTCGTCTCAAATACCCTGCCTGCCCGAATGCGTAAGGTGACTGGCCCGCTAATTGGCCTTTGGCTGCATGCTTTGTTAGTTTTGTATGCCCCCCTTCCAGCTCGCTACTCAGAGGCGCTCTCGAATGCAGAGCGGATACTGCATCGGAGTATCACGCCAAAGTGCTGAGCAATTGTGAGTGAAGGACTTGCCCATAATGCCCAAGGTCCTTACGCGGCGAGGTGGATTCTAACCTCGAACCTTCCAGCTCCAAGGCAACGACGCCACCACTACACCACCGCGCCAAACAATGCGTAAGGTATCTAACCCGTTCACTGGCCACCTGACCGAATGCGTAAGGCGACTGGTCCGTTCACTGGCCACCTGGCTGAATACGTAAGGTGACTGGCCCGTTCACTGACCATCTGGCTGAATGCGTAAGGTGACTGGCCCGTTCACTGACCATCTGGCTGAATGCGTAAGGTGACTGGCCCGTTCACTGACCATCTGGCTGAATGCGTAAGGTGACTGGCCCGTTCACTGACCATCTGGCTGAATGCGTAAGGTGACTGGCCCGTTCACTGACCATCTGGCTGAATGCGTAAGGTGACTGGCCCGTTCACTGACCATCTGGCTGAATGCGTAAGGTGACTGGCCCGTTCACTGACCATCTGGCTGAATGCGTAAGGTGACTGGCCCGTTCACTGACCATCTGGCTGAATGCGTAAGGCGACTGGTCCGTTCACTGACCATCTGGCTGAATGCGTAAGGTGACTGGCCCGTTCACTGACCATCTGGCTGAATGCGTAAGGTGACTGGCCCGTTCACTGACCATCTGGCTGAATGCGTAAGGTGACTGGCCCGTTCACTGACCATCTGGCTGAATGCGTAAGGCGACTGGTCCGTTCACTGACCATCTGGCTGAATGCGTAAGGTGACTGGCCCGTTCACTGACCATCTGGCTGAATGCGTAAGGCGACTGGTCCGTTCACTGACCATCTGGCTGAATGCGTAAGGTGACTGGCCCGTTCACTGACCATCTGGCTGAATGCGTAAGGCGACTGGTCCGTTCACTGACCATCTGGCTGAATGCGTAAGGCGACTGGTCCGTTCACTGACCATCTGGCTGAATGCGTAAGGTGACTGGCCCGTTCACTGAGATAGTTGTGCATAAGGGTCTGGACCTTAAACTGAATGTGCTGCATGTGCGTGGGGAAGCCAGCGCAATCTACCTGGCAGTAAAGATAATTATATTATGATGAATATGATCCAACCTGGAAGAAACTTCCAATAATTATCGTCGGCTTTAATAACAGACTGGTAAAGTGCAATAGGCTACGTAGGCTAATGATAAAGTTACTGAAGTCCATCATCTGTCGTCGAATATGTATAGGCTATAATTATGTAGAGTGGGTGGCACTGGGTGCGCTCTGTATCCGACCGAATTTGCAGATGCTCTCATTTCTTTATTCAATTACATCGGTGCTGCTGATCAGCTGACATTAGGTGCAGCTAGACGAGACGAGATGCCAAGAATTGAGACAGTTTTCAAGAATAATTAAATTACTATCTTTGCTTTCTTCTTCTGATCGAAGCAGCGAAGATCATCGAGATGGTTGAACGAAGATATCGAGTTTCGAATGAATCGGTTGAAGAAGATCGAGAAGATCAGATGAATGAACGATGTCTGACACTTGATGTCCATCACTGGAATGTTATAGGCATAATAATTATGTGCCTTAATTCTCTATCCATCGACTTTCATCATCATGTCATTGTATTTACTCATTGACCATGACAATGCCTGGATGAATTGAATGCTGGAAGCAATGAGTCTTTGTCAGAACTCAGAAAATGAATCTAAAATTCCTTTGTAATGATGTGTAATCGGTTTGCATGCAGTCATCACCATGCTGTGGTGACCAGCAGATCTCGACCCATCATGCATCCACCGGCCATGCATTGATGACGTAAGCATATCGATTGGGTGATCTATGGTGCTGTAGGCCCACCCCAGCCATAGCTGCTGTCTGTGTTGTCATGCAAATGCTCTTGCTAAAACTGTCCAATAAACTATACTTATCCAAAGATAACAAAGTTTTGAAAGGTTTCGATTTGACCCAAATTTCCAACATTAGTTTGTGTTTGGCGGTTTAAGGCCTACCAGTAAAGCTTCATCCATCCATTACGTAGGACCTTATAACTATTATAGGCGATAAATCCGAGAATATATCCGAGATATAGGAAAGATTCAGATTAGTCACAAGTCATGTAATTGAATTTACATGCATTGACTCCATCCATCAATCGCTTTGGAGGCGAAAGACACTGAAATTTAAAACATAAAAACTTCTTTAGATACGACATAATTTATAGGGTCCACTATCAGTTCTAGATCTGACATTCCTTGCCTCTAAGGTTTACCTTCACTACCACCACTACTACCACGACCACCACAGCCATCACCACAACAACAACAACCACCACCGCCAACACCACCAAGACAACCACGACCACCACCACCATCACGGCTATCACCACCACCACGAACACCGTCCATCACGACCACCACCATCACGACCACTACCACCAGCACAACAACAACAATGACAGCAACAAGCACCACGACCACGATCACGGCCACGACTACCACCACCACCATCACCACCACCATGACAACAATCACCACGACCACAACAACCACGACTACCATCACCATGTTCCTGTTCCTCCTGCTACTCTTCATCATCATCATCATCATCATCATCATCATCATCATCATCATCATCATCGTCATCATTGCAACCAATCTTCAACTTACCATGGGTTACATGTCTACTGCAACCCATCTTATTCTCATTTGCAAAAGTTCTGAGATTATTGTTGGTGGTGGAGCATGTAACATAGAACTTCTACATGTAGAATGTTGAAAGTTGCGTCTGATTGACTTATGGACTGAGTGAGCTCAGCCAGCGGCAGCCCTTCACAGTTTCAGCCACCACTGCAGCTGCTGCCAAAGCTGCATGGTTTCAGAATCTTCGGCCTGAATGATTTGCAGAGGAAGGCGATGGCAAAGCAGGGAGAGGCTAAGGAGAAGAAGCCGGGGAAGTTGGAGGGGGTACGGCGGCGGCGGCGATCTTATTCCTATAAGTATAGGCTAGGAATGCTGTCTGCTTCCTAGGTAGCAGTTAGCTGTTGTCTGCTCTTCGTGCAGTTTACAGTTCGTCGTCGTCGTCTTGTGTCCTGGGCTCAACAGAGTTATCGAATCGACAGCAGCAGCTTTTCAAGTTCCAGGTAAGCGTAAGTTTTCAGAGAAATCTGGGATCCAGTATAGTAGCCTATCGCGCAACTAGCAGGCCGCTAAATCAGGCTTATAATATAGTGAACCCCAGCTTTAATGGCTATAATTACCGAGTTATTAGCGGTTGATTGCAATTGCAATTGGAAATTTATATACGGTATAGGCCTATCGCCGCTCACTTCACTCCTCAGAGACGCTCATCGCGACCTGCCATGACTATTGAATATTATTTAATATTTAATGATCAACGAGAGGAATGGTCTTCAAGCGATGTCGTCAAAGAAGGAGAGAGGATCGGAAGTTCGGAACTATAATCATAATTATATTGCCTGCCTCCCAAAGAACATGAGACCAACAGGAGGACATGCCTTCTTTTTCGTTGGACGTCTGGTAACCCTAAATGCAGAACAAGTGGGGTGCGGTGATGTAGGATTGTAGGGGTATATTCGGTGCCTTGAAGCGGGAAGATTGCGGGTTCGAATCCACCTCAATTAAGGAGCCTGAGCAAGTTGTTGCTCAAAATCAGTGTTCACTGTTCAGCCATGGTGTTCAGACTGCGTTGGTGTTTATTTACACATTGCCATCTTTGAGAAGTGCAGAGAGTGTGCGTGTTTGCAGTGGATAGGCCTACCAAGCAGTACAAAGCAATGCTTGCACTCAAAATCTTCCATCTTTAGTTGGAACTGAAGTCTGTGGCCAACTTTTATTTGATAGGTGATGGTTCATCATTAAGCAGAGACCATACCTACAAATAGAATTATTGCTTTCCAAAGATGGTGGGATAAATGTACGGAATTTCAAGCATATTATTCAGCTATTTTTGGAGAGACGTAGTCATAGCAGTTTTAATATTGTTATTATCATGATTATATTTAGGCCTACTATTTACCCAATGAATCACTATTAGTTTTATTATTAATTATCTAATTATTAATTCGTTATTTATTAGTTATTATAATTAATTTATTCCACAAGAATAAAGCATATTACTATTATTATTATTATTAATATGAATATTATTATTATCATTATTATTATTATTATTATTATTATAAATCCGTCATAATTATTCATGTAGCCTATATCTTCTGACACATGAATTCACTGCAGAAGCATAAAATGATGAGAATTATGGAAATGATACAATAAGACAGCATCTGATATTTGCCCAATTAAGTAATTAAATCCTATTAATTAATAATAATTGTATTACATTTCTTTCTTTATGGAGACAGTATGCTCACATGCAGACTAGTTGACTGTTTCAGTATTATTATACTCATTCCTGAGGCTACTTGGTCCTCTGTCTGTTCCAATCTAAACTGTCCAAAACTTCTCTGGGTTGGGACCCACTTGTAAATATCATCTGTCTCGATAACAACTTAATAAAATTAAAAATCATGTAAGCTACTAAAATCTGCTTAGTGAATCGACATGGAAAATATATGTTGATTGATGGACACCATTTAAAAATTGACATATCACCATGTTTGAAACATTAAAATGAAATTTATGTGAAAACTTCAATCCACTCAAATTAAGTGTTCTGAATTCCAATCATCGTTGAAATGTTGTTGCTCTGCTGTTTATAACATAAATTTTAAGAATTTGCGAATAAATTATGAAAAAATTATTATTTATAGAAAAATATGGAACCTTGCTTCATAGAGCTTCACAACCCACTTTGGGGTCACGACCCATAATTTTGGAAATGCTGTATTAGATTACATTATAATATTGCACATCATGATCAATCATCCTGATCATGATCAAGATGCGGTTTCACGGCTCAATCCAGATCATTTGCCTGTATAAGTCCCTCCCTATGGAATGGACTTCCCCTATGAGTTTGCTCTGTCATCTTCTTTGGTAGTCTTTCCTCATATTTCTCTCGCCTCAAATCCTGCCTTTCTCTCGAGGTTGCATGCATTGGGAGCGCTTCTGAAAGGCTGTTGCTGCAAGAAGCGTTTTCTAAATGGACTGATAGAATAGAATGCAATACAATACAGATGGCAGTGGATGAATGGCAGAACAGCATTAGTGGTATCAACCCCAAAATTGTTTAAACGCAGACGATGAGGTCTCCATCATATCAGTTGACTGGTATTCTCTCGTGCCCGTAAATAACTGCGCACTGAGCCAACTGTGGGTCATTGGGTGTGACTTTCTGTGTCAAATTGTGCTTAAAATTCTGCAATCTTTCTGTATCAGTGAATGCTGATTGTTATTCTTTTCAGTTAACTGGTGAGCAAACATGGCGAGTCCATATCAACAAGAGGAAGGGGAGGATGACATGGCGGCAGAGCGTGAGTTGGCTGATGACGCCATGTGGAAGGTCATTCAGAAGAACACTTTTACGAGGTGGACCAATGAGAACCTGAAGGCTTCAAAGCTAACAGTCATCGACCTTGATAAAGATCTTTCTGATGGTCTCAAGCTCATCGCTCTTATTGAAGGTCTTTCGGGAAAGAAAATCCCCAAGTATAACAAAAGACCAAATTTCAGAACGCAGAAGTTTGAGAATGTGACTGTGTCACTGAAATTTTTGGAGGATCAGGAGGGAATAAGACTTGTGAACATCGGTAAGATATTTACATTTTTTCCATTGAACTTGTAGCACTTTGTCAAAAAAACAGCGGTTCTACCAAAAGCCTGAATTGACTAACAGTCTATAAGTTTATGAAAAAGAAAGTGAAGTTAATGCAAATGTAAATGCTTTCATATAGCGACTGCGTGGTCTGTCCAGCAGGCACTTGAAGTGCACCCAGCCAAAGCTCTGGGTAGAGGTAAGGAAATTAAGCAAGCAAGTCTTGTAGTAAAATAGAGGGCAGATGGTCGTTTTTCTACTTTTAGTCTTATAAGCCATCGTGGTCAGCCAACAGATTATTTGGTGACAGAGACGAGCATCTATGAACAATTTTGCCCGGCTGTTACTACACCTCTCAGTAGGCTCAAACTGAAAATCGTTGGATTACGCATCAAGTGCTCTACAGACTCTGATTGGCCGAAGTTACTCAGATGACTTGCAGTAATGGATTATTTTTAAAGTACAACTTTTGTTCAAAGCTCATTGAGTTAGGCTGAATATGATGTCATGAACTGCAGCGCTCGTGAATAAGCCGGTGCCCCGCGCTTGGCTTTCTAGAGGCGCTTTAGAAATCAGAAGTTTACGATTACGATTGCGATGAACTGAGTTAACATCTGCGAAAATCCATATGGTGTTTAATTTATGAAAATTAGTGGAATGGTAAAGGACTTGTTAAATTGAAAATGCTGTAAGAAATGAAGATTACAATATAATGAGAAATGGGATTGTGGAGTATTTTAAACCATGATGAGTGTAGAAAAACACAATGACAGAAAAATATGATATCATTCGCTGAGTGGTGACAGCTGCCAGCTGGAGAGGTTTCTTAAACTCATTTAGACATAAGATTATTATTGCTGTTCCTAATTTTCAATGTTACCTGTTTATTTCAGTGGCAATGATATCATAGATGCAGCATTGTTTATTATCAAACTGTAATACTAATATTACAGGCATTTGGACAGAATTTATTTTGTCAGCAGTGAATTCTGATAGTACCCATGCCCTTAAGTCTGTTCATAACTTTCCTTGCGTGAGGCTTAGTTCTCAGTGAGAAGAAAAGTAATTGAACCTTTTAGCTGAAAATGACATCTTATTTCTAGAGAGACTGGTAAAGAGTTTTAAAAAGTTACTTATATATGTTTGATAATTTTGAGCATATTATTTCTGTGTTTAATGATTTGCAGACAGTTCGGATATCGTTGATCAGAAGGCGAAGTTGATTATGGGTTTGATCTGGACTCTGATTCTTCACTACTCCATCTCGATGCCAACGTGGGAAGGAGAAGATACGAATGCCACAAAGGACCAGACGCCGAAGCAGAGATTGCTCGCCTGGATCCAGAGTAAGATTCCGGAGAAGAACATCACGAACTTCTCGAGTGACTGGAACGATGGAACCGCTATCGCTGCTCTTGTTGATGCTTTGGCGCCAGGTCAGTGGAAAGCCTACCACGTCAGCTTCCGCTTCTCTTGTCTCCAGTTTGAATTTTTCTTTTAACTTCTCTGCTTATTTGCTACTTCTGCAAATGTGTGCTTACGTGTGTGTGTGTGTGTGTGTGTGTGTGTGTGTGTGTGTGTGTGTGTGTGTGCTGCTGTGGATTTTTCATTTCAATCGTTACACTGATTGATTTGATTTCTGTTGCTGTTGAACAGGTTTGTGCCCTGATTGGCCCAGTTTAAATCCTGCAGATAAGGCCAAGAATGCAAAGTCCCCCATGGATTTGGCTGAAAAGTGGCTGGATATACCTCAGGTAAGAAGTTCAAATAACAGAAACGATGAATTTCTAATAATTATATATATTGTGTTCACTGTTCAGTGATTACTTCTTGTGTTTTATGGTATTCTGTAAAAGTAAAAGTACACGCCTCCAGGGTCTCCAATCGTTTGGTGAGCTAAACTTATTTGTGTATGTGCATGTGTGCATGTCCGTGTTTGCACTAGGTATCATCATCATCGTCGTCGTCGTCGTCGTCATCATCGTCGTCGTCGTCATCATCATCATCATCATCATCATCATCATCACCATCAATTCCTGATGTTGTCACTCATTTTGACAGCTGTCGATGTGAGAAAATCCAATTTCTTCTGTCATTTCTCAAGTCCATTTCTCCTCTTCTGTCTTGTTCAGGTGTTATAATGTGTTTTCATTTTTATATGTATCCAGCACATTGGATGGGGTGCGGTGGTGTAGTGGTGGCATCATTGGAGCCGGAAGGTTCGAGGTTTGAATCCACCTCCTGGCGTAAGGACCTTGGGCAAGTCCTTCTTTCACAATTGGGGCGCGGTGGTCTAGTGGTGGCGTCGTTGCCTTGGAGCCGGAAGGTCCGAGGTTCGAATCCACCTGGCCGCGTAAGGACCTTGGGCAAGTCCTTCACTCACAATTGCTCAGCGCTTCGGCGTGAAACTCCGATGCAGTGTCCGCTCTGCATCGGGAGCGCCTCTGAGTAGAGAGAGAGCTTGAAGGGGCGCTATAACAAGTGCGCATACAAACAAGCATACAAACAATTGCTCAGCACTTCGGTGCGAAACTCCGATGCAGTGTCCGCTTTGCATTCGGGAGCGCCTCTGAGTAGGGAGAGCTTGAAGTGGCGCTATAATAAGACAGTGCAAATAAAAAATCTTGTTTCTTCCTCTGTTCCTCGTTCCTTTGAATCTTGCATGTGGTGCAATGCATTGTTTGCGGTTCAGTCTGTCGACAGTCTATCTACATGGTCAGACTACTCAGCTGTGATGAATGGTCAATGTGTGATGAATGGTCAATGTGTGATGAATGGTCAATGTGTGATGAATGGTCAATGTGTGATGAATGGTCAATGTGTGATGAATGGTCAATGTGTGATGAATGGTCTGTCTGTCAGTGGGAAGATGAGACAGCGAGTGAGAGGACTGGCCACCCACTGTCGTCATATGATGATGATGAGGCTAAGAACATGATGTCGATGACACTTTATTGTTCATACCCAGAGTTAGATTAAAGCGGGTAACTGCTCTTCTTCTGCATGGCCAAACCAAGATTTCTGCCTATGGGTATTTCAAATACAATTGAATTGAGAGTGGTAACCATCATTGAGACTCAACAGATGTTTGGATATAATATATTATAGGATATTTTGCCCGTTTCTGTGACTGTTATGCTTCTTGGACTCACCTACTCCAGTCCATCTCTTGTCTGAGTTTTCCACCATAGACGCTTGAATGCTTCTCAGTTGAATGTCCATCAATTCTCTCTTATTGGACCAATTTTCAAAAACATTTGCACTGATCGATGCAGAATGATGTGAGATTATATAGATCTGTTCGTAATAGATGTTATGCATTAATTAGAGCACATGTATGATATTTGATCAGATAATTCAGATTGGATGTTGTGAAGATTTGGAAGAATAGTTTGTTGATGATCAGTGATCAATGATCTTTCATCTTTTTTTGGCTTTGATTTTAAGCAGAGTATCTTTCGATTTTAACCCCTTTTGTTCCCCCTAAGTCTTGGGTAAAGCATCAATATAGGAATAAATTAGAGAAGAGATTTATAAATTATGGTCTCAAGACTTATTGGTCCGGAGCTCGTTGCTAGTTTAAGGATGAAATCCAGTACTCTCAGTAATGCTATCTAGGATACATTCATTATGTAAACACATACATACACATCTACATACATGCCTACATGCATTCACACACACACACACACACACACACACACACACACACACTGTTGCACACATATACTAACTCATGTTTTCTGCATATGTATAATGCATGTGGCCTTATGCATTCAGGTGTAGAAAACAGGTAGTGGAATGTCTAGAACTGTAGGTGTATCGGTATAATCTTTTGGCAGAGTATTCTGCTAGAAGCAACGTATGCCACTGTCTGCTGCCTCTCTGCTCTTCATCTGTCTGTCTGTCTGCTTTCGCTGGCTGGCTGGCTGGCTGGCTGGCTGGCAGATGCCAGAGGCAATGCAGCTGGTCGTAGCTGAAGAGTAGAAATCTCCTAGAAATCCTATCGTCTATCATTTCCATGCATCCGATACGTCTGCTGCTACCGTTGTTTATGGAGGAGGATTCGTTCCAATCTGTACATCCACCACCACCATCAACCTTTTTTAATGCAAAGAAATAAAGAAATATTATACATGCCGCTCTTCTTCTTCTATGGACCTGCTGCACGTTTTTCTCTTCTTCTCTGCGTAGCTGCCTCTGTTGAAAAACTGTGTATTTCGGTGTCTTTATGTACCGGTCTGAATGTTTTTACAGAATGTCTTGCAAGAACTTCTCTAACATGCTTCTTCCTAGCACTGACATTGCCTAGTCAAATGGTGAAGGTATCATCCAGACATGGTAGACTATTGCAGGCATCAAAATGCTATCAACAGTTGATATTTTGAGTCTCTGGTCTGAATTTTCTTGAGGACGAAAATGCAACAGGTCAATTAATTGTTAAAAGTCATAGGTGCATGAAATGAAACGTTTGTGTGTAAGAATTCCTACACTCCTCTGACTCATGTTTGTGTCTGAGAGTAGTTCATGCACTCCTCTGACACATGTTTGCATCTGTTTAGACGCTTATGAACATTGAAAATTACAACATTGCTTTTAGCAAATAGACAAATATACAAAAATGCTACAGTGTTTTCTGAAATAAACTTTCTTCGGCAAATATGATTTTCTTGTTTGACCAAGTGGATTGAATGCCACTTGATCAATTCCCACATGATGCACTTTGGACAGAATGCCACTTGATCAATTCCCACATGATGCACTTTGGACAGAATGCCACATGATGCACTATATGCAAGATTCAGAAATGAAAACAAAACAAGAACGACGTGATGGATAGGAAATACAAATGAAGACATAGTGAGAATTGGACAGCGAAACAAGAGAAGATGAGTTGTGGACCTGACAAATGCTAAAAGAAAAAAAATGTTTTTTTAACCATCGCAGCGTAATGATTGGTCTGACTGATGAAGAATGTTCTGTGTTGATGGCTTTTAATAGTTGACTTAGCAGATCAGAAATAAAGAGTTAAACATTTATTAAGAATTTAATCCAGTTCCAGAATGACTCTCAACCGTTGCATTTTGGTTTTTGGAAAAATGAAGAGTTTACAGAATCATCTTTGATGTGATATGTTTCCTTATTAACACTTTTGTAGCCAATGAAGTAACATAGGTGAGCCTATGGCAGACTGGAGGCTGTTGTTGTTGCTCATTAGGATATGTTCTCTGCTTCCCAATGCTTACAACCACCTATCCTTACCAAGAGTTTCGTCTGTTGCTTACTAAAAACTTACATCTTCTGCCTGTAAGTTTGGTTTCTGTTGTGCTTCAGGGTATACCTCTGATGTTGTAAGGGGCATGGTCAAATTTCAGTTGTGTACTGTAAGCTTACAGCTCAAGGGTGTTGGCATTGACTGATTGACTGACTAACAACGTATGCATTTCCGAAGCTAGTGGTTTTCTGAGGCTATGCTTTCAACTGAAACTGCCATAATATAGCTTAGGTTGGTTGAAGAGCTAAGAGTTGGTGTTCGTTTGCCGATGGAGCTACAGAGGCGACCGCTGCCTGCAGTCTTTGTCGGCGGCGGCGGGGCGGCGGCGGCGGTGCTGCCCTTGCTCTGCTCTAGCGCTGGCTCCTGCAGAGGCTCCAAAGGGATCCGGCGGAGGAGAGGGGTGTGGATGCTAGGACGGCGGCTGAATGGTTGGATGGTTGGCTGTAGCTACATCATCCTATGTATATGAAACCATTTGGCTCCCAGGAAAAACGTAATTTATGCATGATGATCTTAGGAAACATTAATATGTAGCAAGTTGATATGGCGCTGGTTGGTGGTAATATAATGACTAAGGCAGCTGATCTTCTCAACTAGACATTCCTCCTTTGTGGGCTTCAGCTGAATAGGAAATTATCACTCTTCCAAGTTTATAAATATAGAAGAAGAAGTCTTGTCTGGGAAGGCTTGGGTTGTGGAGGGGGTGGGACGGGTGAAAGAGGTTGGGGAACAACTACCTGATGGAGTTTTATTGACCAAATCATAAGTTACAGATAAGGGAAACTGATATATTGATTGCACGATATACTGGGTGGGCCAAAAAGTACCTCCTAAAAATTTTTGCAAATATCTTTGTCAGAAGTAAGAATGTTTGAATCAAACTTTGCAGTTTTGAAGGTAATTCATATCTACATCCTTATTTCACAAAAAATTTGAAACAGAGCAAACAAGTTATATTGCTTTTAGTGAGTGAACCCACTGGGTTTTTTGAAGAACCAAAGCATAGTGCAGCAAAAAAATTAAAAGATTTATCAAGTCACATGTCAAATAATTGTTATAAATAAACTTGATATTGCCAGATAATCATTATTATTATTATTATTATTATTATTTAGAAAAGAAACATGTACCAGTGCAGCTGCATGTCACTGTGACATCATTTAGCAAGATTACTAACAAGTTGGCAAATAAAGAATTTTTAAGATTAATATTTTTGTAGTGAAAATAATAAAATCAAAATTTCTAACAAAGTAAAATGTCCAAGGTATTGGAGTTGATATGGGAAGACTTACCTTTGGAACACATCAACAAGGCCATCAAGAACTTTACAAAGAGATTCAGAACAAATGTGGGCTGTGGTAGTGGATACATTGAACACAAGTTGTGAAGCACTATCAGGTTTATTTTATAGCAATTATCTGAGATGTGACTTAATAAAATCTTTTTTGCGTTATGTTTTTGGATCGTCAAAAAACAGTGGTTGGATTCACTAAAAGTGATATACCTTTTGTTGTGCTTAAAATATTTTGGTGGAATTTGGCTGTTGTACATTGACATGAATTACCTTTAAGCCTGTAAAACTTAATTTAAAAATTCTTATTTCTGCACAAGATATTGACAAAAACCAAAGGGGACTTTTTTGCCTACCCTGTACAATATTACATAGAATATTTTTTATTATGTGTTTTTTCTCTTTTGAGTCAATTGCCCATGTTCATGGAACACCCTTACCCTTTTCTTGTCTATTCAGGATACAGAGAATGTTCACATATTTAAAGACGAATAATATAAAACATCGTGGATATCGTTCATGATGTACAGTATCATGTTTTTTTAATTTTTTTCTTTTCTGAATGGCTGTCAAATGCATGTGGATCTCTAAAATTTGGGCAACACTCAACAGAAACTGTGTTGCTTTCTTGTCTGAACCTGACTTGTTCTAGTCACTGCTGTCTATATCTCATCCTCTGTCTATATCTCGTCACCAGCTGTGATGTTAATTCAGGAAATCACCAATGCCCTGGAAACACTGGCTAATGTAACAGCCAACACATGACCGGTAATTTGAGTATATTATCTACTTGGAGGAGGATCTCAGCAGATGCTCATAGTTGGAGCAGGTGAGCAGGCAACATAATATATCAACAGATCCTGGTGGCTGTATATCAACAGAAGTTGGCTGTCTAGACGTAGCCACCGCTTAAGATGACTGGAGTCACCTCATCCTACTCAGAGCCTCCTCCAACCATCTCCATCTGAACATTGCCTGCTTGCTAACACATGAGGCCATTTTTATACAACATATCCACTAGTCTTAGCGACTACAATCAGTGAGAGAAGTCTGTGGACAGTTCCATGCGAAAAAGTGTTTAGCCTGGTCAGCAGGATGCCACGGTCCCCTACCGACCTCCACCCCACCCCACCATATCAATCACTTGCCCCACCACCATATCATCACTAAATGCTCATGTCCAGCAGCGCAAGCAGCACGGCCTATCCGACTGTGGCGGCATCTCAGATAGTAGAGAGAAGTTGTTTCATGAGATCTGTCTTTGTCGAATGACCTTTACCATGATATGAATAATTTTGTTGTTTTTGTGAGAGATTGCTGAATGAGACGGAAGAATTAGGTACGTTAACTTGTGTTTTGTGGCAAGACCATGTTGGACTTTGAAGATCAGAATTGTAGTGCGACCGTACATTTCTTGCCAGAATAACATAGTTATGTCACTTATGTGTAACGTGGTTAAGGTGTTTGGGTGAGCAGTGGGAATGCCGAAGGAGAGTTTTATTGGAATGCATGTATTTCCAGCGTTCCATGCATGGTGAAAAGTGGGAACTCGAGCAAAGAATTTTCCCACTCATTTTAAATCCTGTGTAAAGTACGTAGGCCTACATTATCGAAAAATTGCATGCACGTTTCACACGCGTGCATTAAAAATGTACTTGCAGTTACAATGTTGCAGAATGAAAACATATAATTTTTTATATACATGAAAAATTTGGTGTAGTTCCGTGCAAATGAAAGTCTTTTGTACAAAAAATATACATATAGATATGCATATTACTCTGAAGTACATCCATCCACGGCGTTCCACGCCATAGATTGAATATTCGTGACTTTAGGTTTTAATATTCGTAAATATTCGTGAATATTAAGATTTTTTAATATTCGTAAATATTCGTAAATATTCGTTAACGAATTAAGGTGAACGATCGAAACCGCAATGTTACTTGGTATTAAGCAGTTTAAGCTTCTGTATGTCTCTATGACATTCACTCGCATCCAGGGCACGGTTGAATTAAAATATGCATTGCGCTTAATATGCTGAGATCAGGATACATTTTGCTTGTAATCTGGCACTATTATTTTCTGCGTTGGCATTTATATTTACTCATCCTGCTACACTGATATAAAACTACTTTATCAATATACAGTTACTATTAAGCTTATATGCATAATAGGCAGTTACAGTTTATTTATAATTTAGCCTACTATTGCTGCTACTAGTCTTTCCAACTGCCATCGGTGAGGCAGTTCGGGGGGGCAGAAGTCAGACAAAGTGACTTACATTAAGTATTGAATGTGATATGAATGCCGCATGGCCACATTGACCAGACTCAGCAGAGACCTTGAAGGTTTTTTACAATAAAATCTATTAAAGTTATTGTCACTTACTGGTATAGGTCTATGCGTATAGACTAACTCAATTTTGTACAATTCATTAAGTAAAAGTCAAACATTTTCATAAATAACAAAATAAGAATTAAGAATTAAGAATTTCTTGAAAGAACAAAAATAAATAATTTTTTGAATATTATGAATATTAAGTTGGCAGTTTTAATATTCGTTAATATTCGTGAATATTTGAAAATCTTAATATTCATAATATTTGAATACTCAATCTATGTTCCACGCCATCTGTCAGCTGTCAACGGAATTCATTGGTCGTCTCTCCACCAATATGCGTGTTAGTGTGGTCCATGTCATCATCATCATGGAGCATGCCCTCCTGGGGCGTTGCATGATGCGGCAACAAATTCCCTCCAGAAACCGCGATCTTCCGCCAGATTCATAGCCTCAGGTATGCTAATGTTCCGTAGGTCTCTCGAGATACAAGACAACCAGGTGTTCCTGGGTCTCCCTCGAGGTCTTTTCCACTGCAGCGGAGCAACCATTGCAAGAGCCCGTCTGGTGTCACTATCCGCAGGGCCGGATTAACCAGTATGCCATGTCTGCCATGGCGGCGGGCCCCCCGTCGTCAGGGGGCCCCCCGTCCGCGACCAACATGAATCTTTTCAGTCCACATTCCCATTTATTCAACTTCACACCAAGGACAGTGATGTGTAAATTCACGTCAATTTCTGATTGGTTTTTATGAAGGCAGTCAATGCATGGCCCCTATATATCTGCCATCTATAATCATGATTTTGTCGCTAATCCATACTTTTAAATAGATTTTCGAAGCACTGATCACGGGAAATAAAATTGCACAAAGTTGCATTTGAAGTGTGGGATCAATTTCGCGCTGAAACCTTTTGGCAATCGTCAATCGGTTAGTGCTTTAATTAAGATGGGCGTATAGGAATGCTGCATGCAAAAAATTCAGAATGTGCTCTGAGTTCGATGTGCTGGATGCTTACACGATTTGAGAATTGTTACTGGCATCGGAAAAGACATAATTATTTTGGTGGTTTAGAATATGCAGTATTTATTCTCTATTGAAATGCTTCAGTTCGTTATGCTGTGCAAACAGCTATACAATTTAGCAGGTCGCACCAAGGTCATGGTTAAGGTAGTTATTCATCACGCCGAAGAAATTAATGTAGGCCTACGGAAGATATCAAAATTTTATAAAATATTTGACAGGTCCTAAGGTAGGTCAAGAGCAAAATAGGCAGGTCAAGTCATGTGACCTATATGGTATATCGCCGCCAAAACGCAGAGACTATATAGGCCTATAGATTAAATCACCAGCTTCTCTTGCCATGGTGCAGAACACTGAAGCTCTTGAAACTAAATTCCCAAGGTGTCCATTGCTCTCCGTATGTACCGGTATGCTACATTATGTGCCTGATGGTATCCAACTGCAATGGGGAAAGATCTTTCGTCAAACTGGCATTGTTCAAGAATAATCTGCGGAGAACAATGACAAGAAAACGCCTAACTGCAGTGGAACTTCTCAGTATTGATAGTGATCCATTACACCGTTTCTTTCAATGACATTATTAACCAGCTTGCACACTGCCAAGAGTAAAAAAATGTCGACCATAGTCGATCGGTATTTCGTATAATTTAAACCATTACACTTAACAATATCTACTGCATCGACGTCTATATATAATGGTGTCGCTTAGCTTGGTTTTCAATTACAGGCATGGACGGAGTTTGGTTTTCGTTCTTGGGGGGGGGGGGGGCTAAAGTTGGGGCAGAGACTTAGTCCAGATCAAGCGGCGCCGAATTTTTTCTCAGCCCAAAAAGTTTATGACCTTTTTAGTCATTCGATTAAGCCTTCTTGGGGGGGCACAACCCTGGGAAAAGATATCATTTTCCATGGTGAAAAAACTGACTCTGGGCCTTCTTTGGAGGGTGGGGGCTCAGCCCCCAAGCCCCCGATAAACTCCGCCCATGATTATAGGCATGCATTAACATGTGAGAGGAACATGGTGACAGAAGGTCAAGGTGGATTAAGGGCCCCCCGGAGAATATGGCGGCGGGCCCCCCGAGAGCTTAATCCGGCCCTGACTATCCGGATGGAGCCTGGCCACATGTCCAAATAGATTCAGCCGCCGCTTCCTCACCAATGAAGTCAGAGGTTGTTGTCCATGTGACAATGGTGAAAAATCATCTTTAGCAGAACTTTGCTCCACAAGTCTAAATCTGTTCTACCTCTTCTAAGTAAGATTTGTACCAAATTTGAAGCTGATTGGAGCACGTTTAGAGGTAGCTTAAATCCTTACAATTTCCTCATAATGATTGTTTATTGAAAGTTATTACATTGCTATCTAACACTCAGAAAAATCATTATTAGAACTGCTTACTTACATAATTTTGAACTGTTGGGTTACACTGGTGTTTAGAAATACCAATACGTCATTATTAACTACTCCATTGCGTTCTGATTTCGTTGACTTCCTGCTCCTCTGATTCTGATGACGAGTTCCAAGCTCGCCTGAAATCCCAGCCAAAGCGCGCAAAGTTCAATATCCATACAGATCCTAATGTCACTGCTGCTCTGGACCGAGTCAATGTACATTGTACCAGACCGAAGTGCCATATATTCTTGGTGCAGTTGCACAAGCTCTTGGTCATAATGTCAATACGATGACTTTGTCAAGAAGTTCTATCCGACGATCACGCTACAAGAACCGTGAAGAGGAGGGTAAATCCATGGACAGGGCAGTCATTGGCAATGTGCCGCTGTTCCTGCACTGGGATGGTAAACTTCTGCCTGACATTACTGGCAAGAAAGAAACAGTCGACAGAATTGCAGTACTTGTCACAGGTGACGGGGAAGAGATTTTGCTGGAAGTTCCAAAAATTGGTCGTGGAACTGGTAAAGAACAAGCAAAAGCCTGCCTGAGCACACTGGATGAGTGGGGTCTTCAGAATCGAGTTCATGGATTAGTGTTTGATACCACTGCCAGCAATGCTGGTCTCAAGAACGCACTTTTATTGAGAATGCACCTGAATAAGAATTAGTGTGTTTGTTTGTATTTTGTTTGTATGTGCACTTGTTATAGCGCCCCTTCAAGCTAGTGTGAGTGGCTTGCCACCATCATCTCATGGAACTTGCACTTGCTGCTGTTTTCGGATCGCTTTTTGGACCGACTGGAGGACCATGCGTTGCTATGTTCAAGAGGTTTCAGCAAAACTGGCCCAACATTGACAAGGCGATATTTGAAGTGACATAATTATTCACTGCACACACTTCTGCTCTTCGAGAAGAAAATGGTAAAATTCTGCAAGGCAGCGCTGGAAGGATCACATTAAAGAGAAGACTACGAGGAATTCTAGAAACTCAGCTTGATTTTCCTGGGCGGTGAAAATGGGTCAAGGGTCTTGCTTCGGGCGCCTGGAGCTTTCCATCACGCGCGTTGGATGGCAAAAGCCATCTATAGCCTTAAAATATTTCTTTTCCAACAGCAGTTCTCTCTAACTGCCAAAGAGAAGCGCAGTGTAAAGGAGATGGCACTGTGTGTGAGTCTCGTCTATGTTCGATTCTGGCATGAGGCTCCTCTGCCTATTAGAGCGCCGCTTAATGACATACTACTTCTTGAGGAGCTCAATAAATATCCAAATGTAACAGTGGCAAAGGCGGCCTCGACTGCACTTAGCAGGCATCTTTGGTACTTTTCCGAAATTTTGGTTGGCCTGTCATTGTTTGACGACAGAATAGGAGCGGATGTGAAAACACTGATGGTGACAAACCTCCGCCTTCCACGATCCATCAGTTCCGTGAAACGCCTCGACCATCCACCAGAACCCCTCAGCTCTCTTGGCCTTGCATCTTGCTTCACAGAGAGAACTCCTGTCATCTTTGATGCTCCGCACTTTGATGGAAAAGATAAGGCCCAAGGCTTTCTGGCAAAAGATCCTAAGAAATGGCACTATGATACCTCGTACCAGGATGTCTGGACGGCAGCTTCGGTCATGACAGTTGTGAACGACTCTGCTGAGCATACCATTGCTTTGATGTAGCGGTACAATTCATCACTGACAAAGAACGAAGAACAGAAGCAGTTCCTTCTTCGGCTCGTGAAACGGCACAGGAAGATCTATCCATCTTCTTCCAAGGCCACGTTCGTGAAGATGACAGAGGATAGTCAAGGTCACTGAAGGTGCTATCAAAGAATAGCTGTATGTGCCCATAGAAACATTGGACATTTTTAAATCTTCATTTATTTTTATTTGCAACAATTACACGTTTTTTTTCAACTCAAATTCAAGCTTACATTCTTCAACGCAGAACACTGATTTTATGCTAAAATGGTGAAAAAAACATCGACCTTAACCCTTTGATGCCGAGAGTGTAGTAAAATGTATGGGAAATCCTATACCCTCCGGCATTAAAGGGTTAAGCTACCTCTAAATATTTATCGATCGCTCTAAAATTTGGTAGATGTGATACTGACTTGCCATAGAACCAAACTGGGGTTGTGGAGCCCAACTCTGAGAAGGTTTTTGTTTTTGGACCACACTAATGCGTGTGTGTATGTGTGTGTGCGTGTGTGTGTGTGTGTGTGTGTGTGTGTGTGTTTGTGCACGCCAATGGTGACTCTTCCAGCTTACTTTGCATTATTTTGCAAGCTGACATTATTCATCGCAGTGACACTTAACATCATAACATTAGACCAGAGCAAAGAGCGTCTCTTAGTAGATATATTAAGAGGCGCTATATAAATTCTCGGGATGAATGAATGATGTGGATTATCATGAGGCAACTGTTGAATGGAATTATGAATGTGAATTATGCGTTGATAGTAGCAGTTGATCCAGTGACATCACCAAGTCCAACACTGAACAGATCAGTGATGATATCGAGTGAATAAATATATAATTGATGATAACTTGCACCAACAAACTCTGATGTAAGAAGTGATTTGAGCTTTCAAAGCATGATGGAATATGAACATCATTGAACAGCTTGAATGGAATATAGGTAGCTTGCTGTTGTACTTTACGGCAATACCACCAGCCCACCACTGTGTTCTTTCTGCCATTAAACATTGGATTTTTCTTTGTAAATGTGTTGATTCTGTTTGTACAAAAGAGAAGATGAATGTGAATTGGTAAAAATGTTTCTCTGTCAAACAAAAGCTTGTAGCTGATATGGAAGTCAAACGAGTCTTTTTGACACTGTCGTTGGGAGTTGATGAAATGATTTTCTTTCTTCTTCAGTTGATTAAACCAGAAGAGATGTGCAATCCAAGCGTGGATGAGCTGAGTATGATGACTTACTTGTCTCGCTTTCCAAATGCACATCTCAAGCCAGGAGCCCCAGTTCAGGAGAAGACGAATGCTGCCCGTGTACGTGCCTTTGGACCAGGTAAACTATTCGCCTGTAAAATAATTATTTGTAATGGAAAGAAAACTATTCACCTGTAAAAGAATTTGTAATGGAAAGAAAACGTTTCTTTAATAAGTTTGTGTATTGTATCTATAAGAAACCTGCTTTTTATGTCTTTTTATGGAATTATTTGAGGACTTCATTATTCTTGGATTGCAATTATTTAAGAAATGGGTGCTGTGCGTACTTTAATAATAGCCATTTCTGTCATTTTGACAGCAGTTAAATTCTAGAACATCAAACCTCATTCACCGCATGTCATCTTTACACATGACATGATGACAGAGGAATTCTGGACTGCTGAAACACTACTCATTTGGTAACATCATTAAAATCAGAATAGGGTTTAGGACATTTCTGCTGCACTTTAGCAAAGCAGTTTGAAAATAAAGTGTTATTAATAAGTACAAGCTGACCTAAGAAATTTGGGCTGATCTTAATTCATTTTTGCATTTATGAAGTGAAACATTTTCTGCTTCTTTCAGGTCTTGATCCGACCGGAAATGTTGTTGGTGCTCCGGCTCGCTTCATTGTTGAGACGATTGGTGCTGGCAAAGGAGATCTCGAAGTGGTTGTGCTTAATCCAAAGGGTGCACCAGAGAAGGTTAGCCATGATTAACGCTTACTTAGAAATTGTTATAAATGATTGGTTTGCTGGTCGGCATTGTAATGGCTGTTCAAATGTATTTCTGGTTAGTCATTCAATTTACAAACACTACAAAATTTTGTAACTATGATCATGGATTATGTGTAAAGAAGCTTTCTGGAATATGTGCTTTTTGTTAAGTATAGCATGGAGTTTAACTCATTCCCGCCGGAATTGTTCCTATACCTATTTCATTAATCGGGTCACCCGCGACCCGATCCGGCGGGAAAGAGTTAATGGATGAATGTTTGATGCATTTATAGTCGCTATGACTATATGAATGTTTTTCTTGCATCAGGTTCATGAGGCAAATGTATATTTTGTTGTTGCTATAGTGCCATGTAATCTTCAACAACGACCGCACTCTTTCGTACACTTGCGTTTACACACCTACCGTGGAAGGACAGTACAAAGTGGTCATTAAGTTTGCTACAAAGGAGATTCCAAAGTCTCCTTACCTTGTTACGATTACAAGCAAAGCAGGCGACACGAGCAAAGTGTTCGCTCAAGGACCGGGTATCGAGAAAACTGGTGTCACTGTCAAACGAAAGACTTACTTCGAAGTCATCACAAAGGGTGAGTCACATGTTCATTTATTTAATTATATTTATTATGGCACCACTTCAAGAGCCTGATCAGCCTGCGCTTGCTCAAGTGATGTTAAATATCATTAAAAGTTGAATATTCTTGCAATCAGTAAAGGATGATAAAGCAGTTGTATTACTGAATAAAAGAGAGAGAGAGGGAGGAAGAGAGAGAAAGAGTGTGAGAGAGAGAGAGACAGACAGACAGAGAGAGAAAAAGAGAGAGAGAGAGTGACAGAGAGAGAGAGAGAGAGAGAGAGAGAGAGAGAGAGAGAGAGAGAGAGAGAGAGAGAGAGAGAGAGAGAGAGAGAGAGAGAGAGAGAGAGAGAGAGAGAGAGAGAGAGAGAGAGAGAGAGAGAGAGAGAGAGAGAGAGAGAGAGAGAGGCAGACAGATAGACAGACAGACACATAGCCTAGACATGCTGATAGAGACAGATAGCAGATGAACACATTGTGACAGATATGGATATGTTAAAGTGATTATTTTCAGGCGCTGGTGCAGGTGTGGTCGACGTTGGTATTGTTGATCCTCAGGGACGTAAGGACACGGTTAAGGCCACAGTGACGAGGAAGTCAGATGATGTCTGGTATATGGAGTACACAGCGATCACACCAGGACTTTATTCCGTCAATGTGTTCTTCGCTGGAAAACCAATCCCTAAAAGTCCATTTCCTGTTGGTGTCTCTCCAGGTAAGATGATCTCTTCAGCTCTTCTCATTTGCAGAAGAACACACTCGATGACGTTGGTGGATTCAGAACCTTGGTTGAGAGGAGACCAAGTGGGGTCTGTACAAGTCAGAGGAAATGAAATTCACTTGAAGCTGAAAACAAATGCATTGTTTAGATCAGTGGTTCCCAACCTTTTTTGACCCAAGGGCCACTTTTTCTAAGTTTGAGGACACGAGGGCCACTTTTTCTTAGTTGAAGGACATTAGGGGACCAGAAGGCCAAAATTTAGTTAACTAAAAGTATATAAAATTGTCATTATTGATTTTTAAAAATGCTTGATGCTATTTATAAATTTCAAAATTAAATAATTTTTAATAGATAATAATTATGTGTTCTATCCTGTTAAAATCGTCATTTTTATCATACATTTTTGTTAATTCTTTGAGAGACGAGGGCCACTTTTGAGGCCTGGCGGGCCATTTTTTGAGGCCTGGCGGGCCACTTTTGGCCCGCGGGCCACGGGTTGGGAACCGCTGGTTTAGATACACAAAATGTTCATGTCTTTTAGACTGTCAGCATAATCATCTTAGGCAAAAAAGCTTACAATTTTTCAAATGCAAATTTGCGCTGTGTTAATATACAATACACATTTCCCACAGCCATTCTCAATTTCAATGTGTTAATTTATGAATATCATTATTTATCACTGCTATGACAGAATAAAGATCTTTTCTAGCGGAATAATTATAACTATTCGCTCTTGTTGCGCTCCTATGCTCCTAAGTCTTCGAACACTGGACACTGTTGTGACTCGATGCTTAATATCGTACCATCTCCGGTGTCACGTACAATTGTGCATCATGTGAACTCCAAGCTACTATAACCACATGTTGGAAAGTATATTCTGATGTGAAGTTGCAAAATATATCCTCTGTCAAGACCTTAGTACCTTTGTTTTAAGCTCAAGTGATTTTCTGTGTGTCCATCCATGTAATGCAAATATGAAGCCAGAAGTGTTCAAAACATGCAATAGAAATACATTGGAATTTTTGCCAAGATTTCTGCTCATCCATCTCTGTCCTTTTAACTGACTCATTGACTCATTTATGATGAGCTACCCAACCATGCACTGTTTTTGGGGAAGATCAGACAGGGAGTCAACTGCTCCTTCCATCACACCAGAACACCAACACTGTTGCATTGTCAGAATCACCTATTAATATGTCTAGAGATGCTGTTATGCGATAACATTAGTGTGCTGCACTTTTTATCTTCGATTAGAGATTTACAAGAACATGTTGTTTGATTAAATGCATTGCAGAAACATTCATACATGTATCTTATTCACATGTATGCAGCATTTTCTATGAGAATAGACAACTATTTTAGTTATTTAACGATGTCAATTGTACTTTGCTTTCAGAGGGAGGACCTATGGTCGATGCAGCAAGTAAGTTTGCTCATTTTGAAATCGCAAATAACTAAAATTCATATTTTTTAATTTCCCACCAATTTGCTGATTAGCCAGCTATGTGTGAGAAATAGATAACTGAACTAAGAGTGTATACATACACTGTGTCCGGAAAAAAAGGGACCCATTTTGTAAATATGAAAATAAATAGTAAATATTAATCGATTTTCACAATTCAAAGACCGTTCTTACCCTGACATATTTCTCTAACTATTGTGAAAATATAAAAGTTCCAGTCCAAATAATGACGTCATAATGACGTCATTTGCGCAAAAAGTCAAATTTAAGAGATAAATGCAAAAAATCATCAAAAATTTCAATATTTTTATGATGTAATTTATCAATAATAAATGTAAGTTTAATTTAATTTTTATATCTGAATTATGCCAGACTGCAATTTGTGGTCAAAGTGTACACCTTTGGCATCAACGTAAGCTTCAAAGCGGTCGTGCTAATATATCCAACAGCAGCAGCATTGATAACCAGCTTATCAAAATCCTCCTAGGCATTAGCAATTCGCTCACGGAGTTCTTCAATGTCTCTTTTCCTTAATTGTCTTGTACACCATCTTCTGCAATAGTTTCCAAATTGTATAACCAAATGGATTTAAGCTCGGGTCGTTTGGCAGCCAAAGATTATACCAGGAATGAAATGCGGAGTCTCCTTAGTCAACAGTTCAACCGTTTAACGAGCTCAGTTAGCTGGAGCGCCGTCTTCTTGAAATGTTTATTAATCCGATTATTCCTGGATATCAGGCATAAATTTTATATGGAGCAGACAATCCCTGTAATAAGTTGCATTTATTTTCATTCCTTGTTCTATTAAATGGATTTCAGTTTTACCAAAAGTCAATAAATCAGCCGAAACCATGCATGACTGGACGGCGAAATGAACTTTAATGCAAATGACGTCATTTTGACGTCATCGTTGTGACTGGAACTTTTATATTTTCACCAGTATTAGATAAATATGTCAGGATTAAAATGCTGTTTGAATTGTAAAAATCGATGGATGTTTACTATTTATTTTCATATTTACAAAATGGGTCCCTTTTTTCCGGACACAGTGTAGAAAACATGATAATGATCTCGTATTTCCTTTAATTTAAAATAAAATCCTTTAATTGGAAAAAGAGATGATGTTATATTTTTTACTTGTAAATTAGGAATGATTTTATGATTGTAAGTCACTATATTGTGCGCTGTTAAACTTGCATAGCCAGGATTTGAACACTTTCCATAATAATTGGTGATAATGCTCTTAGGCTAATCAATGTTTAACGTATTATTTGCAAAGACTTCAGTCATCTTTCAATTGTTTGGAACCTGTGTGTGTTTCTGTCACCTCAAAATAAGTCAAATTCTCTAAATGACTTTGCTCTGATAATTAAGTGAACCTAATTGACATTGTAAGATCTTTCTACTTTAAAATAAATCAATATTAAATCATATGTTGCAGAATCAATCGTGCAAATCAGTTACATAAATCGATCTTTATGCACAGAAATCACAAAGCAAATACCGGTAGATTTTTGTTTCACTGTAGGACTTATATCTATTTAGCAATCGTTGTAGTGATGAAACAGACTACTGCAAAAGGTCGTGCTACAGTTAAACAGTATGTCTAATGAATTGACTAAATTGCATTTTACTGGCATACTGAATTGATGAACTTTTCTACATTTCTAGAGCTACCAAAGCCAGTTGCTTGTACCCCAGGTAAGTCTCTGTACAGATTATAATCTTCAAGTACTCTGCATCAGTTTCGGTGCAATATGTTTAAAATAAGTGTTTAATTTTACGGATGTAACTTTAAGCAAAAATCTATTGATACCTAATGCATTAATATTGAAGAGTTGCTATAAACGAACTTCAGTCTTTCTTTTGTCTCATTCCACTTCCTCATTGGTATCTAGATAAATCATAGACGCCATGTACCAAGATGATGCTGAAGGCTCCCATGTCCCAGGGTAGTCTGGTGTGACCTCTGGCTGGTGGGGTTGAGGTGCGATTATGGGGGAGCCTGGTCCAAGGTTCTTCTTATCTCTCCTTGGACTCAGTTGGAATCTACTCCCAGCCAGAAGACGAGGTAGTCTCTGATTGTGTGATTGAACAAATGCATACAATTAAACAAAGCATGCGGTTAAATATGATTGAATGTAACTGCTATATAAAAATCTTAAGTTTATCGTGTATCTATATCTCGTACAATGAGTCCGCTCAGTCTAGCGCATGCAAATCATCAGTTAATTTTGCCTTTAATTAACCTATCATGAAGATCTATGAGGCCATTGATGAAAGATTACTGTAGATGGTGTAAGACTGACCTTCCAAAAATTGAAAGCAGGTTTATTCATGGATTGATTGAACTTTATGAGGAGCAAGCATGCAGGGATGAGCAATAATGGGAGCAGGAGATGATCTGTTTCCATTCAGACAGAACTCGGAACTTCTAAGTCTGTCAACCTCAGAGTAGCCTAAATGAATTAGTATTCAGAAAATATTGGCTTCTTCCCCTTCGAGACTGCATACTCACTAGCTGTAAATGGCTACCTAGCACAAGAAGGTGGGAACCTCTACTCCATGTTGCTTAGGTTGTCTCTCATCCTTTGCTGCTGCTCAGCTGAAGTCTTGTCTAACTTCTCGGCTGTCAGACAACAACAGTTAATGTCATGACCAGCACCTGTAAGTATTTTCCTTTGTGCCAACACCCTGAGAAGCAAGACCTTTGGGTAATTTATGTTTTAGAGCCATTACAAAGGTGATTAAACAACACCTTCCATCTTTATACAGGCTGGGGATTTGGCACAACCAGGTACATCAAGGTATGGTACTGGCAGAGCTATTGGACACCTTTCAGACTTCTTGCATGGCATTTCAGCTGCTGACCCTTACACTGCTGACTCTCCTGCCAATGATTCTCTGACCTTGCTCACACCCTTGACACGTTGACACGGAAGGGGGGAGTAGGGGGCATGCATCACTCACCTGGATACTCAGCATCAGTGTCTCTCATCTACTTAATCTATTTGCTGTTTTTTTAGTTATTCTGGACGGTTTCTTGTAAATTTAATAGCACTCTATATAAATGATAGCGATCAATATTGATGTTTTTAATTTCCTTTCAGAGGAGGCTGCATTAGCATCAGTCGCCACTCGTAAGTGCACACGCGTCTATTCATTTTGCTAACTTTAGAATTAACTTTGCACTGTAAATTATCTTCATTATTGAAGATTACTAATGCAAATACTTCATAACTTAGGAAAATTAAAAATGAGAAATTAGCTACATTTTCAGTATAACTGCTATAAAATAAAATAGTGAAACTAATTTTGCTTTACTTCTGTCTGCTTCATTCAGACAAATTTGAAATCAGTTCAAAAAATTTAGTATTAGTGTAATATTTCTCAGGTTAGGCATAACTTTAATGAATGTTATCAAGTGTCAGAATCTACTTCCAGAAAGTCTTACTGATAATTGGTTTAAGCTTATGGGGTATAGGATAAGCAAGCATATAGTTCAGAAAGATATAACATATACATTGTGTAGTTGTCTGATGGCTGGTATTTAAGGGTCTAAGCATGTTTACAGCTGTATATAATGCTAATTTGGAACTGTTAAGAGGCTTCTGTATGTTTTGTGTCTATGACGACAGCTCTGAAGGCAGCTCCCGGATCAACTGCACCAAGTGCACCAGAACCAGTGGGAGGAAGTAAGTTCTTCTGCTTTGGCAACAGCGATAGAACTTTTGCTGTTTCTCTCACACTCTTCCTGTGACATTCTCAATGCTAGGTGTAGCGAATTAAATGCTTAACAAACGAATTAATTAACTGATGAACTGTTTAAGTATTAATTATAGGTAATAGTCAAGCTAGCGTAATTACTGGCGTATTAGTTATTTATAATGAACAGTTGTGGCTTAGCTTAATATAAAAACAAATGCGCAACAAAAGTCAGTCAACGCATGGGAGGCCAGAAACAAGCGTTACGCACAGGACGATAACAAGGCGCGCGTTGGCAGCGTGCCAAGAAGTGAGCGAGGCAGACGACAGCGATAATAACATTGATTTGGGGCAAAAACTTTCGACGAAACGGTCGGCCATTAAACATTTTGGCGATTCGTGAAGTTAATTCGAAAGGCCTCGATGATCCATTGTGGGAAAGTAAGATTTCAGTGTCTACTTGTTCCTACTGCAGAACCGTAAGTCCGAGGGGAAGGTAGTACCTTTGGCCGGTTAAGTTTAGTGACTTTGCGAAGCGCTGAACGTTTTCGAGCGATTGACAGTTGATGAGAATTGAGCAATCGGCGAGAACTGTGAAAATCAATTGCGATTGATCTGAAGTGAGCGAGGAAGCGAAACGACATCGACAACGGAGGTGGAAGACCGGTAGGCCGCTGTGAAGAGACGCAGCCTACAATTCAGCATCAGTACGGTGGTGAACTACGACGGACGACTTCGAGGGAGGATCAACCGATCCTTCTTGTCCATCCAGTCTGTTCCCTGTATTCGAGACGAGGACCGAGCGAAATCTTCTTGAGTGAAGGACTTCATCATCCAACGAGAATGGACGCATGAGGGCAGATAAGACAACTCACAATAATAATTATTTAATCAAATACGCCACACTAAGTAGTTAGGTCATTGAATATTATTTATTGTTGAATGTTGATATTTATAATATACATCAAAAATGAAATATAGCGAGTTATTGTTGTAGGCTAATTCTATGTAACATTCTTGATCACCCATTACGAATCACTGAGTTTATAAAGCGTCTAGGGTGAAACTTGGTATGCGACTGTACGGTGGTGAACGGTACAATGTAGATGGTGCTGGGTTCCTAATCAGTAGAACTGTTCCGATAATGTGATCTTAGATCTACTACTCACTGACCATATACCATATACCATGAGAGTACTTATTGTTATAACTGTATTGGTATTTTGGGGTAGGCCTACAGTGGAACCAAAATTCAAGACAGATTTCTGTCCTGCTAAGGATTTTAACCACAGCCTCTTGAGTGAAAATCCAGCATTTCTAGCCACTAGACTATCAAATGCCTCTCACAAGGTTAACTGATGCACGTTTTTTAAATTAACAAAGTTCAGAAAGTTATTTTTGGTGCTAATTAGTTTGTGTTTAATGACACTGCGTCGTAAAGAGATGATTATAACATCACCCTCCTTTTATCCAGGCTTGGGACTGGCATTACCAGAGTACGAGCAGTGGTAGAGTTATCATCTGGTGCTATTTATAAATTATCTCATCATTAATTTTTCTAAGTTGCAATTTTTCGTTGAACTGATTTTTAGAACCTGATCCAAGCAAGAAACAACAACCAGGTCCAGGTCAGGAAATCTTCTTTCGCCGCACATTTCTCACTTTGTGTCTGTTTTGTTTACTGCAACAATGAAACTCTCTTAGTTTTCCTGTCGAAAATAGGAAATGGTCAACTTTCGCATCGCAGACTTCATTCTGCAAATTCAGCAGTTACCTGTTTTAGTCTATTAAATAAAACTTCTTAATGTTTGCCCAGCTTCAATGTACACTTCTGAACTTGTATGGCTTTTTCATAATGCAGTTGAATTTATACAATTTTGTGATAAATAATTATTCATGCAAGTGAAACCATTGTCAAAGTCTTTATTTATTGGAGAAATTTGGTTGAAACATGATTAATTTGCCAAGGAAAGCAGAACTTAGACTTTTATGGCTAAACTGGATCATGCAGATGAGTTTAGACTGGAATCACATGTCATGCCATGTGTCAGTCACTCCTGTTTACATCAGTTAGATTGTTGTGTTAACAGTGTACGTGTGAGTTGCCTGAAGATGCTCTCTAAATGTTTTGTTTCTTTAAATAACAGTAAATCACATCAAACAGGTTTTATAAAACACAGTTGACAACCAAGTAAGTTTTAAAATAACCGTTATAATCCCTTAGCTAGAGAGACTTTCTTGATTAATTTATAAAATTAAACAAAGGCTTTGGTTTTGTTATAATTTTAGGTCCTGCTGCTGGAAAGCCTCAGCGTAAGTATCCCTTAACTCTTTCCCGCCGGAATTGTTTTCATACCTATCCTGTTAATCGGGTCGCAGGTGACCCGATCCGGCGGGAACGGGTTAAGAGGAAGATTATTTTTTTATTAATATTACTATTGTTAATATTGACAATGGAAAGAAACATTTTCTTAAAGAGCCTTAGCATCATCATTTAAGCTAACAAGAAACACCTTTTTGGAGATTCGATAAAGGCATTCATCTATTATGTTATTGTTCTATTATTAAGATACTTATTGTTAATGCATTTTTTCAGTATTGTGTGATGGGTTTAAATTAAGTACAATGCCTCTGAAGTCGGAACACAATAAGAGCATTGTCAGATCGAGTTCTGCGCACTGTGTCACACCGCAATGGCCGCATCCTTAAGTTCAGCCATGTTTCTGACTACATGCGAGATGTCCCTAATTGACTCTGTATAAAATTCCGGATCTCTAAATTGGTATGCAGCATTGCATCGAGAGTTCAGCTCCGTCATACCTGCAGGAACATTGTTCCTCTACCTTTAATACCCAACGCTGAGCAGAGCTTGTTCCTCGCACACAGACCTCTACAAAATAACACCAACAGCTTTCTCAGTCACAGGCCCTGCCGCTTGGAATGGGTTTTCTGTGGCACTTTGCCTAGTGCTAGTGCCAAAGGTTCACTCCACCATGTTCTATTCTAGCCTTAAGACCGTCCAGTATAGCTACGATTGGGTCAGGAGTGCATCTGAGTAGTTAGTCTTGAATTAGCATTACGGTATATAAATGCTCCTAATAAATAAATAAATGTTGAGCAGCAGAATGGTCTTCAGCCAGTCATGAAACAAAGGCTTGGAAATTAGATGAATAGCTTATTCCAGAATATGGGGCAACTGCTGGAAAGTTTCCATGTTGTAAAGAGGAAGTAAGTAAGAAAGTGGGTAATAGCTTTTTTCCAAGACGTGTGCACTCTCCTCAAGGGAAGGCTGTGTGATTCAGATGATGATGGACTACATGTCGTTGGGTCACTTAACCAGCAAAGGTTCTTTATTATGTAATAGTAGAGTAATGTATTTTGATTTGTTTGAACCAGTTATTATTAACAGACGTTAAATTTCAACGAATTTTGGCGATTTCTTTCAGCACCTGATGCAACGAAGGTTTGGGCAACAGGTCGTGGTATTCAGCCTAAAGGCGTACGTGTTGGAGACGATGCAGTCTTCCAGGTGCACACGGAAGGCGCTGGAGATGGAGAGCCACGCGTGATGATCATGGGTCCTGGTGGAGTGGCATTGAAATCAACTGTCAAGAAGATCAACACGACTTTTGAATATTCGTACAAGCCTGTCAAACCTGGTCTTTACATCATCAATATTACATTTGGTGGACAAACGATTCAAAAGAGTCCATTCAGAGTTGATGTTGGAGCTGTGAGAATAAGCAAAGTTCGTGCATATGGTCCAGGATTAGAAACTGGAACTGTTGGAGTTCCAGCCACGTTCACTGTCGAACCCAATGGAGAGGCACCAATCGGTAAGCTCAAGTCTCTCTGAACGATTTTGTTGATTGTTACTTTTTTCTTCATCCTCATCATTGTCATCAGCCTCATCTTCTTCTTCTTCATCATCAGCACAGGCATCTGAGCGTAAGACAATGGGACCTTCTTTTACTTCTTTACCACATTTTTGAGGTTCTACTCAGTTGCTTTGCAGAACCTGTTCACCATCATCACTGTCATCTACTGACATGGTTCTCAGCTGGTCTTTCCAGCATTTATCTAGAGTTGAGAGGTCATTCTTGATGACAGTCTGGTCACTTACAGCAGTAGTCTTCTGGTCACAGTTGAAGACTTTAGCGTTCATGCATTCATAGAATGGATCAAAGATGTCTTTGAACCAAGTACGTCGGGCAGTTCATCATGATGTACAACAAAAATTAATATCTCTTTAGCTGCTCGTAACTTCATAAGCATGGTGACTGTCTTGAATATTTTGGTCATCACTTAAGATGACTAAGCCCCAGTCACAGTCATCTTAGAGCTTCCTTTAGTTTCTGATCATAGCCTGCTGATTCAGAACGTTTAATTCCTCTAATCCTGCTCACTTACCAAAGAGCTTAAAGTCCATGGACTGAATGGACAGAATAGTTAAAACTCAGGTTTTTCTATTGGCAACTAGGTTAGCTTCTCCCCCCCACATGAATTTTGATATGTGTACAAACTTATTTCTGCCACCGATTAAGGCAAGCAGTAGCGTGTTGGAGAGATTATTATAGCTGATTTATGTAAAAAGTAAGACCTGCATCAATGGCATGATGAGTATAATCTATTCTGAAGCATATGATTGCATGAATCCCACTTTTTGAACTGCAATGATGTTTGATCAACAGTGTTTCTTATAGACTCTGCTGATTGTGGGATACTTTGTTAATTGTTTGGTTAAATTGCATCGCATCACAAAAGAAAGAGGTGTTCTGGTAATATTATTGGTGTGTTAGATTTTGACTGCTGACTATTTATTTTTCTATGTCGTAGGCTTCAGAATCGATGGTCCATCGCAGGCGAAGATCGATGTGAAGAAAGAGCCAAATAATAACATGCAGGTCTCTTACTTACCCACCGCTCCAGGTGAATATGCCATCCATGTTCTTTGGAAAAATGAGGACATACCAAAGTCACCATATATGGCAACCATAACAACGACGACAACAACGACGACAACCACGACTGGAGTTGATGCTTCAAAGGTATTCAAGAAATGTTGCTGTATAATATTGATTTAAGAATTTAAGTCTTTTTACTGTTACTTCCATCATGGGATCTCTTAATCTTGTGCCTTAATCCTTCAAAGTTTCTCGGCCATTCATGTGCCTCTCGTGACTCCAGTTTCCTTCATTTGGAAATGGATTTGGATCGCTACCCTGCGCTAACATGTCTCTCTGTCAATGGTGATTTCACCCACAAGACAGACACAATTGTTTGAAACCCACTGTGTGATGTTCTTAAAGGTATTTAATGGTTTATTAAAAACCTTTGATGATCTTAAAGGTCTTTAACCCTTTACCAGTTCATTTTTAAATTTTCAGGCTGTTTTCAGCGGATAATCTCGGGGCAAACGCGTAAAGGATTAATGGCTTATTAAAGACCTTTAAGATCATCACACATACCATATATAACAGCATATTAGAGACTAGAAAAGTGTATTTGTATTTGGGAAATATTTGGCCTGAAATTAGTTGTTCTAACAGGAGCAACTAATGGTTCAATTAAAGACACAGTGTTAACAGCTGGCCCAGCATCATTCCAGTTTTGGTGTCTGGTGCAGCTGAGTTGTGTCTGTTGTGACCAGCCATGGCAATTGGCAGAGTAGTAGACTGTTGTTCACTGGTAGTAGTCGATTAATCAGTTTTGATTTGTTGATTGATCAGTTTTGATTTGTTGATTGATCAGTTTTGATTTGTTGATTGATCAGTTTTGATTTGTTGATTGATCATCACGTCAGGTGACAGCGTCTGGTCCTGGTCTCGAGAAGCAGGGAGTCGTCGTCAGCAAGTGGGCTGAATTCACGGTTGACACTCGTCAAGCAGGTGGCACAGCTCCACTTCACATCACTGCATTGGACGTCGACTCAAAACCAGTTGAAGTCATCATTACAGACAACAAGAATGGAACGTACGCTTGTCGCTATTTGCCAACAAGATCTGTCAAATATACGATCACAATCACGTATGGGGGAACTGGCATTGCAAGCAGTCCTTATGAGGTGATGGACTTCTATCGATGTGCTATTTTAGAGTGCAAAATTAAGAATTTTGAAAATTGCAGTAACTTTAGTTATAAAAGGTATTTTTTAAAAGCTTTTATGCATATAACTTGTTCTTCTCCATTCACCTGAACTAAGTTGCTCACCATCGCCTTTGCTTGCTCCTTCACTAGTCAGAACTGTACGTTCTTGGCGGCAGGGCCCCTTGACCTGGAATGGCCTCCCCCCTTGACTCTCCACTCTCTTTCTAGAACTCCTTCTCATTCATTCCGCTCTCATCTTAAGATGCTGGGTCTGGCACAAGCTAGAAAAGGTTTATGTGCCAACTGAATTTTGTATTTTGACATAATAAGGTCTATAGGGTCACCCACTTGAATTGCACAAGCAGTTTCAAATTAAAAAGAACATGCAGGTATGAAAAGCCAGTTTTTTTGTAATTCAGGAAGTTTCATGTGTTTCTTGTGCAAACTTGTTAGGTTCCTTGGTAAATCATATGCATAAAAATATTTTTGTTCCAAGGATGTAAGGCAAAATGGAACCTGCCTTTGTGAAGTACTTGAAACATTCTGTACTATAGTAAGCTTATATTAAATGTCCTGATACATGCATTCAAACATATTGACACTTCTATAATGAGCTGCACTGGTTATCCTTTGTCTTTGCCATCAGATTATATTAATGTAGATGAAACACGTCAAAATTTATCAAATGAATTTAGAATTTAAACACAGTTTCATTTCTTAAATAATGTTGTCTTTTAATGATTGCTGCATTGAAATTTAATAAGAGTTTGTTTTGGTTCTGTTTAACAGGTTTTCGTTTCAGACTTGACAAACGCATCAAAGGTTAAAGTCTATGGTCCAGCTGTAGAGGCACCGGTGAAAGCCAAGTTTGCAACACATCTGACAATAGATTGCAAAGAAGCAGGCCCAGGTAGAGGAATTGCTTATTGTCGGAAGTTGCACTTTATTATCATTTATTTACTGCTCACGTTTATTATGGCATTTTTTGCGCAAAACATATTCCTTTGATCTTTGTTTCAAAACAGCACACCCAATTGTATGCAAATGACTTGCAGACCTAATAAGCTATTAAAAAAGGAAGTGTGCTATATGAGAAAATTTGCCTATGCTTGGGTGTAGCTTATCTGCCATATAGGCATATTGAGGAAGTTAATAAAATTGATGTAATATTGTCTGTTTTTAAGGTGAACCTGTAATCACTCTTACGAATGAGAAAGGCTTGCAGATTCAGTTCAAGAAGACGGACAATAAAGATCGGACATACCGCGTTGAGTTTGTGGCACAGACGATCGGCACGTACACTCTTACGGTGACGTTTGGCAACCAACCAGTGCCAAAGAGTCCATTCAAGATTCCAATTGAATCAGGCGTTGATGTGAGCAAAGTTAAAGTCTACGGTCCAGCTGTTGAACAACCGATATTTACGTCTCAGCTCACCTTCTTCATTGTTGACGCTAAGGAGGCAGGACCAGGTCAGTTTCAGTTCCAGTTTCAGTTCCAGTTTCAGTTTCATTGTTTCTCTTTACTTATTTTCTGATATATTTTAAAGCTGGCATTAGATACAAAAGGCACATTGCTTAGAGAAAATCTAACACTGCATTTTTTAATTATGTATTTCTCTCCGTTTTAGTATATAAGCTTATGTGTACAATTGTGCATTGTACAGTGATGGGTTGTAGTCAATTTGTTAATTGCTGCACATAATATGTATTGCCTAAGCTACTTTTAAAGTACTTTGAAAATTGTAGACCTAAACCAGTGATTTCAAAAGAAGTTATAAGTAGTTGCAATTAAACTGCAAGCTGTTGATTTGTAGTCAACTACTTTTTTCTAACTACCGTTTTTCTAGCTACTTTTCAGTAAGGAAGATTTGAGTTGGATGCTTACCATCTTTTCCTCTTGTGTCGCCTTCTTACTTTGCCGTTACAATTGACAACATTTTGCTTGGTTGCTCTTTGTTCAGTTTCCAATACTGAATGTGAACATGTCTTACAAATATACATGCTGCTTTAATTTTGTATGTGCGTCTGTGATGCAAGGAATATATCTATCATTCAGCTTATTTGTTTTCCTGAATTCATTTTACGACAGGTTTCCCACAGATAACTGTGACAAGTGACAAAGGTGTCCAGGTACCTGTGAGGGTCACTGACAACAAGGATGGTACATTCAAGGTTGAGCTAACAGTTACGACAGTTGGTATCTACACAGCCACTGTGTTGTTTGCCAGCCAGCCAGTGCCGAGAAGTCCGTTCACAATCACAGCTCAGTCAAGTGTTGAGCTCAGCAAGGTGCTCGTCAAAGGACTCGAAGAAAGTTAGTCGCTTCTTCTTTGCTTCTTAGTTTTAGGCTGGATTACAAGACAAATTCTTTTTATTTAGTGTTCAAAATTTATCTTGACAGCTTTACTATTTTAGTATTTGTGTTTTACATGAGTAATTGAAATTGTGTAGCTGTTAGCAGTCATTCTTATACTTCTGAAGTATAAAGCTTTTAGTTATTATTAAGACACATACACAAAATTCATGATTCAAGATTTGTAATTCAAGATTTGTAATTTAAGATTTGTAATTTAAGATTTGTGATTCAAGATTTGTGATTCAAGATTTGTAATTTAAGATTTGTGATTCAAGACTTATGGTTCAAATGTGTTGATTCATATGTGTTGATTCATGTGTTGATTCATATGTGTTGATTCATGTGTTGATTCATGTGTTGATTCATGTGTTGATTCATGTGTTGATTCATGTGTTGATTCATGTGTTGATTCATTCCAGCAATACCAATCAACAAGGAAGTGTCATTCGACGTGGTCACAGCTGGTGCTGGTCAGGGACAGGTCAAGGTCAACATAACCAGTCCGACAGGAAAGGTTGTTCCAAGTAAAGTTGAGCAGAAACCTGATTTGTCTGTTGGCAAATTCACAGCAACGGAACCAGGACAACACACGGTTCAAGTGACATTTGCTGATCAGCCAGTGCCAAACAGTCCATTCAAGGTTCGTGTTTACAATAACTGTCGTGAAGTTCACTTGTCAATCTTCCATTGTACTGTGGCATTTATTGTGCATAGAAAATGATACATTTGAGATGTATCTAAATGAAAATATCCTGTTTCATCTGTTCATCGATCTAAGGCTCCAGCTTTATTTCTTTGCCAGATTTTAAAAAGTCAACCACTCCTATCGTCAAATCCTCTTCAGTCCTCTTCGTTATCCTTCACTTTTCAAAATCATTTGTCATCAGTGATCACGACATGCATCTTCACCATTCCTTCTTGTGCTGTTTCAGGCTTTGAGTGCCACTGTCAGCTGGTTCACTCATGACCATGCTCATGTGCTGCTGTCCATATTAACCCTTTGGCACTGGCTGTTTGACTTGTGGCATGCTGCAGAGCATCTGTGCACTCTCCTCTTCATACGTCCTCTTCGTTAACTGTGCATATTGCAGATTGCTTCAAGCTGCTAACTGGCGATCCTAATGTGACAATGGCTGTCAAACTGTGTCAGTGTATTCCTGCCGGAGAAAAATACAGAAATGGTTCACTTGCACGGCACCACAGTCTTCCACCAGAAGGCCAGAAGTGTTTCAGAATGCTGTTAAAACATAAAGTCAAAAGTCAATATCTGCTATTTAACTCTTAGCACTTCCATACAGGTTTGAAATGACCTTCTTCAGTATTATGCTGGGATATTGTTGCCACTTTATTGCCACGTGATGGTAATTACTTTTGACTTGTAGGTATTCGCTGAAGCTCCAAATCCATTCAGAGTCAAAGTTTATGGACCAGCCGTTGAAAAGCCAGTCACTGCTAACACACCGACGTATCTTATTGTTGACTTCAAAGAGGCAGGACCAGGTAATTCTGCAGAACTGATTTTCACAAAATTTTCGATTTGGAAAATAAAAGCATTTGCATGCAGTTCTTGCACGTTGTTGAACTAGGATTCATTGGTAACCTGAGAAATAAGAATCCAGTGTCTTCCAGGTGTTGTCTATGAAATATAGGAAACTACTTTAAAACATGCCACCCATCATTAACTCTTATCTTCTCCAGTTCAATGCCTACTAATAGATGACTCTTTCTGTGCCCCAGCCAAAGTTATTCATATGGATGATATGGTAATTATTTACAAGTACGTCAAAAAGAAGGTTGATATTGAATATGTTGCCAGGCTACATGTCTAATTTATCCAGATGCCAACTATGCATGCGGCTACTGCTACTATCACATTGGTGTAGAAATCTAGATTTAGTTGGTGCAGAGTTTACATGTTGCGATCACAATTATGGCGATGACTATGACGTTGACAGCTTTTGTGCTTTTGTAGGTGAACCTCTGGTGAATCTGGTTGATGAGAAGGGTGTTCCAGTCAAAGTTACAACACTTGACAACAAGGACAAAACATTCCGTGTTGAATTTGTGGCTACAACGGTCGGATTCTACACAGCCAGTGTGTTCTTTGCAAACCAACCTGTTCCAAACAGTCCTTTCAAGATCACTGTTGAGATTTCATCGGATGCAAGCAAAGTCAAAGTTTACGGTCCAGCAGTTGAGAAGCCGGTTGTGAGTCACCAGACGACTTATTTCGTTGTCGACTGCAAAGAGGCTGGCCCAGGTGCGTGGCTTAGAACAGAGACTACTCATTGCCGTTAGAATGAAAAAAATAGATAACTTTAAGCTGTATATCTACATTAACACTTCAGCAACAATGGGAAAAAAGCAAACACTTTCTAGGATGCTTATTGTCCGTCTTGTCTCTTATTCAGTATGTTGCCGTCTGTTCTGAGACTCTTTTCGTAGAACATTTCAGTCTCGTGTTGGTGGAATGTCTGGCCTTGTCTCGGTTCCAGGTGTCTTGCGGATATCCATGGATATTTGTAAATGTAAGCTTTCAAATGAGAAAGCATATTCATTATCATCTGCTTGTCCATCTGTTTTGTCTTGTTATTTCAGTAGCAACCGTAATGCCTGACTGTGGGTAACAGTGACTGTGCCTTGTTACTGAACTGTTAAATTCTGTGATTCTATTGGTCTCGTTAGTGTCTGATTTTCTATGCAGTATTTTGAGAGTATGTTGTGTAGTTAATGTGATATATATATATATATATATATATATATATATATATATATATATATATATATATATATACTGATCGTATGAATGATGCATTTTCAGGTGAGCCTCAAGTGACTCTGACGAGTGAGACTGGCGCTGTTATAACACCAACAATAACAGACAACAAGGACAGAACGTACAAAGTTGAATTCACAACAGACATAGTAGGATCCTTGACAGCCAATGTTTCATTCGCTAGTCACCCGGTGCCAAACAGTCCATTCAAGATAACAGTTGGGTCAGGTGTGGACGCGAGCAAAGTTAAAGTATTTGGTCCAGCAGTTGAGGCGCCTGTTACAGCAAATCAGTCATCCTACCTTGTTGTTGATGCTACTGAAGCTGGACCTGGTGAGTGGAAAGTTAGCTGTCTGCTAATTATTAGTGTATGAATTTCATGTTTGTCAAATAGTTTTGTGTGTGATAAAATGAATGCACCGTGACAATTGAAGGTTTTTGTTTTGATTGATTTCACGTTCTGTGCAATGTTAGAATCTGTCTTTTTTAGTAAATCTCAGAAGTCCTAATTTCTTATCATAGGACAATTTTTCAACAATATTGTTATGAATGTTTTAGTGAAAATAAAAATGTTCCTATGTTGGCTAATGATATTGTATTTCTTTGTACAGTATGTGAATAAATTTTGTTCATGTTATCAGAGTTAGAATCCTTTACTGTGCATGTCTTGTGGTCGATTTATTCGTTGTGCTCCTCCAAATAAATTCGTTATTGATATGTCTATGGTAATATTTTGACTGTGTGAAGTCTGCACTTGAGAGTTTGTGAATCTTTTGTAGATTTTGTGCTTTTGGATGGTATTTGGTATTTGGATGGTGTTTTGGATTTGGTTACACACTCTATACCACCACATTGAATTTTGATCAATCTGTGGCAGTTGTACTAGTTTTCACATCATAGTCTTGTGGCTGAGACATATTACCGTATGTAATATTCATTCAAGAAATTTTGGCTTTGGGTATATGACAATGAAAGTCTTTAGATTAGCAACAACTGGGAATAACAGAGAAATTCTATGATTAATCGTTTGGCTAAGTACTGTTGAATACGTGACATAAACAGTTTGTGTGGCAGATGTACACCTTGATTCCAAGCCTTTGCAACTTGTGAAGGTTTGCTGTGGGTGGTGAGGATGGCCTCTGGCTGCACACTTTTATCATTCCCATTGAATGGCAGGAACTCTGAGAATGGTTTAAATTTTGGGTTGAGACTCCTTCAGTCGTCCTGTAGAGCCAGGCTTTGATGACTTTTCCTGGCTGGTATCAGAACATTCATAATTTCCAGATGTGCTTCTTTTTCTCAGTAAACTGTAATACAGCTAAGACCAGCTCGTGTAGGGTTTTAAAGGTAGCCTAAAAAATCAAAATGTGCCCATCAAGTGTTTTGATACTGGCTAACATGCATTCCTACCTAGTACCTACCGGTACATACGGTGCATACAAGTACAATTGTACAAACATGCATGCTCTAAGCTCTTTTGTGTCATTTTTTATTCACATCTTGCATGTTTAATTTTGGTCTGATTTAATTTTAGAGCCTAACTAACCTCTAAAGTTCAGTTTAATTAGGTTTGATGTAAAAATTCAAAATTTTTATGTGTTTACCTGAATATCATTATGTCATACTTCTACAACTCTGCCAATATTTAGGCTATGAAAACATTTTAGGCTCAAAATGTTCACAAATTCGTCCTCTTTTACACATAATATAAATCTAATAAATGAGCAATTGTTGAAAATGTATGCTGTTTTCCTGAGATTATAATGTTCTCTGTATGCGCTTAAATGAATCCATCATGTAATAGACTATTATATATTTAAAATTGATGACAATAGCTGTACATATGTATTGTAATTTATTATTTAATAAAGCAGTGAAAGTGTTTGAACTCGGTGATAAGCAAAAAATGTTTAAATGTTCATACACTCACAACTTCCAATTTTATTAAGAGCAAGCTATCACAATTTTCTAGGGATTATATATAAATACATATAATTAGATATGTACAGGGTGGGCCAAAAAAAGAGACCCCCCTAAGATTTTTTGCCAATATCTTGACCAAAAAGTAAGAATTTTGAGATGAAATTTTACTGTCTTAAAGACAATTCATATTTACACATGATGGCCAGATTTCATAAAAATATTTCAAACAGAACAAAAGTTACGCCACTTTTAGTGAGGCCACCCACCGTTTTTTGACGATTCAAAAACGCGACGCATCAAAAAGTAATAAAAATTCAATCTAATTATTTTGGCCAATATCTTGGCCAAAAGTAAGAATATCAAAATGAAATTTTACACACTTGAAGACACTTCATATTTGCACATGATGGTCAGATTTCATCAAAATATTTCTAAAACAACAAAAGTTATACTACTTTTAGTGAGGCCATTCCCCAATTTTTGACAATTCAAAGACGTAACGCAGCAAAAACACGATTTTATTAAGTCTCATCTCAAATAATTATTATCAAATAGCCTTGATATTGACAGATGATCATTATTACTACCATTTAAAAACGAAACAGGGTACCAGCGTAGCTGCACGTCACTGAGAAGTCACTTAGCAAGACGACAATCAAATTGGTAAATAACGAATCTGTCAGATTAATCAGGGGTTCATCAAGAACTTTGCAAAGAGACTCAAAAGAAGTTTTGGCACTGGTGATGGGCACATTGAACACAAGTTTTGAACCACTACCAAGTTCATTTTACAACAGTTATTTGAGACGAAACTTAATAAAATAGTGTTTTTGCTACTTTTTGTTGCGTTTCGTTTTTGAATCGTCAAAAACGGTGGGTGGTCTCGCTAAAAGTGGTATAACTTGTGTTGTGTTTGAAATATTTTGATGAAATCCGGCCATAATATGTAAATATGAATTGCCTTTAAGCGTGTGAAATTTCATTTCAAAATTCTTACTTTTGATCAAGATATGGACGAAAAACCTAATTTTTTTGCGTTTCGTTTTTGAATCGTCAAAAAACGGGGGGTTGCCTCACTAAAACTGCTATAACTTTTGTTCTGTTTGATATATTTAGATGAAATCTGGCCATCATGTGTAAATATGAATTGTCTTTAAGACTGCAAACTTTCATTTCAAAATTCTTACTTCTGGCCAAAATATTGGCAAAAAACCTAGGGGGGTCTTTTTTTGGCCCACCCTGTATAATGCAACAATGCTGGAAAGGAAAGTAATTTTAACGAGGTACCTTAGCACTATAATGCCAAGAGTGTGCTAAGAGTCCCTGGAAAACCAAAGCAGCATGTAGTTACACTGTTTTAAATAATCTAGTTTTCGAGAACTATCGTTGCTAACTACAGAGCCAGTCCGCAGAAATTTTTGCTAATGAACTTCATAGGTTTGCAATGGTTGTATGGTAGTTAAATTTGTATTCTGTGTTCATTGTGAAGATGCAGTTCTTGTTTCCTGCCTATTTTGTCTTTGTTAGTATGAAACGTTATTTATATTGTTTCCTTTGCTATGATTAGATATTCAGTGCATGGTAAATATGCCTTATGCCTTATTTTGTTAGTTCTGAATTTTCAAAGCCCTGTTTGCTATGTCTGTTGTTGCAATTCGTGAATGATTTTCAGGTGAACCTCATGTGACTCTTACAAGTGAGACTGGTGTTCCAATAACACCAACTATAACAGACAACAAGGACAGAACCTACAAAGTAGATTTCACTGCAGACACAGTAGGGTCTTTGACAGCCGACATTTCCTTTGCTAGTCAGCCTGTGCCAAACAGTCCATTCAAGATAACAGTTGAGTCAGGTGTGGACGCAAGTAAAGTTAAAGTATTTGGTCCAGCAGTTGAGGCGCCTGTTACAGCAAATCAGTCAACCTACCTTGTTGTTGATGCTACTGAAGCTGGACCTGGTGAGTGGAAAGTTAGCTGTCTGCTAATAATTATTAGTGTAAGAATTTCATGTTTGTCAGATAGTTTTGTGTGTGATAAAATGAGTGCACCATGACAATTGAAGGTTTTTGTTTTGATTGATTTCACGTTCTGTGCAATGTTAGAATCTGCCTTTTATAGTAAATCTCAGAAGTCCTAATTTCTTTATCCCATGACAATTTTTCAACAATATTGTTATAAAACGAATGTAGTGAAAATAAAAATATTCCTGTACTAACACAATACTATGTTGGCTAATGAATTATATTGTATTTCTATTGTGATTGTGAATAAATTTTTTTCATGTTATCAGAGTTAGAATCTCTTGACTTTGCATGTCTTGTGGTCGATTTATTCGTTGTGCTCCTCCAAATAAATTCGTTACTGATATGTCTATGGTAATATTTTGACTGTGTGAAGTCTGCACTTGAGAGTTTGTGAATCTTTTGTAGATTTTGTGCTTTTGGATGGTATTTGGTATTTGGATGGTATTTTGGATTTGGTTGCACACTCTATGACTCTACCACCACATTGAATTTTGATCAATATGTAACAGTAGTTTCATGTGATAATAATTATAAGCATCGTGGAAACCAAAAGCTTTGTTTGCTCATTTTGCAAAGTGATTTTCTTTGCAAACATGACAGAAAGCTGTAACTGAAACAATGCTTGAAACTAGGACAAAGTTCTTACTTAATTTTTTGATTTTTTTGCATCAAATATTTCAGTCATGTAAGACAGTAGTTTCTTTAATCCACGAGATTTATTTAGGGCATTTGCGAAAATTTTAAGCTACGATTAAAGCAAAGGTGCCAAAGCATTTGAAGCAGCGTTAATGCAGCTAAATGAATCTGTGAACAGTAAGCTATTTTTGTTAGAAGATGATAGCATAATTGCATAGGCTTAGATGATGACTGTGGCCTTTGCACGCCTGTTGGAAGTTGAGTATCAGAGATTTTGCATTTACCTCATGTGAGGATTGGGGCAAAAGAAATGTGGTAAAGATTTTTGGAATTTATTTCCTGTATATGTCCAAACTGTGCTGCCCCTTATGCCATTTTGTTCTCAACTTAAGACATACTTTTTTTGACTTATGTTGACCTTTGTTGGTCTTTATCTTAATAGATATTGACATACTTAAAAGCTACCAAGTAGCAATTCTAAATTATCATTGTGCTATGGTCCATCTTTGCTTGCCTACCAAATAACTCAGGCACTTTTTGTGTGCACAAACTATTTTTGTATGTTGCAGTCATAGTATTTTTTATATACACTCCTTCGTGCATGCTTTAAGTGATTATATTCAATCTGTGCTCAGTGTGGAGATGCAGTTATTGTTTTCTACCTATTTTGCCTTTGTTAGTATGGAACGCTATTTATATTGAGCACTAATCATAATTAGCTATACAGTGCATGGTAAATCTGCCTTATGCCTTATTTTGTTAGTTCTGAATTTTCAAAGCCCTGTTTGCTATGTCTGTTGTTGCAATTCGTGAATGATTTTCAGGTGAACCTCATGTGACTCTTACAAGTGAGACTGGTGTTCCAATAACACCAACTATAACAGACAACAAGGACAGAACCTACAAAGTAGATTTCACTGCAGACACAGTAGGGTCTTTGACAGCCAACATTTCCTTTGCTAGTCAGCCTGTGCCAAACAGTCCATTCAAGATAACAGTTGAGTCAGGTGTGGACGCCAGTAAAGTTAAAGTATTTGGTCCAGCAGTTGAGGCGCCTGTTGCAGCAAATCAGTCATCCTACCTTGTTGTTGATGCTTCTGAAGCTGGACCTGGTGAGTGGAAAGTTAGCTGTCTGGTAAAAGTGCAGAAATTTCATGATTGTCAAATAGTTTTATGTAGGCCCTACTACATATGTATTTTATTTGAGAGAGAGTGAGAGTTCATGTTCTATGACCATCATAAACTAAGTTCTTAGATAAGTTTGACAAAGATCTGCCGATTATTGGACGGCATGGAAGGTGGTTGAAAAGAAATCTGGACTTAATTCTTAATTGAGTTCTAGTAATAAACCTTCAGATTGTTTGAAGCAAGCTAAAGCATTCTAAAGGGCTTGAATATCAAACTATTGTGTGATTCTAATCCGTTTTTGGTTCGAATATATATGTTTTAATTTTGTTTTATATATGAAACCTAACCATGGCCAAGCCTTTACATAAACAACAGTTAAGATATAGTTTGACATAAAAGAAGCATAGCTACAAGCATTGTTGTAGTTACTCATTTTGCAAAGTGATTTTCTTTGCAAACATGACAGAAAACTGTAACTGAAACAATGCTTGAAACTAGGACAAAGTTCTTACTTAATTTTTTGATTTTTTTGCATCAAATATGTCAGTCATGTAAGACAGTAGTTTCTTTAATCCATGAGATTTATTTATGGCATTTGCGAGAATTTTAAGCTACGATTAAAGCAAAGGTGCCAAAGCATTTGAAGCAGCGTTAATGCAGCTAAATGAATCTGTGAACAGTAAGCTATTTTTAGAAGATGATAGCATATATTATATAGGCTTAAATGATGACTGTGGCCTTTGCACGCCTGTTGGAAGTTGAGCATCAGAGATTTTGCATTTAAATCATGTGAGGATTGGGGCAAAAGAAATGTGGTAAAGATGAAATTCCCTACGCATGCTCAGTGAAATGTCTTCACTAAGATTTTGGATTTTTTTTTATGTCCAAGCCGTTCTGTCTCTTATGCCATTTTCTTCTCAACTTAGGCATACTTTTTATCAGTGTATGTCGAACCTAGGCTGGCCTCTCTCTTAATAGAGTGATCGCCTGGATATTGACTCTATTGATGTGGTTTTTGATGTACAGTCATTTCATGCTTAAATGCTACCAAGTAGCAATTCTAAATTATCATTTTTACTATGGTCCATCTTTGCTTGCCTACCAAATAACTCAGGCACGTTTTGTGTGCACAAACTATTTTTTTATGTTGCAGTCATATATTATTTTTATACACTTTTTCGTGCATGCCTTAAGTGATTATATACAATCTGTGTTCAGTGTGGAGATGTCGTTATTGTTTTCTACCTATTTTGCCTTTGTTAGTATGAAACGCTATTTATATTGCTTCCTTTGCTATGATTAGATATTCAGTGCATGGTAAATCTGCCTTATGCCTTATTTTGTTAGTTCTGAATTTTCAAAGCCCTGTTTGCTATGTCTGTCGTTGCAATTCGTGAATGATTTTCAGGTGAACCTCATGTGACTCTTACAAGTGAGACTGGTGTTCCAATAACACCAACTATAACAGACAACAAGGACAGAACGTACAAAGTAGATTTCACTGCAGACACAGTAGGGTCATTGACAGCCGACGTTTCATTTGCTAGTCAGCCTGTGCCAAACAGTCCATTCAAGATAACAGTTGAGTCAGGTGTGGACGCAAGTAAAGTTAAAGTATTTGGTCCAGCAGTTGAGGCACCTGTTACAGCAAATCAGTCATCCTACCTTGTTGTTGATGCTACTGAAGCTGGACCTGGTGAGTGGAAAGTTAGCTGTCTGCTAATTATTAGTGTAAGAATTTCATGTTTGTCAAATAGTTTTATGTACTACATATGTATTTTATTTGAGAGAGAGTGAGAGTTCATGTTCTATGACCATCTTAACCCTTTAATGCCGGAGGGTATAGGATTTCCCATACATTTTACTACACTCTCGGCATCAAAGGGATAAACTAAGTTCTTAGATAAGTTTGACAAAGATCTGCCGATTATTGGACAGCATGGAAGGTGGTTGAAAAGAAATCTGGACTTAATTCTTGATTGAGTTCTAGCAATAAACCTTCAGATTGTTTGATGCAAGCTAAAGCATTCTAAAGGGCTTGAATATCAAACTATTGTGTGATTCTAATCCGTTTTTGGTTCGAATATATATGTTTTAATTTTGTTTTATATATGAAACCTAACCATGGCTAAGCCTTTACATAAACAACAGTTAAAATATTGTTTGACATAAAAGGAAGCATAGCTACAAGCATTGTTGTAGTTACTCACTTTGCAAAGTGATTTTCTTTGCAAACATGACAGAAAACTGTAACTGAAACAATGCTTGAAACTAGGACAAAGTTCTTACTTAATTTTTTGATTTTTTTGCATCAAATATTTCAGTCATGTAAGACAGTAGTTTCTTTAATCCATGAGATTTATTTATGGCATTTGCGAGAATTTTAAGCTACGATTAAAGCAAAGGTGCCAAAGCATTTGAAGCAGTGCTAATGCAGCTAATTGAATCTGTGTAAAGTAAGCTATTTTTAGAAGATGGTAGCATATATTATATAGGCTTGCCTGTTGGAAGTTGAGCATCAGAGATTTTGCATTTACCTCATGTGAGGATTGGGGCAAAAGAAATTTGTCAAAGATGAAATTCCCTATGCATGCTCAGTGAAACGTCTTCACAAAAATTTTGAATTTTTTTCTGTGTATGTCCAATCTGTTCTGTCTCTTATGCCATTTTGTTCTCAACTTAAGGCATACTTTTTTTGACTTATGTTGACCTTTGTTGGTCTTTATCTTAATAGATATTGACATACTTAAAAGCTACCAAGTAGCAATTCTAAATTATCATTGTGCTATGGTCCATCTTTGCTTGCATACCAAATAACTCAGGCACTTTTTGTGTGCACAAACTATATTTTACGTTGCTTTCATCATATCATTTTTATACACTCCTTTGTGCATGCTTTAAGTGATTATATACAATCTGTGTTCATTGTGAAGATGCAGTTCTTGTTTTCTGCCTATTTTGCCTTTGTTAGTGTGAAACGTTATTTATACTGAGCACTTTGCTATGATTAGATATTCAATGCATGGTAAATCTGCCTTATGCCTTATTTTGTTAGTTCTGAATTTTCAAAGCCCTGTTTGCTATGTCTGTTGTTTCAATTCGTGAATGATTTTCAGGTGAACCTCATGTGACTCTTACAAGTGAGACTGGTGTTCCAATAACACCAACTATAACAGACAACAAGGACAGAACCTACAAAGTAGATTTCACTGCAGACACAGTAGGGTCTTTGACAGCCGACATTTCCTTTGCTAGTCAGCCTGTGCCAAACAGTCCATTCAAGATAACAGTTGAGTCAGGTGTGGACGCAAGTAAAGTTAAAGTATTTGGTCCAGCAGTTGAAGCGCCTGTTACAGCAAATCAGTCATCCTACCTTGTTGTTGATGCTACTGAAGCTGGACCTGGTGAGTGGTGATGTCGTGCGTGTGTTAGGTGTCATCCAATGCAGATAAAGTGCCTGGTTACTTTGTTAACAAACACAAGTTAACAAGTAACAGCGTAACTAACATGAATAATAACCAGTGATGTAAAGCCTTAAGATGTGACCTTAGTTGGCTTCATGGTCTTGGTCCATGAAGCACCTAGGATGAAGAATGATGATAGAATTATGTGCACATAACTTATACTTGTGCTCCTTTATGTCATTGACGAAGTGTGTCATGTCTGTATATTTGTCACTCCACAGAAATAATCTGTGAAAAATGATTGGACAAGTCAACAACAGACATCTTTGCTGAAGTGACTTTTAGGCTATGCACCATGAGTGTGGTGGGTGTGTGATATACCGGTACCACAAATTGTGGAATTGCAGAATACCAGGGTTCTTGCAGTAATGTAGCTATAGTTGTTTACTGTGAAGTGATTCCAGTAACAGATGCTCCTACTTTCACAATAAGTTTTTGTGTTGCAGAGCAGAATCGGCTAAAAAAAGGTGTTCTCTATTTCCAATCTTCCAATTATGCCAACCTATGTTTAATGTATGCCAACCTATGTTTAATGCACTATGCCAACCTATGTTTAATGTATGCCAACCTATGTTTAATGTATGCCAACCTATGTTTAATGTATGCCAACCTATGTTTAATGTATACCAACCTATGTTTAATGTATGCCAACCTATGTTTAATGTATACCAACCTATGTTTAATGTATGCCAACCTATGTTTAATGTATGCCAACCTATGTTTAATGTATGCCAACTTATGTTTAATGTATGCCAACCTATGTTTAATGCACCATGCCAACCTATGTTTAATGCACTATGCCAACCTATGTTTAATGTATGCCAACCTATGTTTAATGTACTATGCCAACCTATGTTTAATGTACTATGCCAACCTATGTTTAATGTATACCAACCTATGTTTAATGTATGCCAACCTATGTTTAAGAGTTTAAGTCTGCTTTGGATTTCATGGATGTAACAATATATGCCTATTTTTGAGATGCCTGCGAGTTTTGATATGACTATTTTATATTGGAAGAGCACGAAGACCAATACTTGCACAAAGCACATGCTTGCTCTCCACACACACAAAGTGCACATAGGAAAGTTGGAAAGCACCATTAAATATTCACTTGCATCACCTGACACTCCCCTGACAGTTGCTCCTACTTTCACAATTAGGTCGACCATTCCTCACCTTTATCTCATGGGTCTTTTTCTGGTTAGCATCACTGGTAATTATAAAAATGAACATGCTCAACAAATTTTGAACTGCAACACCAAGCTTTAACCGTTGTTAAATAGTGGAAGACTTATTATTGACTACTTTAAATACTTTCAGATAATGTCTTATTGTAGAATGGAATTAACAGTTTTTCAGTGCAGGAATGGCTTAGTACTAATCTGTTCTAATATTTCATGAGCATTTTATTCTCTAATGAATTTAATATGTTTACATTTTGGTTCATATGTGGTTCATATATTAATAAACTGAAAGCTAAGTAGTAAACTTGGTTGTGAAGTGAATGCTAATCGTATGTAAATGCCCACTTTCTAAATTTCCACTTTAAGCTTAGTGCTGGACACCAGGTTATTCACAGTCCTGAGACAAGTCAGATGGGTTGTCCAGAGACTTGTTTAATTTAATGGAGATCTAAGTTCGATTACCAGAGGGACCGGCGAGAGGAAACGGATGAACTGCTGAGGTGTTTAGGACAAGTAAGATTGGAGCATAGAGGATCAGATGAGTAAGGTCAGGAATTTCTGAAGATGCAAGAGTTTACTGTTGACTGGAAAACCAGTGTTAGAGGAGTTTGAGGCAGGTGATGATGGATGAGTGGCAAAACTGGAGGAAGACCCAAGACTTTGTGGAACTCAAGTTCGATGTAGTCAAGGTACATTGCGGTAACAATGAGAAGAACTTAGATAAAGGTGGTGACAAGGGCATTGGATTAGAGTTGATATAAGATGATATTGTGATATTGGATGGTTAAGTGACGAAGGGTTCACAAGATACCTTGCTCAGGAATATTGTATGGAGTTTTAGGTTAGTGATCGGATTCACACTTCTGCATAAAAATTTCTTTCCATTCGCTCAGTACACAATAGTTGTTAAAAACTGTGACAGTGATAGTTTTAATGATTGCTCCAACATCTAAACTAATGCAGTTAGGTTTAGAGCTGTAGTTATAACTGCATAATTCAGAACTTTAAAACTCTTTTTAATATTGCTTTGGCTTTTTCATACTGACACTGCGCTACTTTTGTCATTATTGTGTGAATTGTTGTTGTAGAGATAGGTGTTTGTTTGATGCTAATAAGGATTACCGTCTTACTTAAGTTTATGTGTTATTGACAGCCTGTGTTGTTTCCATTATGTTATAAGCAATACTCATTCTAAACAAATGACTCTTACTCTCACACTGTGAAGTTCTGCAAAGTAAGTGTCCTAACATTGCTTACGTTTTTCTGACAATGTACAAGACAAGGGAAGACATACTTGAAGGCATTCTTAGTTTGAGTTAGACAAGTGTGAATTGATGCATTTATTGTCAGTTTAACTGTTTGCATTTAATGTACAATTGTACAATTGTACATTTCAAACATGCACATGATTTTCGACACACAGAAACGAATTGGATAGCGTATCTCTGCTATTGAATTCAGTTATTGTTTGCAATTTTGTTTTGTTTTTACTGCTATGGCTCCTCGTTAAGAATCATTTGCATATAATTACGTGATGCAAGTCAGAAGCAAAACCTGTAGTTATCAAGTTCACTGGATGTTGGACCTTGTTGGTGCATGTACAACATGGTGTAAAATAGAGTGAGCTGTATGTACCTAGTTTGGGTGTCAGCAGCCTCCATTGTAGCCTCATTTAAAGTCGATATAGTGCGGTTTTTGAAATACACAGAGCAGTTTTCAAGGTCATATGCTAGGCAAACCATATGAATGATTTTCTCTTTATCCATATGAAGGTCAATTTAATAATTGATTTGTGGGACATGGTGGTGCACGGGTATGCTCGATTCCTTGGAGCAGGAAGGTTGCTGGTTCGAGTCCACCTCAAGCCGCCACATAAGGATCCGAGCAAGTCCTTCACTCACAATTGCTTGTGTGCTACAGCGTGAAACTCTGATTCAGTGTCCGCACTGTAGTCAACAATTGAGCAGAGAGCTTGAAGGGGTGCTATAACAAGTGCTCGTATATATATTGATATAAACTGGAAATCAATGTTAGGCTGATTGGAAAGAAATTAACTTAGAATGAGTTTACTGTAAACTACTGTTGCAAGAATTCTGGAAACAGAGTCAAGAGTCAATTGTGGCCAGACTAAGACCATGCCTGGGTGGAAGGAAAAGATTTCAGAATTTAGGAATGCTACCATACTCATTGATTACTCAAGGATGGTTTAGCCAATAAACAATCCAGAATCCAGTTCAAGTTGTTAGAGAAAATTGTAGGTATTAGGAAAAACTTGTGCAGCTTTGCATGTTGTGATTTCTGTAATGAAAACTACACTTCATTGAAGCATTGAATATTTGGCTGAAAAACATTGTGCTGTAGATCATAATTGTAATGAAACTGTAAGCAATGCTGTTGAGTTTCTTGTGTCTGTCTTCGTTATTAACATGACTGCTTCTTTGACTCGATTGTTCAGGTGAACCAGTCGTGTCATTGACGACGGAGAGTGGAGTTCCGGTGCCAGTGCATATAACAGACAACAAGGACAAGACGTACAAAGTGGAGTTTAGCGCTACCACTGTTGGTACACTGTCTGCTGTCGTCTCCTACGCCAATCAGCCAGTGCCAAAGAGTCCGTTCAAAGTGTCTGTGCAGCCATCTGTTGATGTCAGCAAAGTCCAGGTTAAAGAACTGCCTGCAAGTAAGTTACAACGAAATTTTATGATTTGATACTTGGAAGTTAGTTCCCAGTAAAACGTTTCACAGTAGAAAAAGGTAAAGTTTAAATTAAATCATGTCCTTATATTCTGTTACTGGAATGACCTGTTCCAAACATCAAATGGTACTGGTAGATAAAGGTTTGGTTTCTTTAAAAAATCCACCATAATTTTGGTGACCATAACCTCTGCCATGATTCTGATGATGAAAACAGTGTTCGTACAACTTCAGTAAGCATCAACGTTGCTTCTTTTGTATGCTGCTAACCCTAACGTATTAATCGCTCAAATTGGTAGATGTTAAAGTAAATATAATTCTGAAAGTTTTTATAACTGGTAGATAATTTGCTATATGACACTTTCTTGTGGTCAGAGCTCCTCCTTATGCACTTATAGTCTAGCATGGTTTCTTTGATTGGTGTTTGAAAAGGCTATTAAATATAAAACTCACTGAAAGCTTGGCCATATGATATAAAATGCTTTCTTCTGTTTTGCTGGTCTGATGTTATAGATTGAGCTTTTCAGAATGAATAATTATCTGACTCTTACTTTTGTCTTTGCTTTGTTGCCCAAGGATTTTCTAGTTCACACAGTGAAATGTTGTTAATGCTATAGCTAGGTAGAGTCTTGTCAGGTCAATTTAGGCAACATTTTCACTATGACTTCACTGTAGATGTGCAAATTGAAGATCTGATTTCATAGAGTACACTTTCTCATTAGTTTAGTATGCTGTGAAATGCAAGTCGTACAGCATAAACTTTTAAGACTATTTGTGTCATAAAGTCATCCTCTTGTGCATTGTTTCAGATAAACTATAGCTATTAGTTAATCAATTAGTGAATTGCATAACTGTAATGATCGCTCTGATTGTAGCTATTCCTATTGGAAAGGAAGTTCCATTCAGCATAGTAACCGCTGGTGCTGGTCCAGGTACTGCCAAGGTCAACCTCGTCAGTCCATCAGGCGTGGTCACTGCGTCACCAGTTGAACAAGTACCTGATGGCTTTGTTGGCAAGGTAACTGCCAGAGAACCTGGTCCGCACACGGTTGAGGTGACGTTTGCTGATCAGCCGATTCCTCACAGTCCGTTCGCAGTCACAGCAGTCGCTGTACCGGTTCCTTCGACAGTCGTTGATGCTTCGAAGGTGAAAGCGTATGGACCAGGTCTTACTCAAGGCACTGCTAGCACTCCATGCGACTTCACGATTGATACGCGTGAAGCGGGACCAGGAAGTCTCGGACTTACGATCGACGGTCCAACGGAGGCGAAGATCGAATGCTTTGACAAAGGAGGCGGACTGTTCGACGTTCGCTATTGGCCGACAGAACCGGGCGAGTACACGACGAACATCTTGTTCGATGAGAAACCGATTCCTCATTCGCCGTTCAAAGCTCAGGTCAATCCAGCGAAAATGGTGGATGTCAGTGGAATCAAAACGTACGGACCAGGACTTGAACCTACAGGTAATTGAATTGTACAGGCAACTGATTTGATGTGAGGTCATGTTTTGCTTCAATGTTCATTCTAGACTGCAGTCTCCTGTGATTGCATGGCAACTGATATCAATGTAACACAATAGCATTTTAGTACAAGATAGACAATAGAAATTTATAGATACAATACAATGCGATATCTGGCATAGAGTATCTTTGTACTTTTTTTTAGCATACATGCTGAAACACTTGAGCTGATAGGTGCAGTAATAATCCCTTTGCGCAAACTCAGTGAGACACAAGTCCAAAAATATTTAACATCTATTCATCACAAACGAGATCCTGCATTTCAATCTAAGAGTTCAGTGATAATAAATGGTAATTCAAGGGAAGTGAAGAGATCATCTGTTGAGTTTCAATTGCATTCATTAATTTCTTGAGAGATCGTTACGTACAATGTCAACATATATACTACAATGGTGCAATGGTCATGACAACAAGAGTGTAGTTGAAGTGAAATAAAGGTTCAAGTGATTGTTATGACATGACTTTGTTGTCATTTTCAAAAGTTTGATTGATTGTTATGACAGGACAATGTTGTCATTTTCAAAAGTTCGATTGATTGTTATGACAGGACATTGTTTTTTATCTTCAAAGGTTCAATTGATTGTTATGACAAGACATTGTTGTCATTTTCAAAGGTGTATTCTTGGAATCAGTTTCTGAGTTCACAGTTGACGCCACATCTGTCTCTCCTACGAGTGAAGGTCTCGTCAAAGCGTTGATAACAAATCCATCTGGAACACTTACCGAAGGATTGGTAACAAACAACCATGACGGCACTTACCAGTGTCTGTATACACCTTTCGAGCAAGGTAGGTAACCAGGCTGCAATTATTGGCAATGTTGCTGCAGTGTGTTCAACTCAGGAATATCATCCAATGTTTTAAATAAGTCCCTTCGCTGAATTTGTGTTGTTATTAGAAAAGAGAAGGCTTTTATAATTTTCTTTCTACTGCACTCAAAGAAAAGATGTTTATATTTTTCTTTCTACTGCACTCAAACTGTGTAAGTAAGCTCTGCAGGTTCAGAGACAGGGATCTTTGATGAATGGAAAGTGCATTAGAGAGCAGAGCTGTGTATTCCTGCTTCTGGCCAGCATCTGCTTAGTGGTCTGTGCGAAATTGAATTTGGTCAAACACTTTCATATGATGATGATGATGATAACAATGACGGCAACGATGCCAACGATGATGACGACGATGATATGGGTATGCCAATGCTTTCTCTTGCATTATACCACCTTTCTGGTACTGTCAGCATACTGTTTCATCACAGAGACTTGAGAACCATATTCAATGTTCACTTCGCCAAACAAGAATCGGCTATATGTATGCAAATACAGAAAGACCGACAGGTTACGATTATGTAGCAAATCCTGCAATCATTTAATATTTATTATTGTTTGTGACTGTATTTTACGAGTATCCTGTCATATCTGCAGATATGCTGCTTAATTACACCTATGACTTTCAATGCCATTTGTAATGACATCATCTGATTTTTAAACTCAACTACAGTACTGTCAATATGTTGTCATGTAAGCCTAGTGACTGTCATCATTGTTTCTATGGAGGAATTGAACCAAGTTTCATTGATGTACAGGGTAATCATTTCTTCCTACAACTTCATGTAGAGTATTGTTAACTTTGTCTGGTTGTCTTTTCTTTACAGGGCCAACCAAAATTGACGTTTCCTATGAAGGCATTCGTGTTCCTAAAAGTCCATTCACAGTTGATGCACATCCTGGATGCGACCCTTCAAAAGTCAAAGTCTATGGTCCAGGTGAACTAGCCTCATGTCCTAATTACCAGTTGCTCATGCCTTGATATCTTGAAGTAGCTGCTTAATTGTTTATTATTTAGTCATTGTATTGTAATGAATATGACCATTTGTAAAGCGCTTCTTGCAGCAAAAGCCTTTCAGCAGCGCGTACAGTGCAATTGACCGCAAGAGAAAAGGCAGGATCTGAGGTGATAGAAAGATGACGAAAGACTACCAGAGTAATGTTGAGTGAACTGATGGTGGAAGTCCATTCCTCGAAGATGGACCTATGCAGGCAGACCACCTGGACTGAGTGCTGGCAATCCTGATGCAGGGAACAATTATAGTCAAGCCAAACAGAGGATCTAAGAGGACACAGCGAAGTGGCAGAGAGGGGACGAAGCACGAGATCACAAAGATACTTCGGAGCAATACCCAATTGAGACTTATGAAACAAAACTAGAACTTTGAATTGTGTATGGACATTGGACAGCGAAGTTGTTCAGTCATGAATGTATAGATGCGGGAGCATCAAAGAAGACAGGCTACCAGTAAATCACAAGCATTGAGCACAGACTGTAGAGATGAGATAGGTGAAGCATAGGAAGGCCAACGACGAGGAGGAATCACAGTATGGTTGACTACTCGGTTATTATCAGACAACTGACTTTTTTTAGTGAGTCCTCATTTTAATTAATTATGTGTTTGTCTTCATGTGTCATAGCATCTTCATTAGTTGGCTATTCGGTTTTCTGCAGTTGGTCTCTTCGTTAATGGTCTAGGTTTAAAGGGTGGACAGCCCAATCAGCCACAGAAGTTTACCATCAACACTCGTGGTGCTGGACAGGGTGGTGTTGGTCTGTCCGTTGTCGGTCCAACTGAACCTCAAGTGGCCTGTGTTGACAACCAGGATGGAACGCTCACCGTTGAATATCTGCCAGACACTCCTGGCGACTATGAAATTGGTGTGACGTTTGCTGATCAACAAGTACCAGGTATTCATCTCAATCCGTCCATATTGTTTTATGCGTTTCTTAGATCACGTACGCTTGTTACTGTTGTAGTTTTTTCCACATATGCCGACCACTCGCTCTGTGGTCTGCAGTGACCTGATCATTCCATTCATGTGCACTTCTGTCATGCAACATTGCGCCTTCTCAGTTGAAAAATAGGCTTCATGCCGTCACGTTAGCCACGGTAACTTGTTGAAAGTACCGACTATCTGGAATTGACTTCCTCTAGAGCTCCGTCTCATACCTGGAAACTCTTCACCTACATTTCGTACCTCTACGAAATCTGTTCCTTTCTGCTGTAGTTGGGTCAGGAACAACTCTGAGTGGACATTGTGAAAGGGTTCCACATCAAGTTTTGCTTGATTGATAGATTGGTGATTGATTGGTTGATTGATCAATTGATTGCATGACAGACGATGGCAAAGTTAGCTTTCTCTATCTAACGATTTACAGTCCTACAGAATCTAGGTGAATTTTAATATTAAGATATGCATAGCATTTGATTTGTTACAATTGAGTTGTTTTCATTTTTAACAGGAAGTCCGTTTCGTGTGGCAGTTGCTGAATCAACGCCATTCTATCCAGAGAAAGTGAAGTGCTTCGGTCCAGGACTCAATCCCAAAGGAGTTCGTAAAGGAACGAAGGCTGTATTCTCAGTCATCACGGCTCAAGCTGGTGTAGCCACGCTAGAAGTTGTTACCACGGATCTGAAAACAGGTATCACTCCATATTTTGCACTTTCTAATGTCAGCCTTATTGCAATTCAATTCTGTTTCTTAAGCAGTAATCTAGAATGAAATTAATGAAGGCTGTAATGCTGAAATTGAAGTGTAGCATCAGCTTAGAAAGGCAAGGAACACTGCTAAGGTTGCAACAATTAATGTGGCATTACGCTGTTGGCAATGCCTTGCAGGGTCTTTGCTGACCTTCTCCAAATAAGAGAAACCTGCTTCAGCTTAGATGAGGGGACCAGACAAGTTTCTCTGCGTTCAGCACTTATCCATATGCTCACACATCCGTAATGAGACAGAGTGGACCTTAATGAACCAGCTTTGCATAATGTGAATTGAGTATATAGGTAACCATGAGTCATCCCCTCAGAAGTGAACTAGCCCAATTATTAAGTTAGGACTGAGCATATATTATAATGCCCTGCTGTCTGTTGTAGGTGTGCGTAAACCAGCAACAGTCATACAACGTCCTTCTGGCACATACGATGTGGAGTACACTCCAGATAGCGATGGACCATATCAGCTGGATGTTACGTATGGTGGAAAACCGGTTCTTAACAGGTGAGTAAACAGTGCAGTCGGAGGAAGTTTACATTATAAATATACTAATGACAATAATAATCTTCGTATATTTTCAAATTGACACCACGCTGTATGATTACAATTCATTGTGTGAATAGATGATCACAATTTATTACAAGAGTCAAATTTAACTGTCGGCAGCCATGCAAGGTGCTTATCACATCCTACTACTGATTTGACCAACGCCAACTGCCGAATGGATGGCTTAGTACGGAAGGCAATGGGAAGCTATTCATGCCAGAGGGTTATCATTACCCTAAATCCCCTTCCACTTCCTGCAGGTTAATGCTATAAAAATGTAGTTTGTTGGTTCGCAGCAGTTTATAAAATATATTCCTGCACTGTAGCCACTGACTTCTCTCAGTTCTTCTTTGCTTTGTATTCACTGCCGCTATCAGTCATACGTTTTTTTTATTTTAAAAGATTTTGATTTGTTTTTTATGGTGTTTAGCCCATTCACAACAGAAGTTCAGCCAAGCCAGGACATCACGAAAGTTGCTATAACAGGAGATGGTGTCAAGCCTCATGGAGTGCCTGCCAGTGTTCCAGTTGACTTTACCATTGATACTCGACAGTCTGGTGACGCTCCACTTGAAGTTGAAGTGAAGGTAAGAGGCGTTAAGTCCTTTGCTCGCAATTTGCTCATGTGCTTTGACGTGTAACTCCATTCAGTGTCCGTGCTGTAGTCTGGAGCGCCTCTGAGTAGTTATATCTTGAAGGCGTGCTGTAGCAAGTGCTCATAGATGCATACATACATACAATTCATGATGGGAGGCCTTTACTAAAATTGTTTGCTGCTGTTTAATTGAACAGACGCCACAGGGTGAACGCATCAAACCAAAGGTTGATCCAGTGGGTGATGGGACGTACAAAGTCAGCTACAAACCAGATGATGTTGGTGAATATGTTGTTGACGTCAAGTATGATGGACAGGAAGTACCAAATGCTCCGTTCCGTGTTACAACAGTACCAAGTGGCAATGCTGAGAAGGTCAATGTTCCAGGTGAGTGTTGCTCTCTCTATCTCTCTCATCTCATCTCAGTGCAATGTCGTATCTGTTCACCAGTGACAATTATTAATAATAATAATAATTGCTCATCATTCATTCATTCTTATGCTTAGGTCAGTTAGATAACCATGTATACAATATTTTTGAAAAAATTACTGTCCTTTTAAGGTGCTATTTTAAGTGTACATAGAGCTATACAGGGATGCATACAAAGGTGCATGCAAATATGCATTATATTTAATTATATGCATGTATATAATTATGTGAGTTTTTGAATTGTTAGAATGGGTTACACATTAATTAAAATGGCAGGACTAATGATCCTTCTGCTGTGGATCTTGTGGAGATATGTATGACCATTGACCATTAGTATGCTACACGGGTTAATAATTAATTAGTCGAAGCTGATAATGATGTCAAGTTATGTGTGAGACTGTCATCTTGATTTAGTCTTCGTCTATATGTTTTGTTTCCTCTTCTTTTATGTTTTGTTTCCTCTTCTTTTATGTTTTGTTTCCTCTTCTTTTATGTTTTGTTTTCCTCTTCTTTTATGTTTTGTTTCCTCTTCTTTTATTTTTTGTTTCCTCTTCTTTTATGTTTTGTTTTCCTCTTCTTTTATGTTTTGTTTTCCTCTTCTTTTATGTCTTCTTTTCTTTTGAATCAGCTTAAACCTGCAATTTTATTATTAAAGTCTCATCTGTTCAGATCAGTTGGATAGTGATGTGTGAACTTCTCTTTGATAGGTTCTTTAAATAGCATATACAGGGTGCGGAAAAATAAAGTAATTCCCTTCGGTTTTTAGCCCATATCTTGGCCCAACATACGAATATTTAAATGAGACTTTACAGTCTTAAAGGCAATTCATATTTGCGTACAGTGGTAAAATTTCAAAAACATATTTCAAACAAAACAAAAGTTATATCACTTTTAGTGAGGCCACCCACCGTTTTTTGACGATTCAAAAACGAAACGCAACAAAAAGTAACAATAAAAGATTTTATTAAGTCTCATCTCAAATAACTGTTGTCAAATGAACTTGGTAGTGCTTCACAACTTGTGTTCAATGCTCCCACCACCAGTGCAAACACTTCTTTTGAGTCTCTCTGCAAAGTTCTCGATGGACCCCTGATTAATCTGGCAGATTCCTTATTTACCAATTTCATTGTCATCTTACTAAGTGACTTCTCAGTTACGTGCAGCTACGCTGGTACCCTGTTTCTTTTTTAAATAGCAATAATAATGATCATCCGGCAATGTCAAGGCTATTTGAAAACAATTATTATTTGAGATGAGAAAAAAATCGTGTTTTTGTTACATTTTTGTTGCGTTTCATTTTTGAATCGTCAAAAAACGGGGAGGTGACCTCCCTAAAAGTGGTATAACGTTTGTTCTGTTTGAAATATTTTTCATGAAAACTAACCATCATGTGCCGATATAAATTGTCTTTAAGCGTGTAAAATTTCATTTTGATATTCTTACTTTTGGCCAAGATATTTGCCAGAATAATTAGATTGGTTTTTTGTTACTTTTTGTTGCGTCGCGTTTTTGAATCGTCAAAAAGCGGTCGGTGGCCTCACTGAAAGTGACGTAACTTTTGTTCTGTTTGAAATATTTTGTTGGAATTTGAACCATTGTACGTAAATATGAATTGCCTTTAAGACTGTAAAGTTTCATTTTAAAATTCGTATGTTTGGCCAAGATATGGGCTAAACAACGTAGGGGATTACTTTATTTTGCCGCACCCTGTAGATAAACAATTAAACATACATACACACATGCATACATTGCATGCGTAATTCTCAGAATGAATAATTCCTGTATTGAGTGAATGAACATACGATGCCTATGATGCATATTAAAGTGTGGATTGCACGTTTAGAAAACATTCGGCCGCAGTTGGCAGTTGGCGAGACGAATACGATAACTGTGCGGAAGTCAGAGGCAGGCGTCGGCAACATCACTTTCCAGATCAAGAAAGTGACATCAACGACTACTACGACTACCACTACAACTACGATCAAGGATGTCGAGTACTCTGTGGTTGACAACAATGACGGAACCGTTACAATCAAGTACACTCCTCTCGAAGAAGGAACGTACACGGCTGACATCAAATTCGGAGGAGTAACCGTTCCACACGGCCATTTCACTCAACAGGTTCGATTGACTTTTCTAGACTCTTCTCCATCTCCAAATTTGTACCTCTCTTATTTTGTCACTTAAAAATATTGCTGTCACTGTCTTTATATCTCTGTTTGTATCACTTTGTCTCTGTCCCAGTCTGTCCCTGAATCTCTTTCGGTCTTCCCCCCCACCATCCCTCTTCGTCGTCATCATCATCTTAGTATATGATGATGAAGCGTGTGTTTCTGGATAGGTTGCAAAGGTGACTCAGGAGCAGGTGAGGGTCGTTGAGCAGCACCAGTTGCACTCTGAGGTCGTGTCAGCAACGTCGTCGGAAGTTCGTCAAGTCGACTTTCCTTCGATTACAGTTGGTCAAGATGTTTCGCAAGTGTCAGGTCAGTCGTCGTCGTCATTATTACTTCATTTTCATTTTCAACGTGTTAAACAACAGAATTATTACTTCAATCTTTGCTGTTTGCCAATTAAAAGAAGTGCCTGAAAGTTGGAAGTTATATTTGACCAGAATCAGTAGATAGATATTATACTGTGACCTAAATCTACTGCCAGAAAAATAATTATTATTGCTTGATTTCAATGATAATGGCATGTCTAGCCTTAGTTGTTTAAAACTTGTGTGCAAGCTTTTTATGATTCAAGAACGCTGCTTTTACACCCAGTTCAAGCCACACGAGGGGTCAAGTGAAATTTTAAAAAAATCAATACCCTTACATACTTGATTTTGCTAGAACCGAAGAAAAGATGTAGAGATAGGCCAAGAGGCAGTCACTATCTACACCTCATGATATAGATTATGAAGGAAGGTGAGTAGCCAGTCCTCTCCCTTGCTGCCTGTTCTTCCCACTTACAGTGTACGGTCAAAGTGTTCATTACAGCTGCGTTGGTTGTGAAGAGCAAGTGGAGACAAAGTCTAGGAAGTTACTTCGAGGATTTGAACTTCCAACCTTTTAGTTGACAGTTTTGTATTCAAACCAACCACTCTTCAGCAGCTCTTCATTTAAGTTTACATTGGATGATGGTCAGATAGTGACTTCCCCTTGGTGCTAGAATGCTATTAATTACAATTCATGTGTCTATACCAGTTTAGATGCTTTGTCAGCAGTTCTTGTCTCATTAAAATTTAACGAGACAAGAAAAAAATAAACAAATATCGGATCATTTAATCCTTTACGCGTTTGCCCCGAGAATATCCGCTGAAAACGGCCTGAAAATTTAAAAATAAACTGGTAAAGGGTTAATGGTCAGATATTTTGCTTATTTTTTAAAAACAAGTCTTTAACTTTTGAAGCCTTCTTGTTGTTTCTTTAATAAGTTTTGAAATTTTTTACAGCTATCGTAACAACACCATCTGGCCAGAAACAAGTTCCACGAATCATTGACAATAAAGACGGAACAATAAAAATCGGATATCAACCAACAGAGATTGGTCAGCATGTTCTGCAGACTTTCTACAGCGGTGTTCCCATCCCAAGTGGCACGTACAACTTCTATGTTCACTCGACGAAGCCGGGTCAAGTGAGTGCGTTTGGACCGGGTCTCATTGGTGGAATAAGTGGCCAATCGACTTCATTCACTGTTATCACTAAGGACGCTGGACCAGGTAAGATTCGTCTTTCACTGGATTTGTCTGAGCAAAACTTCATACTTCTCAAATCTAATCTTTATTTATCCTTACTTTTTTTTCTTTCAGTTGCTGCATGTTTTTCCTGTAGATTTTCTTCAGATCAGTCCAGTTCTGATGGTGCTTTCTGAATAGTTTTTCAATTCCACCTAACTGCTCTTGTTTCTCATACGTGAGCTTCATAAATAGGCTGAACTCAAAGTTGTATTAGTGTATGAAGTAGACAGTTGAACAATGTACTGACATATAATATCAACAATGTCGGAGTCATTATTTAATTACTCGTTTTTGTTCTTAATGATTTCAATTTCGCTTCGGCTAGACATTTATTAGTTACACCTACATCATTTTAAACAAACAAACAGATATACATGCAATGTCATGAATATGTGCATATGTATGTAAATAGAAATAAACGTGTATAAACTGTATATATACATACAAATAGACATACAAACACATATAGACACAGACCTGCATACTTGCTGCTGCTGCTGATGATGTTGAATAAGAATCTGGTTGATATATTTTGTCTCACAATGCATGATGATGCTGTGTTGTAGGTGGCTTAGGTTTAGCCATTGAAGGTCCATCGAAGGCTGAAATTCAATGCAAAGATAACAAAGATGGCACCGCAACAATCACCTACACACCTGTTGCACCTGGAGATTATAAGATCATCATCAAATTTGCTGGTCATCTCATTGCTGGAGCTCCGTACACTGCGAGAATTACACCAGCACGTAAGGACGTCAGCTTCCAACTCAGACAGTTTTTGTGCATCTTGAAATTTGCGAATGGGATTCACTTTACCAACTGAATGCACTCTCATACATGTATGCTACAGAGAATATTCAACAGATGCCATTTGATTAAGTTTTATTCAGCATGCTTATATACCATCTAACTAATGTTGAGTAATTGTCAATGCTTAACCAATAACTGGTTCGGTTCGAACTCAAAGCATTGCTGTTAAGCAAACTCTAAGAACACTAAATAAAACCAGCATCAGGATGTCCTCTCTGCTGCCATAAGTTGCTCATTGCTGCCGTCTTGAGCTCCTGCAGTTCACCTGCAAACCATGCCACTCCGCCATCAGCCAAAATACTACTTGTAGCTGCTAATTCATGCTGCCATTGGCTGTGTTGGGACTTTTGCTTGATACTCACAGATAGAGAGCACACACATGGCACGAAGCAATCCAATGACTGACTAAGAGGTACACTACACAAGAGGACAAAAGTCTATTTAAGTTGATGCATCAGTGAGAAGGAAGAAGTTATTTGCCTGGAAAGTCTGTTGAAATATGATCTCAGAGGTGGATTGAAGTTCATTGATTCATTTATTTTGACAGCTGGTCAGGAGCCAAGCAAGCAGTCACACGTGACACTAGGAACGTCGCGACAGATGTCATTGACTGTCACAGAAACAGACTTAACGAATCTGAGTGCAACGATCCGAACACCATCAGGAGCTGAAGAACCAGTTGGTCTGAAGAAGCAACCAAATGGACAACTTGGTGAGTCGGCTTCACTCAGTCAGTCTGTAAGATAACGATCAGAATTATTTCATTTGCTGCTAATTCTTTCAGTTTATGTGTAAAGTGTCCAACCAATCAGGCTGCAGCATGATGCAGTCTGTTGCCTTTGAAAGATTGATGTTCTTTTATGTCCAAACTTACACTCTAGTCGACAAAATTCTAGGTAGACGCACAGAAAATAGTCCCTATTGCCTGATTGCTCCTCTGGTTTCCTGTGGGCATCGGGACTTCATCCACCAAGTCTTTCTTCTTTCAGTCTCTAGTCAGTCTTGTGAGGATTCTGTCCATTACTCAAAGAAGTTTAAAGGCAAAAAAGCCAGATTTAGTTAGTCCTTCATTAGAAATCGATATGTAGTGATTGATAAGACACTGTTTAAGTATTCATGGCAATCATTGCATAGCTAGTTTCTGTGTGGCAATTTGTGTGTCATGTTCTAGTGTCCAGCTGTGAAGTAATTCAAGGGTTAGAGTTGGAGACTAGTAGCTTTGCTTTATATTGCGGGAAAGAACAATTCTGTAGAAAAGTTTTGGATATCAGTGATCAATTAATTATCTGTCATTATTGAGTTGATTTGATTTGCAAATGAAGTCTTGAGACTTTGATTTGTTTTGACTTACTTAACTTATGACTATGACAGCCGCCTAGCTATGGAAAATCTCCACATCTCTCTCTCTCTTTGGATTTGTGTATAGCCTCTTGTATGGACCAACCCATCTCCTGACAGTCCTCACGTATCATGTCGAACCATCTCTTCTTTGGTATTCCTTTCTTCCTTTTTCCATGCACATATCCGTTGAACGCTATCTTTGGATATCTCTCATCTCACATTCCGGTTACGTGGCCAAAGTGGTGTAACCATTTTCTCTGAATTTTGTGTATTATATCATGCTGAATATTCAATCTGTTGTATATATCTGTATTTCTTATCCTGTCCCTTCTCGTGACTCCCTCTATCTTTCGTAGGCACGCCATTTCAAACACCCTCAACCGCTGCTTCTGTTTCTCCCTCAGCGTCCAAGTCTCCGAATTGTACAACAATGCACTCAGCACCAACGTCTCATACATCTGAACTTTTGTGGCCTTTCCTATTTCCTTCAAGCTCCAAACCTTACCCAGCACCTATAGTATTCCTCTGGCCAGACTGATTCTTCTGTCCATATCTTTTTCAGATTATCCATTTGTGCTAATGATTCTCCCCAGATACACGAAGCTCTCCGTCTGTTCTAGTTGGATATCTACATTGGCAGCTCATCCACTTCTAACTGAAATTTGATGTTGCCCCTTCCGAGGAACTGGCTTTCCGTTTTAGTACAATTATACTCATCCCCCATTTCCCGACTCACATTTCATAGTCACTTGAACCACTTTAGTCAGCGACTCTTGTAGTCCATTTGCTTGTTACGCCGGTAGGGCGATATCAATCCGCATATCTTAGGTCACTTATCGTCTGACCTCCGTTCATCGCTCCTTCCTTCGTTCCATCCAATGCCATAGCCATGATTAGTTCCAGGAATATGTTAAATAGCAGAGGCGACAAGATGCATCCTTGTAGTACTCCCACAATAGTTTTAAACCAATCTGACAGCTCTCCGTCCACCCTTACTGCACTGAAAGTGTCCTCGTAGGCATTTTCCAGTATTCTTATTATTTTCTCTGGATATCAGTAATGTCTCATAACTCTCCACAGTTCTTTTTTCCAAACACTGTCAAAAGCTTTTCGAAAATCTATATAGCATACATAAAGTTTTTTCCCCAAATTCTTCATATTTCTCAGCCAGCTGTCTTAGAGTGAAAATCTGATCTTTTGTGCTACTGTACACCCTGAATCCTGCCTGAGCTTCCGATAAAATCTCTTCTGTCCTCGTTTTAATTCTCTGTAGTATTATTGTTGATAAAACTTTACTGCTATGACAGAGCAAGCTTGTGCCTCTATAATTTGAGCATTCTAATTTATCATTTTTGTGTGTATAGGGATAACACTGAACCGCGTCCAGTCCGACGGTATTTCCTCCCTCTCCCATACCCTTTGACAAAGTCTATGCATGATTGTCTGTCTTTTTTGGGTCGTCATACAGTTTATCAAAATATTCCTTCCATCTGCTTTTAACATCCTCACGATCAGTCAGTATTTTCCATGTTCATCCTTGACATCCTTGACTTGCTTTACCCTCGGAGCATGCGATTGCGTAATTCTTCTTATGCCCTCATAGACTGCTCTTGTTTTGTTGTTGGCTCTATTTTTTTCAATGTTGTTGCACATTTCTTTTATGAACTTTTCTTTATCGTCTCTTTTTCACGATTCGGCATAGGTAATTATGCTGCTTTGCGATGTCTGGACCTTCCTTTCTCTTGTTTTTTTATATCTCCTTCTTTCATCCATAAGTTTGAGCGTTGCCTCTGACAGCCATTCCACGTGACTACTCCCCTCTCTATAACCCAGTATTTCTTCAGATGTTTCTTGTATTATGTGTTTTACCTTATTCCATTCCTCTTCTACTCCCTCAACTTCCTCCGTCATAGTCGTTTCCCATCTCTGATTTCTCCTTGCTTGATATTCACGTCTAACAGTTTCAATCTTAAGTTCATCAATATTAATCTTTTTGTTCTTTTTAACTGATTTCTTTACTTTGAGCTTGAGTCTTATGTTCATCATCAATTGAATTATTTAATTGATGGTCCGATCCTACATCCACACTTGGAAATGCTCTTCTCTCTCTCTCTCTCTCTCTCTCTCTCACACTACCCAATAGCCTTCTATTGACGACAATGTAGTCAATAAGGTTGTGTGTATGTCCATTAAGTGCCTCCCATGTTCATTTTCTGTTCGCCCTGGTCTGCTTGAATCTTGTGTTTGTTATGATCATACACATAACCTTTTTTTATTTATTTATTCTCAATTTCTATAGCGCCCCTTCAAGCTCGCTACTCAGAGGCGCTCCCGACTACAGCACGGACACTGCATCGGAGTTTCATGTCGAAGCGCCCAAGCAATTGCGAGTGAAGGACTTGCTCAAGGTCCTTACGTGGCGAATCGAGGTGGATTTGAACCTGCAACCCTCTGGCTGCTAGGCAGTGAACATACCCACTACACCACCATGCCCCACTACATTATCATCAGTAGAAAGCTATTGGGCAGTGCGAGAAATAGCAGAACATTTTAAAGTCACTCCCCATCTCTGATTTACCATTGCTTGATATTCACAGCTGACAATTTCATTCTCAAGTCCATCGATATTAACCTTTTTTTTGTTTTTAACTGATTTCTTTACCTTTAGCTTCAGTCTCATGTTCATCATAACCAACTGATGCTACATCCTATTTTTATCATAAGTCTTTGAGCCTATAATTATTATGTCGCACAATGGATGGGTGAAGTTTTCAAAGCTGAACTGGATGTTTTAGGAAGTTCCTGACAGGCATCTGTTGATTGGAAATGCTGAACTCTGTTAATTGTTGGTGGAAAGAGATCATCAGGAGGTCGGACTAAATTATTTGCATGATTTTTTGAATGTGATGTCATTCATCTTTTGAGCTACGGTCTACTTTTCAGGAATCTCGTTTACCCCTCGTGAGGTGGGTGATCACTGGGTCAGCGTATTTCGCAATGGTCAGCCAATTCCTGGCTCACCTTTCAAGATTGTCATCAGCAGTGCAGAAGTTGGCAATGCCAAGAAGGTCAGAGTGTCTGGCAAAGGAATCGCAAATGGTGTGGCTAATGAAGTGAACGAGTTCACCATCGACACCAAAGAAGCAGGTGAGAAGACAAGGAATGTCTGATCATATCAAACATTTTCTTTGCATGTAATTAGATAAATTGTGCTGGAAAAATTGCTAAAAAGTGAACATCTGCTTAAATTCCTGAGTAAGACTAATCAAATGATGTGACAGCAATTACGTGTATGTTACTGTGACTGTAAAACCGTCACACAGTTGGAGAAAACTTGAGAACTGGCTTTGCTTAAAAAAACTGGATTGAGCTTGAGTTGTTGAATGATTAGTTGAAATTACATGTTACTATCACAGTTAGTAAACAGTCGCAGCTCTTTTTTGTAACAATGTAGGTCTCTTGTGACTATGTTTGAAAAATCAGGAGTAAAGTTTATCACAGCTATGACCTCCACCCGGACCACCATGGACTACTTTTATGGACAACCCTTTTGACTCAATGCAGCGCTCATGAATAAGCCGGTGCCCCACGCTTGGCTTTTAAGTGGCGCTTTAGAAATTAGGAGATTATGATTATGATTACGACCTAATATAAGTTTATGCACAGTGGAATCATGAATATTCATAAGTTTACTGAAGTGCATTTGTGTACCATTTGTCAGATTGTTTTTCTCGAATAAACGAATGTGTGTATATATATATATATATATATATATATATATATATATATATATATATATATATATATATATACCACTGGGCTCCAATTTATTCATTCATTCGTTCATTCATTCATTCATTCATTCGTTCAAGTATCTATATACCACCTCTTCAAGGAAAATCTCAGAGGTGCTCCCGACTCCAGCACAGCATGAAAGAACGGTTTTCAAGTGCTTATAGAATGTGTCAGAGACTGATCTAGTGGAGCTGAAGATAATTGATGAAGTCTTCAATAAAAACCAATGAAGATGAATATTTGCATGATTTTAAGCACATGCCCTCATTTTAGGATGTTGTATTAAGTTTAGGGCTCAAAAGAAAACTGAACATAGAAACTTATTGAAGCACTACATAATGACTTGAAAATTTGATAGGATAAGCAGCAAAGAGTTAATATGCAAAGAACTCAATTGAGCCAATTTATGTTTATCTGTGTTTTGATTGCAAATTAACTCTTTTTCTTTTGGTATATTTTTCAGGAGTTGCTGCATTGTCGCTGTCTGTCCAAGGACCTAGCAAAGCAGACATCAAATGCAGAGACAATACAGATGGAACAACGCTTGTGACGTACAAACCAACTGAACCAGGCAACTACCAGATGACTGTCAAATACGGAGATGAACATGTACCAGGTCAGTGCTTAACCTCTTTCCACAAAACTTCACAGCTATTGTGGAATGACGGAATCTGATGTTTGCTTTCATATGCTGTGATTGGTTGGTTTGTGGGGGACAATGGGAGATCCTGTCTAGTTGTCATAATCGTTAGAATCTAAAACGAATCTTAAACTAAACTGACACTATCTGTGCATTCATCAGTTGATTGTCACTACCCCCATCATCAGTCGAGACTCATGTCTTAAATATGAATCTCTGATCAGAGCACAACTTAGCTCGGAGCTGAGAAATGCCACCTGAAAAAGATGGATTTCGCGTTGACCGTTTGATGTGGAAAGAACCTACATAGGAAAGGATGTGAGGACTCTGAGAGGCTAGACAATGAAGACAGTCACCTGTCATGTCTGCAGAATCTTCAGGGTGGGGTAGTAATAGGATTAGCGAATTAAGGCAATGTTAGACACTTTGTCCTACATTGCTTCAGCTAATCCGATGTTAAGGAATATGGCAGAAAATTAGGCATAACAATGTATCATTGCTCTCCCAGTCCAGGCCTGCATCAAAATCGGAAATGTCCAGAACAGGCATTTATTCCTGACGCTCACAGATTCTAGCATGAGATATGTCAAGAAATATGCAACAAATTTGTTGCATGCTTCTTGGTAGATATGTGTTACAGCAGCAGCTAATCTTTAGTTGCATGCATTGCAGTTTGTTTGGTGACATTACATCTTTTTAGTGGTTGGTATTCATAACTCAAACATGATAAAAATTATGAGAAAAGTTAATTGGATGATTTTATTAACAGGAAGCCCGTTTTCGTTGAATGTTGGAGGAGTGCCATCAGGACGTGTGACTGAACGTATCGTAAGACAACAGCAGGCTGGCAGCATAAAGACGGCTGGCAGCACTTGTGAACTGAACATCACAATGGCTGGTAGGTGGATGAAATCATCACCAGCATCATCAGCAGCAGCATCAGTTCAATTGTACTAGGATTCAATGATAAACTAAATGCAGCTAGCATAACAAAAAAGGAAGGTGAATGTTTACTTGTTTTGTGTTTTGACAGTTTTTAATGCTCTCAGTAAGACCTTACATGAACCATCTTGCGGGTCAATTTTTCTGTCCAATTGGTCAAAACTTTTGAATCGAATACACTTTTTAAAGAAACGAAAAAAGATCTAAAAGAAACCGCCATGCGCTTGCTAGAGTTTACTACGAAAGTTCACTGGCAAACTGTTTGCTCCCAAACTTGTAGAAGTGTGTGTTGAAATGAATGAGTTCAGAGGCTGGGATACATGAAACCCAATGCATGCAAACATTTGTTAGCTATGTTTATGATCAACCTGTTACCGGAACACAGTTGATGCAAACCGAAATCTTCCTTATTGCACAATACTGACCAATCCTATTTCATGAACCCTCATAACCGTGGATCTCTTCAAGAAAATATATGTTGTCTATCATTTTTTGCAAAGGAATCAATATTCACGACATAGAAGGGACAGTGACTAGTCCAACAGGGGTTACTGAGAAGTGCGAGGTTGTTGATCTTGGTAACAACCGCTACACAATCAAGTTCTTCCCTCGAGAAACTGGAGTTCACACTGTCAGCCTGAAGAACAAGGGCTTACACATACCAGGCAAGTAGTTATATAACATGTGTCCGCTGTGACCATTATTTTATTACTGACTGACTTCTTCTTTAGCAGTATCACAATTAAAAGATTTGATCAGGTTTTTAAACTGCTATTACTTCCGTGAAATGCAATATTATTATTACTATTATTATTATTATTATAATTTCCACTGAAGTATCTATGATCCCTCGGGATTGCAAAAACAATTAGCGAGGCAGTTTTGCAGATGGAAAAAATGCTGAAAGCGCCTGCGTTGAAGCACTGAATATTCAGCGCGTGTTGTTATTGTCATTATTATTATTTTATCATCATCATCGTCGTCATCATCATCATTTATCATCACCATTGTTGGCATCGTCGTTGTTGTCATCATCAGGGACTTAAATGCTCTCATTCTGGTTATTGATGTTGTTATTATTATTATTATTATTATTATTATTATTATAACTTCACCATTTATTGAAAAAAACACTCAAGCCGAAAATAAAACTAAAAACAGAAAAGCATAAAGTGCATTATTATTATTATTATTTTTTTTTTAAATTTTTATATTTCATTACTAATTATTGTTTAAAAACTAGTCCGGAATTGTCAGGCCTCGTCTTCATGGTTTGAACAGAAAGAGCCTCGGAAGGCCACGGCATTAATTATTATTATTATTATTATTATTATTATTATTATTACTACTACTACTAAATCAAATCAAATCAAAACTCATTTATTCAAAGAGATCAAATGCCAAAAAAACACTCAAATAGATCAAACGAAATAATATAATAAAGCACATAAGAATTGAGTAGCTAAAATGTTAGTGTAAAGTGATAGAAAGGATCCCTAAGAATAGGTAGCCCAGAAAGGGTGTGAACCCGCTAAGCCTGGGCAACCACATCAGGCAGGGAGAAATCAGATGGTGGAGAGCAAAGTAAATTGAGTGTGTGGCGAGGCAATAGGAAAACGAGTTGAGCAAGGAAGAATAGTAAAGGGCAGATGAGAATGGTCGTAGTAGAAAGTCAAGGCAAAACAAAAGTTAGAGGGTAAGTGTGTACATTCACAAAAATAAATTAAGCTATAAACGAAGCGGATGAATTAGGTAATTCGATAGTAAATAATAGGTGCAGACAGCATGAAGGCATAATACGATAGCAGACTTAAGCAGTTTGAACAACAGTGCAATTGATAAATTAACAACAGCAAAAAACATTACAAATAGTCAGTAATATACAACTTTATATAAGTCCAGCTACAAGCCATCTGGATTGGCAAGTCATAATAATATTATAATAGACAGAGGGCAATAGCAATTGAAACAAAAGCTAGGAAATTATATCAGATTCAATAAGAAACTTTTTAAGTCGGATTTTAAAGAGGAGGGTGGACCTTAGGTCGGATATGTAGATTGGGAGGGCATTCCATATCTTAGGTCCTAGGTATTTTTACTACCTACTACTACTACTACTACTACTACTACTACTACTACTACTACTACTACTGCTGCTGCTGCTGCTGCTGCTGCTGCTGCTGCTGCTGCTGCTGCTGCTGCTGCTGCTGCTGCTGCTGCTGCTGCTGCTGCTGCTGCTGCTGCTGCTGCTGCTGCTGCTGCTGCTGCTGCTGCTGCTGCTGCTGCTGCTGCTGCTGCTGCTGCTGCTGCTGCTGCTGCTGCTGCTGCTGCTGCTGCTGCTGCTGCTGCTGCTGCTGCTGCTGCTGCTGCTGCTGCTGCTGCTGCTGCTGCTGCTGCTGCTGCTGCTGCTGCTGCTGCTGCTGCTGCTGCTGCTGCTGCTGCTGCTGCTGCTGCTGCTGCTGCTGCTGCTGCTGCTGCTGCTGCTGCTGCTGCTGCTGCTGCTGCTGCTGCTGCTGCTGCTGCTGCTGCTGCTGCTGCTGCTGCTGCTGCTACTACTACTACTACTACTACTACTACTACTACTACTACTACTACTACTACTACTACTACTACTACTACTACTACTACTACTACTACTACTACTACTACTACTACTACTACTACTACTACTACTACTACTACTACTACTACTACTACTACTATTAACAGACTAACAGTTAGTAGTGGCCGGTCAGTTATTTGTTGGCATTAATATTAAATACCGGTAGTCATCATTGTTGTTTCTATTTGTAATATCTATGAGTTCATTGATTTGGTTGAACAAAGAATTACAATCCTCTCTTTAAATCATTAGACTTTCTTTTATGATATGTAGCTAATACTTGGTTACCCTGGTTTAATCTTCAGAAAACAGTTTTCATTCAAAACATTCTTGATTGTTTTGTACATTAAACCTGGCAGTGGCAGATGTACATGTAAACTGATTAAATTATTAGGCAAATGAATTTGAATAAATTGTTAAAATTTATTTCATCTTTTGTCTTTCAGGAAGTCCGTTTCAGTTCACAGTTGGTCCGATTATTGGAGGTGGTCCGGAGAAAGTGCGTGCAATTGGATCAGGATTGGAAAGAGGAGAAGTGAACAAACCAAGTAAGCTAATCGAAATATGTGCGTCTGCTGTCGTGTGTCTGATCATCTGCACTGCTGCAGTGACTCTTAAGAACCGCTTACAAGCGATATGTAACAAATTATCTAAGCAAATATTCATTTAAGCCTTAACTCAAGACTTAACTTTCTCCAATAACAAGCCTCACTTTGTTGATGGCTGTCTCAAACTTTCATGTGTGCCATGAGTTGATAAGTTGAGCGTTGCATAAACAGGGAAATCTTATTGGTCAGACTCTGACTTCCAGTAAACTATTTCTTGGAAATCACAGATGAAATGTTGTTGCAGATCCATTCACCATAATCACAAGAGAGGCTGGAGCCGGAGGATTGTCGCTTGGTATCGAAGGTCCTTCGAAAGCAGTAATTGACTTCAAGGACAGAGGAGATGGAACGAGTGATGTGTCCTATGTAGTTACGGAACCAGGTCAGAACTTTCAGATCAACCTTTCTCTCAAGCAGCCACATTATTTTGAGTTGTCTAAAGCATTATAATACACAACTTCTTTACCTTCTACGTTTTAACTCCAAAGTTTTATTGGAGCAATTGTTTTGAACTAATTACCAACACTTCACATGCATATTAATTCATTACATTGGATATTCTTTAAATGATTTTCAAATCTGCCTTACAACTCATGAAATAGATTTTTCGATAAGCTGACCTTATCACTGCTCTTTGCACACCGTTCATACCAGAAACTGTTGCGTTAAATCAATTTGTTTGCCTTACATATTAATACACTATAATTATGTGGGCACTATACGATTACGTGGGCGGCAAAAGAAATGGATAGGACATATCTTAAGGAGTGACGCCCTACTAAAAGACATCATTGAGGGAAGAATGGATGGGAAAAGTATGCGAGGTAGACCAAGAACAATTGTGCTGGACTGGATGCTGACAGAAGATGGATACAGTGGATTGAAAAGAGATGCACAGAACAGAGAAAAATGGCATCATTGGACATACGAGCCTGCCTGAGGGCAGAGAGCATGAAGAAGAAGATTAATGCAGTGTCGGTTTTTAGGCATTCTCGGTGGATGTCCAGTTCAGAACATTCTATCAGTCTTTGACTCCTCTGTCTCAACTTCCTTGCCCACCCCAGTCAAATGTCACGTTTCCTGATCTTTCACAATTCAAACTGACTTCTCCAACTTATGGTCTTATCTGAATATGTTTTCGGTTAAAGTAGCTTTTGATTGATTCATTGTGCACTGTGATAATGGTGATATAAAAAATCACTAGATTAGATTAAACTCAGGTGAATGCTCATTACTCTACATAGGGCCTACCAGGCCCTACCTGCTGCCCAGTGAACTTACCCTTGATCATGAATCAAATAGTTTGAATCAAATAGTTTGAATCAAATAGTTTGAATCAAATATTTTGAATCAAATAGTTTGAATCAAATAGTTAGGCAATTCTGATTTTCCTGTTGAGTTTGAATGTTTTCAAAATTTCAAAATCAAATGAAAATTTGAGAAACTTTGTTGTCGTTGTTGTTGTCAGGTGAATACATTGTGACTATTAAGTTCAACGACCAGCACATCCCTGACTCACCTTTCAAGGTCTACATACTACCAGCAGCAGGAGACTCCAAGAAACTTCATGTGCAGAACCTGCAACAGCGCGGCCTTCAGGTGATTATTATTATTATTATTATTGTAGCATACCTATATTGCTCCAGTATATATCAATCAATCGATCCAATCAATTATTTTGTGTAACCAACGAATCATTTTACAATTTATTACTATTGCTGGCAGAATGAGAGCGTCAGGGCCGGATTAAGCAATGTGGAGGCCCTGTTCGGGAAATTGTTTTTAGTCATCTGGCGAAATTTTTCGGGAACATCATACCATTTCATCCGCCAAAAAAGTTGATGACCTTTTTTTTGTCATCTGGCGAAATTTTTCAGGTAAATAGTCGTTTCACTGAAATTTGCTCCTGAAAATTTTTCTCCCCGCCCCCTAAAGTGTGGGGAAGTGTGGGGGGCCCCTGTTCGGCCGAACATGTTGAACATGCCTTAATCCGGCCCTGGAGAGCGTAACCCTTTCTTAGCATGTGTGTGTGTGTTATATAGTCTCAGTATTTCATTTAATCTATTTGCTCAGCAGCAGTCTATTCAATATAGTCATCAACAAATCGGAGGCCGATTCAGTTGGTAACATAAGGTCAGTTATTCAATCGCAATCAAAGAATTCTGACCTGCTGAGGAGTTTCTGTATGATGATCCTTGCATCTGTCACCAGGCAGTGGTGTGATTTGTCAGTGGTGCATGTTGACTGTGATGCAAGTGCAGTTAGTTGCCCAATGTATTGGCTGTGAGTTTGTGGCACCTTGGGTGTGGCGCAGTGGCCCATTGCTTTTCTTTCATTTTGATACAGCTTGTTTTTAAAAGAATTACATAATTATTGTAACTGCATGAAATTCTTGGCGTTGTACTGACTGACACCATTCTTTTGTGATTGCAAAGGTCAACACTGCCACGCAGTTCACAGTTGATTTCAATGGTGCCCAAGGTCAGCTGAAGGCCAAGGTGATAGCTCCATCTGGTGTTGAAACAGAAGCCACTGTCAGTGAAGTACAGAAAGGTAAATGCTATCTATTCATCATTGACTCTAGTCAACTTTTAGTTTTCTTTCATTTATAGAAACTAAATAAGAACAGAAGTTGGTTATGTGGACAAACTACGTTGCTATGTAGTTTGTGATGTATGTTTTAGAAATTAATGACTGAATAATAATAACGTGGACAATACTTACATCTGTACAAAATTCTTTGGCTTTTCCGTTGAATGTTTCTCATTTTCTGTGTGTAGGTCGTTTCGCTGTGAATTTCGTGCCACGTGAAAGCGGCGTGCATTACGTTCATGTCACTCTCAACGGCAATCATGTTCCTGGAAGTCCATATCCGGTTCAAGTTGGACGACTGGATGCGGACGCAAGTCGTGTCCGCGCTTATGGAGATGGACTCCACAAAGGACAAACTGGTAAGATGACTGCTGAGATCCATTTTTGAATACCAGTGCGAGATTTCCTTTCAGAACATCGTACTCTTCAGCGCACATGTTGTGACTACATACAATCTATAACCGTTCAAGTCCTTTTCTTTCCTCAGGCATCATATAGAGAAATCTCCATTCAGTATGTATGTATGTATGTATGTGTGTATGTATGTATGTATGTATGTATGTATGTATGTATGTATGTATGTATGTATGTATGTATGTATGTATGTATGTATGCATGCATATATGTATGTATGCATGCATATATGTATGTATGTATGTATGCATGATTGTATATATGTATGACAATTCTTAGCATAGTGTCTCGCAAATCTCATTCCGTCATATTTTCTGTTATGCTGTTTCTGCCAGGATGGCAGACTTGCAACAAACAACATAATTATGTTATAGTTTTATTAAGTGTCCATTATCACCCTTATGACTTTAATACAGAGTAACAAAACTCAATGTCTAGTTTCATAATTTTAATATATTTATGAATTTATTACAATTACTCCATTGTTTGCAAACATAATACATTCTTTGTTGGCCACAATTGCCAATATCCATAGAAAGGCTATGAACTGACACAAAGTGATCTGTTTCCTTATAAGGTGCTCATGGTTTCTGTGTTGGCACAGGTCAAGTATGCAAATTCATCGTGAATACATCGAATGCCGGTTCTGGGTCTTTGTCAATTGGAATCAGTGGACCGTCAAAGATTGAACTGACCAGCCGTGAAGTGGAGGAAGGCTACGAGTTCAGTTACACTCCTCTGGCTCCTGGCGATTACTTTATCACGATCAAATATGCTGGCAATACTCACATACCAGGCAGCCCATTCAAGGCGCACATTGAAGGTAAGCAGTGAAAATATAATTGCGTTTCCGGGATTTGTTTTGGTTCATTTAACTCTTTTGCTGAGAAAAAACTCTAGAGCATGGTTTCAGCTGCATTGCTGTACAAATGTCACACTTAAAAGCTGCATGCTTAAAGTTGTTGGATTTTCTGGTGGTGAAGATACTGTTATATGCAATCACTTGACTGTTTCTGTAGGGGCGGGAAAACCAGCAGAATGGGCAGAACAGTCTAGCGTGGTGGTAGAAACTGTTACGAAGACGACAACAGTAACTCAGCAGTTCGCAGGTGGACCGCCACCAGCAGCAGCAGCAGGAGCAGCAGTTGCCGTGACAGAAGGCGATGCTAGTAAGGTGACTGCGATGGGTAATGGCTTGCAGCAGGCGGTCGTCGGCCAGGAATCTGTTTTCATGATCGATGGATCGAAGGCCGGTAAGGGAAGAGGAATTTTTTACAAGTAGCAGTTAACTGACTGGTAGGAGGAACAATATTATCTCAGCAGACTATTCAAATATTATGACATGTTTAACTAAGAACATCTCCTCCTCCTCCCTTCTTCATCCTCAGCTTAGCACAACAACAGTACTGTCAACTAACTCTGAAGCTGTAGTCAACAATGGACTTTACGTGGTGTGCCATTTGAGCTTCTTTCATTAATAGCGTAATAATACTATTCTTTACTGGTTGATCAGACAGCAACTGATATGGCAGACATACATATTATGCCTGTTTGTGTAAGTCACAAAAGCAAAACCAAAATATATTGACAATATTGCAGGACACAACATGAACACAGTATTCACACATATAGGCATAGGGCCTACTGTTCTTGCACACTTGAGAGGTGCTTAGAACGATGCCATTTAGGTGTCTAATTTTTTTTATAACACTGGAGTGTTCCATTCGAGAGCCTTTAGTTGGATGAAAATGCATACATACATGTACATACATACGTACATACATACATACATACATACATACATACATGTACATACATACATACATACATACATACATACATACATACATACATACATGTACATACATGTACATACATACATACATACATACATACATACATACATACATACATACATACATACATACATACATACATACATACATACAATCATACATACAAACAGATGGATGGATGTATAGTGTAGAACTGTAGATTATGACATGTATAAGTATGTGAGTTATAATTATACTTACATAAATTAATCACATGGAAATCAGAGTAGCAGTCTATTTCTGATAAGAGTTTCTACGCATTGGCTGAAAATTGTTTTATAGATTCTAGCCATGGGCTGTAACATTATATTTTGTAGGTTACAACATGTTGGTGGTGGGTATCGGTGGACCACAAATCCCATGCGAGAAGATCTTCATAATTCATCTAGGTGGCCTTCACTATTCGGTGAGGTATCAGCTGAGCCAGCCTGGAAACTACGTTCTTGTCGTGAAATGGGGCGACAAGCATATTCGTGGAAGTCCCTTCAATATTGTCTCCAAATAACAATACATCAATATGATTTTCGAACATTTTTATTGAAGCAATATTATAACAAATTTCAGCTTATTCAAATCATGTTTTATGCATCAACTACTGTTGGCTCGTGACTTGAGGTAGTGGCACAGCATCAATCCCTGTCATTGCTTTTTTGTCTTCATACTATGCTTCAGGATGTAGTTAACCAGTCCCTGTATTAGCTGTTTATTCTCCCACAATGTTCTCTCAGTCAGCATTTAAACCATAACACTGTCACATGTCTTTGTTGGGAATGTTCTGTGCATGTAATATAGATCTATTATACCAGTAGTAAAGTACTATATAGTAATAGCTGCACATCGAGACGTTTGAATTGCTTAGAGTTCTTGAATGACTGATCAGCACAAATAACCCACTCCCAGAAGAATGATGTGCTGTTGTCTGTTATCTGCCAATTTCGACCGTCAGAGCAGAATGGCTAGCAGGCAATGCATGGCTGCAAATGATTTACTGAGAGTGACAACTATGCCTCTGATTACTACTTTCGTTTCATAGAAGCATGTAATTAACTTAACGTAACCTTACCTGCCTACTAGTTGTTCCAATCGATTTTCGAATAGTAGGCCTAGTTTGTTAGATACTTTAGATGATAAATTATTTATAAACAACGTGAGTCATAGATTTGGCGTTTCGTTCTCTTCCTTATAGCAACGTAAATAATTGTTTGTGCTTCTTGCATTTGTTGGCTTAATCAAACTTTCACTTAAAATTGTGCTTGGTCATTGTAGCTTAATTTTAGCTATGTAGGAATCATTCATTCATTCATTCATTCATTCAATGAACTTATATAGCACTCCTTCAAGAAATCTACTAGGCTACTCGAGAGATCTTCTAGTCCAATCTAGCACGGCTACAGAAAAAGACTTGAGCGATTTATGAAAGAAATTTTAATTGGTCCGAAGTAATACAAGCAGTTTCGAAGGAATGCCATTCCAGATGGAGAGCCTTGCAACTGAGAATGCAAATAGGCATTGCTTAACAGACAAGTGCAGGGCCTGCATGAAACTATAAGTTCCCTCTGTGTTGCAGAGCGAAGAGCCAGACACACTACTATATTAGACACAGGACATCAGATGATCACACAGGTAAGATGTAGTGCAACCAAGGATAGAGTGCAAAACTAGAGCAGCGGTTTGATGCAGATCCTTTGTGCCACAGCCAACCAGTGCAACACATCACGTGTGTACACTGTACGCACTACGCAGCGACAGAAATAAGCCGTTTCGAAATCTCATCAATTTTTACTGTTAAAACTTCATAAACTGAAGCCATGCGTGTTGTGTCTCTACAATTATGTTAGACTCAGTAAATGTAGGATGTCTAGGGCAGAATTGGGTCAACCCACTGCGCATGCGACATACTTATGAGATGTCGAAACACTGAAACAGCTTATTATTGAATTGCCTTAACACACTGAACCTCTCACATAAAGCTTGGCCATAAAAGTAATTATGGCAGGATTATAATTATTTGAGAAAATTCATATATATATATATATATATATACCTGTCTTACCAGCTACAACCTATGAGGGTGTTGGGATATTTAAAAGTCACAAGACAATGGCATTACACTGGCCATGTTGTAAGCTTCATTTTGAACTGTAGGCCTATAGAAGATGTGGCCTGAAGTATTTTTGAAGTTGATGTCAAAGCAATTACTAAGATATTGACCACCCAATGCAAGTCAATGTCTTCATTGTCATTGGGGGAATATACGTCCCTCTGTCCCCCCGCTAAGTCTCCACCCATGGGTTCTGTCCACACATTGGTTCCATCTGGGTCATGGCTCATTGTACAGAGAGGTAGTCACTATAGTCACATAATCACAAATTGTAGATATAATAAATAATTCTAAAATTAATATCCGTTTAAAATGCAAAGACAGATCAGTGAGCACCAGTGCCTAAATTCTGATTCAATTATTCACTGGTTTGGCATCACAGTTGGGCCAACGGCCATAATAACATAAGCTTATCGAACCGAATTAAAACACCTTGGTGATAAATTCAAATTATAATATATTATAATTATATATATATATATATATATATATATATATATATATATATATATATATATATATATATATATATATATATATAGCCAGTACACTTAGCCTACAGGAAGTTTCATGCAAAAATCTTGTCACAAAGTGAGTCAATACCAGCAGCAACAAAGGCACAAATAATGCACTTCTCAGTCTGAGGCTTTTATCATTACGAAACCTTGGATTAATATCAATATTAGTCCCAGATGAAACTTCAATTCAATTCTCGTTTCTGTTAGGCCTACAGATAATTAAATTCACAAAGGTTTTATGTAGGCGGCGCCTATAAGTTCAGTTCATATATGCAACACAAATAAAATATTGGGTTTGAATCAATATAGATGGTTTTGATTTGAGTTTGTTGTAGAATTTGACAGGCTAAAAATGTTTTATAAAGTAGGCCTACTCTGAGACTAATGTCAATATTAGTCCTAGCCAGCAGGGCATTTTTAACGTGCAGTTGTACACAAAATGTGCAGTTCTAAATGGATTCGATTCGTGCAGTTGTATAATTATAAGCACTTCTGCACAGTTAAATAGGCCTACTAGCAAAAAGGCAATTGTCCTCCGATTGAAAGTAATTTACCAGAGATAATGGAAAAGGAAAGAAGGGGTTGTGCAGTTCTAAAAAATCCTTAAAAACTGCTCTGGTCCCATGCAGGGTTAATTAGCCTACTATAGAGATAAGGTTGCAATTATCTTTTTCCGGAAGAGTAGGCCCTATGAGTCCGAGAACGGAGCTGCTTATGACAGCAGAAAGGGTGAGGCGGAGAGAATAATCTATAGATTATATGCATTGCGTACAGCGTTAAACAGGCGTTCATCGGCTTCTTCTGCCATCTCTGCTGCACTGGAGGATTGAGATTGTAGATACTGTCTGCGTTTCATCTTCCCCATCAGCCGCTCAATCCGTTCATCAGTTAAATCAGATAGATAAAGCACGTTGTTTTCTATTAAGTAAATGGCTGTTAGCAATATTATTACTGCATTGCTGCGAAGAAAGCTTTTGCTGACTTAAACAATTCTTTTATTACGCTTATCATCAGAATAATATTATAATTGATTTGTATAGCCCATCGACATATACTCAATATACGTCGATGGTACAGCCTACTGATAATGATGATTGTTACGAGTTCCACGTCCAAATGGAGCACGTTCCGGGAATACTCCAAGTTTGCTTGGAACAGCAGTAAAACTCGCCTTGCCTCTATTATCGTTAGTTCGCGTACACGTGCCATTACATTAAAATTGCTTTAAAATATAATTTTATCGTTGTTGAAAATTGTCACACCGAAATACAGATAAAAAGGCAATCGTCATCTCGTTACAGCAAATATACTACAGATTTTTGTATAGATTTACTTTGCGAGCGATAATATAGGTTTCGCAATCATAAACTCGACTCGAGACTTCTAGAGCGCCCACAAAACAGATAAAAGCCGCGAGAGCAGAGGCGCAACCAGAAGATATTCCTAGGTTTACACATATCAAAAGCACCGAAGACGCGACGTTGCGAATGCTGAAGGCATGAGGCCCATAAACGACGCTCCCTCAGCGAGGTCAGAGGTGGACCCCCGAAACTAGCGCATTCAGTTGACATCAACCGGAGCACGTTACAGGCCTTTGTTTGAAGCTCTTTATGAATGATGAAGTATTGAAAAGGTCAAGATGTTTTCAAGGGTAATCCCGAAAACTGCGTGCCTGTATACAAAGCAATATGGTTGCCAACGACTTGGCTGCAAATAAAGCGCTGCGACCTATGAACCGCATCCTATGATGCAATGCGCTCAGTAAGTAAATAATACTAGGGGAAGATTGTTTCAAGGAAGCGGGACACACCAATGCTGCAGAGCAATTGGTTGAGTTGCCTGTACTGCGTCTACATTGTAAAAAGAATGCTTTGTGATATTTAATTTAAATATTTAAACCAAAGTGTGGTTATGCAGCTAGATTAATAAAATAATATAATTACTTACTTAACTATGGCTATGGATTGATTTGCAGATTTTGAGCAATGAGGTCATGGAAGGAGAGCAGAGTCAGGGTGGAAGAGGAATGGGTTGAACGGAGTGGTAAGACCAGTAACAACTGACGGAGATACAGTATCTCCTGAGCGGATTGAAGTGTGTTGTTTGTGGAGTGATTTGAAGACAGGAGTGATGTCGTGGCATTTGGGGCTTTTGGTGGCAGCACGGCTGCGTGGGCCACATGGGTACCCACAGATATTTTTTAAGAGGGGGCAAAACACCGGTTGCAATAAAAAAAATACTGCAAGAGCTTGACAAATGCAAAGCGGAAACTGAAGAGCATGGTTATTATTGAAGTGTATTGTTGATACATCATCTGGAAACTTTGTATTCTATTCGCTTTTGGAGTTGTCAACTGAAGACTGTCCTTGGTGATGTGATGTGTGTAATGGTGGCTGATTGGTTAGAGCATTTGACCTATTAGAAAAAAGTGGCCCTAGAGTCAAAAAAGGTTGGGAACCACTGTTCTAGGGCCATTCTAAGCCAGTGCAGACGTTTTTCAGAATAACACATGACCCAATAGCTTATACATAAATCCACGAACCACTGAATTATCTAAACAAGACTCGTATCTCAAGTGACTTTGCAACATCTGTTTTACTGATTCATAGTATTTACGCTTCTACTTTCAACAGAGCAGATCAAACGACAATGGTGGTTGCGAAGTGTGTCTGTCTTTTTGACGAAGCAAAATCCAGCGTTGCTTTGTCAGTTCGAGAGTTTGCTGGTTTTGTCTCCAATGAAGGATTAAACGTCATTAAGAGAAATAAAGACTTGAAATCCGGTGACTTCATTGTATTTGCACCAATACACAGAAATGACAGAATAGAAGGGAATACTGATACGGTCTGTAGAAGTCGTCATGTTTGTTGTGATGAAAGCTTCAGTAACATTTCTAACGTTAATTTATCAGCAGAAGCAAAAGATGGCTCTGATACATTTCAGGTAAGTTATTCCTTTTTTTATCTCATTTTGTTATAGGTATTTTTTACCATTTTCATTTTATTGTGTTTAAAAATTATTTATCTGTGGGAGAAAAGATCTCTTGTGATTAAGTAACTGAATAGGAACTGAGTTAATAATATTAATCTTTGTTTAATTAGAAATGAGACCAATCTGGGTGACACACCGCACCCAGATACACGTCAAAGCACATTAACCCTTTAATGCCGAGTTGGTAGTAAATGGTATGGGAAATCCTATACCCTCCGGCATTAAAGGGTTAAATATAAACAACAACAAAAATATTGTGAACATAATGTCATTAACGGGCAGCAAAGAGAAACCTTGGAATAAAGTTTCTGACATCCTTAAATGGTAAAACAAGAGGATGCGGGCTAGGGTGTAAGTTATAAACGATTTTTGCTAGATGTGGAAAAACGTTCCTCAAAAAGTTCATAAATACTTTGAGACATTTTGATGAGCACTCTCATACCTGCGGCTGCAATAGTAAGCACTTCGAGCTACGAATGGAATGTATGGAACCAGCATCCATTGTCATGATTGTGTGTCATGATTAGCATCAATTCCATAATTGAGCTGACAAGAGGGAATTTGGTTGATCTGTGATCTGCACTTGATTCCATTGGCTGCTTATGACCATGAGAGGCATCTGTGCTGTACGGTGTTGCTTTGAACTGAACGGTCAGAAAGTTTTCATGGCCGCAACATGAGAGATCTGAGTTGTTGATGATGAGAATTGGCTGTTTTGGATGTCCTTACTTTTGTTTTCGTCATCCTTTCTGTTGGACAATTTCACAGCCGGGTCAACCAACACCTGCACTCAAAGATCAGTCAGTGGGAAGAAGTGTCACTTGGGGCAGATGTGAAGAAATGAGCTGTTTTGCAGAAATTTGACGTTATTTTACAACTGATGTTTCTTTCACCATATATATTTATTTAAAGCACTCGGTACTTATTTATTATTATTGACTTTTTATATATAGCACACCTTCATCAAGGGAATCTACTCAGAAGATCACTATGGCAACTGAAAATATTATCAAGCAAGTGCAGTGTCATAATATTTTCTAACTGAATAGAACTATGAATTATGGTAGTTGCTTACATGCAGCAGTCACCTTGAAAATATATACCTATGTATTTTTTTCGTGCATTGGCCACTTCTTCTTGGTTAAGGATGCATGCATTAAACACTTCTCTTTGATACGGAAGCTTTCTTCTGTATTTTCAAAGAACTGCACATGTGTTATGTTAATGTATCATGTTTTATTGTGACTGCTGAACAGAAGATTCCAGTGATTGTAGAAAGCACATGGGAAGCTGAAAGAGGAAAATACTTTGTGAAGTTGTCAAGGCCATCGCTGTATGGAGGAGTGTTAAAGCAGGTGTTGTTTGGTGACCAGGGAATCTGTGATCGTTGTTCCATTGTTGGGTCAGATGGGTCAGCGATAGTCAACTGCCCGTTGCTGACCGACATGAAAGCAACAGACTGTGACCAACTGACCCTTGACCAACTGACCCTTGACCAACTGACCCTTGACCAACTGCGATTGCTGATGGCATCAGAGCACGTTGGTAACCTACTGCTAAGCAATGGGTTGGTCTTTTCAATTCACCTCTTGCTTAAATTAATAAATTTATGTGTTTTCACTGTCACCAGTTGCGGTCATTATTGTCTTTTACAGTCATTAATTGCATTTTTTCTTAACTGTTTTCCTTTGTTATTATTCTGCAGTGTTCTCATGCATTTAAAATTCCAAGACTTTCTCTGGTTTTCCAGATAACTTTTCCATACACTCCAGATACAATTATTTAATCCAATTTGAACAATAAAACTATTTTCTTAAATATTTTTTACTTTTGCTTTCTCCCCAGCACCAGCCCCTTTCCACCTTTTCATTTAGAAAAGTTCAGTTCAACAAAATTATTTCAGTTTAAGTTACTTTTTTGTCAATTTTAGTGTTGGGGAACGTCATTTAGAACATATATGTCCTTCATGACCTTCAAGGAATTCATCAAGAATGAGTCATAACAGCTTTTTTCCTTGATCAATAAATGAAATTCTCTGACTTTCCAGGTTTTCCAAATTGTGTGGAAACCCTGCTGTAATTGTAATTTTTGTGTTTGAAGTATCTGTTATTGCTCATGAGAATTAAAAGCAGATGTAAACTTTTTATTTTTTCTTCAGCTTTAGTGTGACATATGCTAGATATCCAGTGATGGAATTTGCTTACGATTTTATGAGCAAGCGCTTTGGAACCAATGCAAAGCTCAGCACAGTGGAAGCCAGCGGCTCAGTACCTGAATCCATGAGTTCAACTGGTTGCAAATTTGCATCCAGTGGATGTCAGGATGTGCTGGAAAAATATAGAAATTGTCCTTATGCAACTGAAATTGACGGCAACGAAAATGACAAACAAACTGAAGTTGCTCTTGATCTGCAAAGATTTATCTCAGATCAATTCTCGTCATCTGAAATGCTACAAAATGCTTGTCAGAAAAATTTCAGCAAAGTTCAGTGTAAGTGCTCTTTTCTATAAGTATGTTGACATTGAAGTATTGTGATTGGTGTCCCTTGGTGTCATAAATAATTTACTCATTATCATATTATCATATTGTGCAGTGAATCTTTTTTAACTTTTAACATTGACTGTATTTTGCAAATACTTGTTAGCTATTAAAATTGTGATATTCAACTGTTGGGTGTATGCAGGTGTACTTCCATGGCCATTATACCATTTTTTACCAAGTTGTTCAAAGATAAGTTTTTCATTTCTGGCTAAACAATATATGCATAACTACCGGTATTTTTCTGTACATTCAAGGTACAACATTTGTCATAATATTGCAGATTCTTGTTTTAACAGCAAACTGTAGGTTTATAAATTTGCTGCAGGCTACTCCCAAAATATGGTTACATTCATGATGAGTCTGGCCAACTGTGCTTGGTTCGGGTTGCTGTTTGCTGCTAAATTAATGCTACTGAAGAAATTATTGTCATAGTTGCCTACTTGACTCCAAAGTTGTCGTCCAAAATGTCACTTCATCTGTGGCACTTACATTCATACAATCATTGTAGCACATACAGCAAGTGTGCAGACGCTTATGTGTGTGTTTGATATGAGCCTAATCTAGGCAGTTTGAACTATTAAACATGGTTAAATGTTGAAAGGGTGAAAATAATTTGGCAAAATATGAACATTTCAGTTGCAGGGGTATGACTGTGATTTCTGTCGTGAACTGAAGGCAAATGAATATTTATTTTCAGTTAATTGTTTTTCAAGCCTTGTTTGTCAGATTGACCGTTTGGAATGTCAAAGGAGTAAATGGCAGCATTCTCTACAGGGTGAGTCTGGTTCACAGTTGTTTGTTCTGGCTAAGTTAAATTCATATTGTCTTCAGTCCAATTTTATGACTGTCCCAACTCTTCACTTTCATGACTAGCTTTAAAATGTTAAATGAGTTACCTCAATTACTGTATCATTCAAATCTGAGCAATACCACCAATGTCCTCCACATCGACAACCAATGCTGCTCATCTTGCTTGTTTTAAAATATATATTATATAAATAATTATATATGTAATATTGTATAATATATTATATATTCCCAAATTTAGGAATCGCATTCAATCAGCCTAAAGTCATGATGATGATGATGACGATTATTATTATTATTGAATAAATTTGTAACGCGTGCAAGGGCACACCGAAATGTGAATCTGAGACGCGGATAGTCAGCCGCCAGAGGAAAGATGCAGCTAGAGATTCATGTGCTTGATGATGATGATGATGATGATGATGATGATGATGATGATGATGATGATGATGATGATGATGATGATGATGATGATGATGATGGTGGTGGCGGCGACGGCGACGATGATATCTTGTGTTTATGCAGAGAAGCAGCGATCTGTCGCTTGCAGTGAAGCGAAGCGTATGATGCTATGCGTACATGTGACATCATACGAGCAAGAATTCAAGCAGCAACAGGTGGCCACGGCTTGGCATATACTCGAACCTAAAGTTGCAGGACTCATTAAACAGGTTCACACTTCAATCTATTCAATGTTCAATACATGATGGTAATGATGAGTGTATAATGCACTTTATCCTTATAGTCGACTTTGTTCTCTTGGAACGACCTTCTGTGTATTCATATCTAAACCTTCAGCTATATCACTATTACATTCTTATGACTATTTAATTAATTGCTTATTCTAGGCTGACTCTAGTTAGCAAGGTTTAAGCCCCTCTAGGATTCGCTCTTTGAGACAACATTGTATTTCTAAGCTATTCAACTGAACATTTACTTTTTGGTTTCAATAGTAAGTTTGGTTATTGATGTACATACATTCATTCATACATACATGCATGCATTCATACATACTTACATACAACATACATACAGGCCATACGTACATACAGATAGACACATACACACACATACATATTACATACATTCATATGCAAATTGCTTGTATTTCCTTTTTTTCATTCTGTTAAAATTTGTTATTTGAAAGGTACTATCGGAAATGTGTTGAATTATTTATTTGCTGTAGGTGCATGTGGTTTGTGGTCGAGTGTCGAGTAGAAATGGATTGCCAGTCGTGTCTGCTGAAGATTACTTCAAGTGAGTTCAATCAATTATAATCAATTTTAATCAATTATAATCAATTTTAATCAATTATAATCAATTATAATCTTGTAAAGTCTTTAATCAGTCACTGTTTGCAGTTCTCTTTCTGACATTTTACCTTTGCTTTGCTGTATGAAAACGTGTTTTATCTATATATAATATTGGGTTGAAGAGCTGTAAGGGTAGCAACACAAGATGACCTAAACACCAAAAGCGTATTCAAGTATTGTTTTATTTTCCATGAAACCAGCATTTGGTTAAAGGTAGGATTTGAACCAAAGAAGGGGAATACCAGACAAGCCACAGCATAACTGCAATTGTTGAAGAAAAATCTCATGGTCCACCATATCAAAAGCAGGAGACATCAAGAAGCGCTAGGCCAAAAGAAAATACCAGGTAATGGTGTGTTTCCGGTAGCAGAGGTTTAAAAATTGGGTAGTTAGGTAGAAGAATATTTTTATTTTGGTGAAATATTTTTATACAGTGACTACCAAAAAAACCTAAGCCACTTCCCTTTTGCACAAAGGTACATGCAGCAATGATGTATGTGTTCCAAGCAAGTATAGAATGCCTTTTGCAGAATGTCTGTGCCTGAAAACTGCTCTAGAAAATACATCTTATTAATTTCATTTTGTTGCCAAGATCTGTCCACTAACCTGTGTGTATGAAGATTAGCATATTCTGTGTGTCCAGTTGAGATACCCAAATATAAACATCCTGGCAGGTGCATTGTGATAGAATCGCTGCAAGGGATGAATATATATATATATTTATTTATTTGTGTATATAATTTCATATATGTGTGTATATAAACACAGTAATATTTCCACTGCCTCAAAACTTTCCTCTGTTTTGGGGGACTTTCTCTCTGATTGTTGTGTACACTGTGAAAACCACTTCACAAATCATTTAATACAATGCAAGGTTTTTTGTTATTCTTAGTTTTGTGTGTTATCAGATTAAAACACCAGCAAGTGAATGATGCTTTCGTAATGAAATATGGAAATGAACTACAGGGTCTGTCTTTGTCATCTCATTTCTTTTAAACTTCCATAACTAATTGTAATCATAACCCTCTTTAGTCTTTATTCCTTAAAAATGTGTTAAATTTAATTAAGGATTTAGAGCCGCACCACTGTTGTGTGCCTGGGCCTTGACAATGTTGTTGATACCCAGCTTTGGCTGTTACGTTGGTTGTTACGTGTACAACAACTGAATATGGTCTGTGTGGTGCTGGTCTGAAGGTTATGTAAGAAGAGCAATGGCTTCCGTTGGAGGATTGATGCCATCCAATGTTCTCAGCTTCTCATTGCAAAAGGCAGATGGTATCATTTAAGTGAAATACAACATTGCACGATCGTTGCTCGTTGGAGAAGTACAGTCAGCGTCCTAAGTTGTGAAGGACGATAGAAGGCAGGCTACAATTTGCTAGCTCCTTAAGAAGCAGATTTGGTTTTCTGGTTCTGTAATAATGCAGATGACTGACATGTAAGGAATAGCACGGAAGAATTGATAGCAGACAGAAGTTCTATGTACACAATTTGAAAGCTACAGACTAGTCACTGGGAAAAGCATTAATTGGTGCCAGAGATGGCGCAAATGCCAACATCCTGTCTCTTTGTTTGAATCAACTGAAATACAGAGATGACTGTGTTTACGTGAAATGTTGTTTACGATTTACATTGCATAGTGAATGCAATGATGGAATGTAATGTCAGGACATTGCACAGCGTCTGGTAAAGCATTCTGTGGATAGCTTTTAGAACTGATCAAAAATGAATTTAAGTTAGAAAGGACAGGTCATTACATTAGTAGGCAAAATGCATTGAAAGACTATTGTTTTAGAACAGATGCAGCTTCTTCTCCATCCACAAAGACTTAAGTTTATGAGGTCAATTGCTAAGGAACTTGTCAAGCTTTGTTTCATTGCAATTAATTATTGGTTTTGCTTAAATCATATCAGTAATCCAGCAGTCAAAGATTTATGCTTGCTTGCTCAGATGTTTACTTTTTGTTTCACAATAAACCTTGCGACCGTTGCTTTTGGTTAAATTTGTATTTACCAAAAATTTTGCAGTAAATCCAGCTGTGTGTATTTTTTCCTTTAGGTGAAGAATGGAAAGACAATGTTCTTCAGCTGACTAAAGCTGTCGTCCGATTTGATCTGCTGTCAACCGTTTGCCGTCAACAGGTTCAGAATTAATCATCGCTTTGTATCACTTAATGATTATCTTTGTATCTGAAAACAGGATGGATGGAAATGAATATAACTGGTTCTAGTTACCCGACACAGAATTCTATGCCAGCGTCTGTATTAGTGCTAAATGACACATTCAATAAATAACAAATTTACAGATCTATCATTACAACTAAGACTTGTAGCAACGTAATAAAGTGGAGAAATTTATGATTTTCAAATTTGATTAAACATGTTGCTTTATGTATAAATAACTGATGTTATTGATGTATTCCTATATGATTCTCAAGATGGTCATTCACCTATCAAGGGAGCTCAAGACTTATCTATTTTCTAATGCCTGCCTTGAGCCCTGTTGTATGTGAGGCGCCCTTGTAAGGGCATGACTGTGTTACTGCACCATACAAATTGTCAATGTTATTATTATGATTTGATAAAGATCTGCTCCATTCGCTTTCACATCAAGTAAGAACCAATCATGGAATCAAGATAAATTCATGGTTTCACCTAAAATAAGTCAACTGAAGCCGCTTGATGTTGGAGACTAAAGTTGAATGCAGGATCCAATACAGTACCGTAGTGGTCTTACTTTGGAATCATTGTCCTAGCCAGACGGCTGAATAAATTATTGGTAGTTGCATCCTGATGATGTGCAGATTGCCATTCAATAAGCCTGGCCCCAATTGCCTGGTGGATTACCTCAAGAGAGGAGAAGAAAGGTTATGCAACACAATCCAGACAGAAACATCTTGCAGGGTGACATGGCACAAATGCGCATTAGATCTAAATTTAGTAACTTGTGTCATTATCTAATGCATGAGGCATAAACTGATAACACATCAAAGCCAAGCCATGATCAGGTTAACATTCAGCCTCTCTATAAGACCTATAATGCAGGACTTGTTCTGTTGTTTCTGTTAGGTTAAATTAGACTTTTCAGTTGAGACGTCAAATGGTGACAACAAAGGCGGAGTATTTGTGATGTACAATTTCGCTCGCTTGTCAACACTTTTTTGCCATTTTGAGGATGCAGTCAAAAAAGGTACAAGTGAAATTAAAAAATCTTATGAACTTATTAAAATTTCGCATCTGATGATCTTGCACAGTCAATGCAGTGTTGCTGATTTTCACGGAACATTGTGTTGTCAAGTCTGGACTGATTCTCATTTGTTTCTCTTTTATTGGTGCAGTTACAGGTTGCAGATTATAATTTCCACTTCGTTATTTAGCAGTTTCAGCGCATACCTTTACAGCAATCTAAGACTCAGTTTTTTCAACTTTGTGAAGGTTTTCTGAGGTACAATTAACGTGCTATTAATTAGTCAGTTCTATAGGTCCTCTGTGTAAGATAAGACCTTGCCTCTCCAATTACATCATTGATTCCACACATCCTGACTGCAGACATATTGTGCCATGACTTGGAAGTACTGGGTGGACATTGGACAAGGTCTTATATGTGGGCCAATTCAAAATGGTGGTCAGGTTGTAAAGCTGTATGTATACTGCGGGACCCTTGCTGTCATAGAGTAAAGTTGAATTGGCGATGTGTAATATGTTTAGGAGCGACTTGAGTAGTAAGCCATGTGGAACTTTGAAGGGAACTAATGTGCAAAACGTTTGGTTGTGGTGCGATTTAATGGTCACTCTCATTGTCCATCCATCCGCGAGCACAAGAGCATTAATTAGTGAAAATGATTTATAAGAATATTTTTCCAAATTTCTGCGACACTGAGAGGTACTTGTGTTTAAATGCCAGCGGCACAAATGTTTAGATGTTTGCATGTACAATTGTACATAATAATCATAATAATTATATATAGTAGGTTTTTGTTTTACCTGTGAATTGTGTGTTTATTAAACTCAGGAACCTACCCTGCTCTTCCAACAATTGATTCTGTTGATTTTGCTACACTGAAACAAGAGGTTTGAAATTCATTGTGTTACTTACACTTACTTGTGGGGCTTGGTGGTGTAGTGGCGGCGTCACTGCCTTGGAGCCAGAGGGTTCCAGGTTCGAATCAACCTCAAGCCGCAGCGTAGGGACCTTGAGCAAATCCTTCACTTGCAATTGCTGAATGCGCTTCGGCATGAAACTCCAATGCAGTGTCTGCACTGTAGTCGGGTGCGGCTCTGAGTAGAAGGCTTGAAGGGGCGCTATAGAAATATAGAAATCTATATAAATAAAAATGAAACTTTCCAATAGTTCGTAACACTATCACGCCGAAAGTTACGCACCGATTGTTTTGAAAATTTACCAAAACCTTCCATTTCAATAGCACCGTGTCTTAAGATTTTTTTTCCCGAAAAAAACCCAATCTTTTCCACAAAAAGTGAACTTTGCAATCCGTTCGACCGTCATTTGCAAATTCAACAAAACAGCCAGATTTCAGAAACGCGTTGTCCCCAAACACAGCAGACGAAACATGAATGAGGTCGCATGCTGTGACGTCATAAGCGAGTCGCATATTAATTTCCGAAAGCGGCTTTTCATCATTATTGGGCTCTATCCGATGTCAGGAATGGACGGTGTGACGGAGGAAAGGAGCGGAGGGAGCGGGACGAAGAGGGTGGGGGGGGGGAAGAGGGGGAGGGGAGGGGAGGTCTTTTCTGCCACAGCAACGCGTGGCTGGGTGCAGCTAGTAAATAAATAAAATAAATACATAAAAGAAGTAGAAGAAATATAGAATTCCTTACATCTGACTAGATTTACTGTCTATTGTACCAAGTATATAAATTGATAATGCAGTTGCATTATACAATACAATACAACTGAAATTTGATAATGCCCTCCTTACAAAGCTCAGAAGTGCACATTGAAGTTCGGTGGTAATTAAAACTATCTACACTCTATAGGTAGACTCAAAGAGGAAAGTTTTCAGTTTAGAGCGAAAGACAGTCTCACTAGGAGAGTTACGAACATAAGGAGGCAAAGAGTTCCAGATGAAGGGACCAGCAAATGTGAAAGAACGCTGACCAAAAACAAGATGTGTACCAGGAACTACATACTTTCCAGTAGATGCTGATCGAAGAGAAGAACGACCTTTAACAGAGTTACAAGATGTGACCATAGAAGTTAAGTAGGATGGCAGGTGATCACTGATCAGTGCATGCTTTGTACATGAGGAGTGCCAGCTTGAAGCGAATGCGCTCACATACAGGAAGCCAGTGTAAAGAGCGCAGAGCTGGTGTGATGTGGTCTCGGTAAGAGAGTCCAAGACACAGTCTTGCAGCTCGATGAAGTATTCTAGTTAGAGGAAGAAGTGTGCATTTAGGGAGACCATAAAGTACCGAGTTACAGTAGTCGAGTCGTGTAAGAATAAGGCAGTGAATCAGTGTTTTCAATGATGCTGAGTCAAGAGTAGAGCGAAGCTGTCTGATTCTCCTTAGATGAAGCAAACATGCTCAAGAGATGGCTGCTATCTGAGGTGTGAGGGACAGTGCCGAGTCAAGGATGACTCCAAGATCCCGCACAGTAGACGAAGGAGAAAGTAGAGAATGTATTGCCCTCTTCTATAGCTGAATGGTCATGTGATTGAGGTCGATGGGAATAGGTCAACAACTTTTCTGGAGGTAAAATCCTATGAAAGAACACGACTCGAGTTTCCTAGAACCGTTGAAAACAGGCTGGTGTTGGTTTTAAGGCATAGTCGTTTGAAGTTTGGGCTGTCACTGGGAAATTTCATGGGAAAGCTTACATGAGCAGCATGTGCCAATATTTGAAAGAAAGATTAAATAATTGAAAGATGTTACAATTAGATCTATACAAAACTCACAAGGGCATTCCATTCTTTTCCTCTCGCAAAGCTTGATTCATTGAATTTTTGTGTAAATTGTAGGAAGAATGGGGTTTGTTGTTTAACTACATCTTGCTGTATCCCAGCATATTGAGAGACACGATTGCAGGTTTAAGACAATCATCTGGACCGATCCAAACACACAAAGTACGTCTTACTCGAAATTGACAACTCCTGCTTCGCTTGCTTTAATATTGTGATTTACCTATTTTCAAACTAATTTTGAGATGTTGGTGCTAACCATTTTGCTTTTCTAAGACCTACATAATTGAAAAACGTGAAAGGTTTCTGAAATCATATTAATTAGCAACATTTTAAATAGATGCATATATGAGAGAACCAGAGACTATGTTCTGACTTTGCCTCTTTTCATTAACAAAATAAATCGTCTGACATGTAAATCTATTGGTACACTAGCACTAATCTGCAATGAGACAACCAAGTCGGCCAGCAGCTGCGTTTGGAAACTAATCATGGATCAGCCATGAAACCATCAGATGCATTTCACAGACTTTCCATTCTTACCTTCTGCGCGTATTGTTTTGTTTCAGATATGTCAGTTTCTGCTGAGTTTAAGCAACAGTCTGAGCTCATATTACAGCAAAACTCACATCCTATGCGTAAGCATTGTTATCATGCATTCTACTGTCTGCATTTTTTTCTTATTTTTACTTAACACGTTGGACGCGAGGGACGTGTATACACGTCCCCCATTGAGTCATTTAACACAGCAAATAAGCAGTCAACGTGTTAATGATGTCCTTAACAGTGCCATGGGTGATGAGGTTTACATAGGCTTTTACTAGATGAAGTCTAACACTTCATAACAACCTTCTCCAGTCAACAGGTTTTTTCTTCCCACATAAGATCTTTGTTCTCAGTTTCTATTCTTATTATTATTGATGATATAATAGAAATGTTGATCACTGTATGTCATGATAAGCTGTTTCACTCGACTAGTCTTGCTTTAGTTTTATTTGTTTCACATGCTAGGTGTTTTAGTTATTAGTTTTAGTTATTTTGCCAAGTTTTATTTTTAGTTAATAGAAATGCAAATCTAAGGCATGGTTAGTGAATCATCAGAGGTTTGAAGGCCTGTGACAAAGAGTGAGTTTTCGACATTTCTTAAAGAAATCTGAGATGACAGAGTTGAGCATGAAATAGACATTGGTAGACAATTCCATTGCTGGGGTCAGCAACAGGGAACGCATGAGAGCTCTGACAGTGTTACTGGTTCAAAGCTTTAGAACTTCCTGCCCAGTTCTCTGTGTTCTGTAAGTTCATGAATTTAAAGTGTAACTATGTAACTTTTTTTGTCAATGCGTTGTATCACAAAGCTCAACCATTACATTTTACTTTAATCCAACCATCAACTCCGACTAAGATTCACGATGTCATTGTCTCATCTCATGAAAAAAATGCCTTTAACCTTATTCCTACAGTTTTTCTGGAACAATGCTTTGATCTCTTTTGCTTACACATCATAGCCGGACTTGTGGTTTCTTTTGACCTGTTGCCATTTTGCAGGGATTCTTCACACGTTCAAACAGTTTATAGTTTCATTTGAAGAAACCATTGACGTAAGTGATGTGTGTAAACAAGGGAACAGTGTTAGTGTAGGAGACATGAGAGTAGGTTTTTATGGTGAGGTCTATCATGGAATTCATCATCTTCAAATTATTACATCAGATGTCACCTGTTTACAACCCCTTGTTCTTATGAATTGAATTTGTCTTTGTTTTGACAGGAGCCACGGCCTCATCTGATGCCCATCATGTTTGCCAGATTGTATCTGATGAAAGCCATCAGAAAAGTGATGCACGACTGTCTAAATCTTCTCGCCATAGAGCCATGCGCTCAACTCTGACCGAAGAAGAAGACAATTCACCTACTCATATTTTCTTCTGACAGTTGAAATTCAGAGTGAATTTCTCATGAGTGTTATTTTGCTCAACATATTCAGTTCAATACAAATGTGTTAACATGTTGAGCAAGGTGATGATCCAGATAAAAAACCTGCAAATAGTTTAAACAATTTGGTAATGACATTTGGTGAAGAAAAAAGTTGTCAATTTATGAGTATTGCGGGTTTTATGCGATTAGAGAGAAAATATGAGAACTGCTGCAGATCTATAATTTAGACCATTCTCCAACTTTGAGATTTGAAGCGAAACTCATTGTAAGGCTTTGAACAACATAATACATTACTGAATGATATCTAGTCTAAACAAGATCAAAGTACCACTTTCATTGAGTTGTGCTGACATATGTTTGGTGATTCATTTGGTTTTACCTTGAAAATGTATATAAAACAAAGCCAACATAATGTGCAGTGGTCACATCAAATTTCACATTTTCAATTGCTTTGTTGGTTTGCCAAGGAGACCCAAAAGGGGCCAGAGGTCCCGCAAGCCATCGGAGACAATTTAGTTGAGAAAAAGCTGATGTGGCATACAAATCTACAGCTGTAGGCTGTATATTTGTTGGAAAAAGTGCTTTCCCAAAAGTTGTCAAAGCTACAGTTTCTCAAATGCAAACGTAGTCTGGGACTCTGGGCGTACGTTATTCACCAGTCAATTCATAGGTCAATTTTTGGTTTTGTCTGACAACTAAGATCACTTTCAATGTTTATGATTCAGTTTGGCAGAGGTGTCGATGGGTCACTGTTGCCAAGATCCCCCAACTTCATCACCTCACCTTACAGAAGCTCTGGGAGTTCAAATAAATAAAACGAGGCTAAGGTATGTAGGCATTTGATAGACCCCCCACCGGGCCACCCCAGTGACAAGACATAGACATGCATCAGTCTTTGTCTCATGTTAAACAATTTGCAATGTAATTTGCATAATTCATTTATTTAAGCATGTAGTGCAGAATAAAAAAAAAGATATGGTTAATATCAACATGTAACAGTGATCGTTCAAAAGTTTTAAACGGCTTTGTCATAGAAATGACCATTTACACATAATTATATGTACATTGCACTAAGCCTTACTAAGGTGTGAAAAGAAACTAACTTACAAAAGTCACATGTATACTACACCTTAAATTATGTCTGTGATTTTGCTCTGAAAAAAAAAGATAAAGATGACATTCAGATATAATATACATCGTAGCTGCTTTACAGCTTCTCGTTGCATTTTGTCGTATTTTTAGTAGATGATTCTTTGATGTCGATGTTTGAAGAGGGCAAGAACTTCTTCGCTGTTTTAGCCGCTGGATTATCTAATGACCATGGACACGTCGATTGTGGATTCCTTCAATCTTCTTCACCAATGAAGACGTCTTGTCAAGTGTCAGCTGATCATTCTAATAAAACAAAGTCAATTACAAAGATATTATATTAGTGCAGGTTTCCTTCCCATTGGTTCAGTGGGCCGCATTTCTCATATCATTTTTGTACACACCCTTTTTTGGGACATAACTTCTTCTGCTTGCATTTTCAGGGATTGCCTCAGATAGCTTTTAATGGCCAATGGTGATGTATGATTAAAATGTTCCCGTATTTTAAAAATGTTTATACAGAGGTACATGCAACAGTACTCTGATCAATAACGACAACACACAGCAAAATCCAGCACTTGGGAACATTATATTGATGGATTCTTTTGTCAGCCGCAAACGACCCCTTCACAATGCCATCTTCAATGACTGCGACGACAGTGAGCAGAGGCATTGTAGACAATAGCAATTATTGTTATCAACCAGATCGCCATACATTATGCAAATTTCTCTGCACATGGACATTTACACGTTAATCCATTCCATACAGCATTATGAACTCAAAGGTTTTTTTAGTACATAGGATTTTCTGTTGGAGTTATCTTTTTTACATGTACACATTGTTGCAAATGAATAAATTCTACACATATTTTCTGTTTACCTTAAGTTGGCGTTGTTGTGTAGATACTGGTACTAATCAGTAGGTATTGAAAGGTGCTATATAAATATTTGGCTTGCTCATCTTTGTATGGAATTCCTTCAAGTTCAGTTAAACAGAACATAAACTACCATGGACCACATGCCAATGCTAAATGTTTCACTCGACTAACAAAAGGTCACCTACAAATGAATAAATGATCTTATTTGTCTGCATAAACTTCAATTTGATGTTGTTTTGTCAATTTATGAAAAAAAAAGCCGTAGTAATCAAATATCAACATACATTTTTATCCAGCCAAGCCTGTCTGTTCTTAGCTTTTTCTTTCTTCTTGTAATCCTGTTGAAAGCAAATTCATAAAATGAGTCAAATAAACTTATAAAACTCTATTAAAGCCATTGGCAATGCTAATTGAATGTATAAGTGAGAAAGAGTTATTAGAATATGGAGTCTGGGTCATGTTTTGAGAAACAAGAGACTTCAGAGAGATGCAAGAAAAGTGATTTTCCTGAATTCCGATACCAAAGAAGACTGAACAAAATTAGGAAATGGATTGGGAGAGTTCCATCATAGAATCTGGTTTCAATCTGTAAAAGAAGATGAGAGTTAGATGATGAGGATTGAATTACATGTGTAGATTATCTTCTTAGTGGTAGCTAAAAGGTGATCTAGTAATCCAACCACCCGGACATTCACCATTCTCTTAAAGTGCTGTCTGAGTTTCATCATTTCACCTACGCTGTTCTCAAACAGAATATGCGTTGTGTATCGACTTACAACGTAACAGATGACGATACAGAATATGATATACGGAATCAGCGTCAGGATAACCGTCGCCAGGACGATGTTATTGCGCATGAAGACCGCTACAACAACAACATCATCATCATCATCTTCACACCAGTTTAATTGTTGTCCAGGATACAAATGGTGTATGGGGTGATAGAGGAAATAGCAAATCTAGTACAAGTCATGGGGGCTAGTGGCTTCTATGAATAGCATAGGACATTCCAGACTACAACAGCATTTTGCCTCAAGTTTTGGTTTAAGTTATCAATTTACATGTTAGGTTCTTACCTAATTATTAGTGTTAGCTTTTTGCCAAGTTTTATTTTTAGTTGTTATTAGTTTTACATGTTAGGTGTTGAATGAAGTGGGTGGATGGTGAAGAACTGACGAAAATAGGACGGATAGAATTGAAGTGTGTTGTAGGCGAGTGATATGACTTTGTATTCCATTGAACCAGTGGAGTGATTTGAGGACAGGAGTCGTCATGTGCTGGCATTTGGAGTTTTGGTGACAGCATGGGAGAGGGTGTCCTGAATAGCTTGGTTTATTTGGGTGATGTCTATGTTCAGGAAGAGAGAATTTCCGTAGTCAAGTTTGGCATGAACTATGGATGCAGATGCAGTTTTGCATGCTCAACAGAGTGAAACAGGGTCAATCAAAGTTCATTTTCATGCCTAAAAATAAGACATTTGAAGCTGTCTGTGGTGCTAGAATCAAATAAAGTGACATATTTTTTGACAGCATACGAAAAGAAATCACATTTGGAATTATATCAGTATTTGAGTAAGGCTAAAAAATAACTCACTATATCCAAAATGTTTTATTATAAATCCAATTGCCAATCTAAAGAACATTATTCAATTGACTGTAATGCATTGCCATTGAACTCTGGCCATAGACTGAAGACGTTCAACAAGAAGTTCTATCAAAATTATACTGAATGACACGACACGTTTACCTAATCGGTTGACATTGAGATGCTGAATGAAATCCCATAGACGATTTGTTGTAGTGCTGATGCTTTGCTGACACTTTCCCTTAGAAACAGAAAAATACCCACTTATTATATGTAATTTATATACATGTATTATGTATATACATATATATTATATATAATTTATATATATATGTATATACATATATATTATATATAATTTATATATATTATATATAATTTATATATTATGTATATTATATATGTACCATATATATTGACAAGCACAGCAACCTGAAAATGACCGATGACAGATGGATGTTAAGTAAGCAAGAATATTGATTTATATAACCAACTGACAAACTGGTAGTGCGTACGAAGAGTACATGAAATGGTAATAATGGATAATGTGTGCTGCCTCTGAGAGATTCTTTAAAGCTCTTCTATTACATGTAGATGTCTAGATGACCATCAGACACAGAGATAGACATCATAAACTTACATGATGAATGCAGATATTATGAAGTTTCTAGCATGGCAACATTTGTCACTGAATTACCGCTTGGCAGTATCCTTTCGTACATGGATAACCGTCTGCTAGGCTGAGAAGAGGATAAGACGCATTGATCTTATTTATCGGTTGACAGCTGACGTTGTTGTTGCCAGATTCTTTGCAACACCAGATGCAAGAGTTCTCAACTAAACAAGCACAGTGTCATCACTTGCTGAATCTTTATCAGTCATCATGAAAAAACATTACTAATAAAAAACGAACAGTTTAGTAGTGACACACAAGCGTACATTGCAATGTAAACCACAGTACTGGCCTTTCAATCATTTGCCAAGAATTCCTTTAGAACTACAATAAATTTCAGTTAAAAATAAACTCTCTAAGCCACAAGCAGAAGATTGTTTCAAAATTATGGTTAAAGTATATCAAGCACATTCATGTAGAGAATTTATATAATGCCTCTTGAAGCGGCCATTTCTACAGACTCAGAGTGGCTCCTAGCACATCATGGCTAAAAAAGTGAATAAGCTGAAGAGGACGTGTGACTTCTGCATGTTAAATGACCATTTGGTTTAAATAGTCATTTAATGAACATAAATTGAAGCTTCTTATCAACATTCCTTCTCCTTCACAGTCAAAACGCATTTCCTTCAAACAATTCACTATTCAAACAATTCACTATTCACTATTCAAACAATTCACTATTCACTATTCAAACAATTCACTATTCACTATTCAAACAATTCACTATTCCACTTACTACTGTCACAGATGCACGACTCCAGACCAGAATATTGACAGACATCTTTGCACGTTCCATTCATGCAGTGACCACTGAAAAATAAATGTATCGTCTTCACAAAATAATTGTCAATGTCAAAAAGAGTATTGTCGTTAAGGTGGTAGTAAGTTCAGTTACCAGTATACTTTTGTAGCTTAAAATTTTTATTAAATGGAACTCAGCATAGCCTTCTGACATAATGTGCTTATTGCTTAACAAGTTTTATAACAGGACTTGATTTAGGATACACTGAGCTCTGGCTAACAACATAATTACAATCAGTCTCATCAATGTGCAACAGTTTTACGTATGATCAACGTTGATCATACCTACAAATAAACTGCTTTTGGTGATGAAGCTTTTTCAGATGCTGGACATAGATTTTGTAACTTTGGTTGGGGTTGCATGTGTGTTCAGCTCATGCCTGACACTTCTGGTTATGTCAACAAGGTTTACTAATTGAAAAATGTTCTGTTCATAATCACATGCAACATCTTATAGGTCAGCACTGAGACAATATCTCTCATTATTTTCGCGAAGCAGCAATAAATAAATTTGCTCAACAAATAAAACTCTGACATAACTACAAGTCATGAGTGACAGATGCCTGCACACATGCCCTGCTGTAACAATGGATTCCCAACTAAAACGGAAAGATAGAATAAAAGCATATTAGCCATTTTGTAACGGGCAAGTAATTTAAACTAGTGCCCTCATACTCTAAGCTGTAATTAACATCTACTTCAAGCATATTTACCAAATGTCAATAAATCATTTGCACAGAACTCGTTTATCGTGCACACAAAGTTTATGGTAATATACTAAAAATTAATTTTAAAAAGAGACAATTTTTAATACATCTGCTTACTTGTTTGCACAAGGTGTTCTATCAGGCAGAGTAGTTTCTGGACAAACTAAGCTGTTACCAGTTGAATAGTCAAAGACAATAACAGGAATTAAAAAGAACAATTCATCAGAAGAAGTGGACAAAAGTTTCTTCAATTTTCACTATATAATATATAGTGATGCTGTTGACCCATGTGGCCTTCTGAACTTGGAATTTTGTATGCATAACTGCTATAAAAATTAATTATGCATTTATTATTGCTTATTGTTATATTGTTTATTTTGTCTCATGAGCATCCTCATTCACAGTCAATTCAATGGCTTTAATCTCTTCAATAACTGCAAATTTTATGATTATTTAAATAGATCAACACTTTTTAATTAACATGTTTTATTACATCACATAAAAATCCTAATTATTCTGCTGATTTTACAGTTTGGATCATCTGTCAAACTCCAAATATCTTCCTAGTCAGCTGTCAAATTAACGCAATGATTTTTAACAAATCAATCAATCAATCAATCATCTAAGAATCAATAAATCATCTAAGGATCAACCAATCTGTGTTTCATCGGCTTAAAACGTTGATACTCAATGATGTGAAATGTTAAGAAAGCGCAAAGGATATGGACAGTATGAGTTGGCTCTGCATGATGAAAATGTGTTGCTGTCAGGACTGTTTGTCCAGCACAGCTTTGTTCTTGGTGCAAATGCGCAATTCTGACAGCAATCTGCATTGGAATCGCTACATATAACAAATCACCAGAACAACATCAACATTATGCAGAGGGACAAAAACAGAATTGCAAATGAAAGAGAATGAAAATGAAAGAGACTCGTGAACTTTCGTTGTTAATGCTAACATAATTTAGACTCAGATATGCACATAATGTCTCTTGAAGCAGCACAGTACAAATTTCTTATGGCAATTACAATTATAAGCAGGAACAAAGACATTGTGAAAGAATAATTTCTGCAGAATGAATGACTTGAAACAGGGTCTTGTATCAAGTCACATAAAATGATTTTAAAATTGATAATGAATCTAAAATAGTATTTTCCAATCTTACGCCATAAGTAGGCCTACTTAAAACTTTACCACCTCTCAAGAAACAACTGACTTCAAATATATGTCCAAGTAACAATTTTTTTATTGAAATGAACATCTACAGTATATTTATGGGCTTTAGCAATGGCTAAGTGGCTATCGTGCTCGACTGTCAACCAGAAGTCAGAGGTTCAAATCCACGCCCGGCCAGAAATTTGTTCTGAAAGTTTAGCGTCTGTTGCACACCTACTCAACTCAGCTGTAAAAATTAACCGCTCGTAGGAAGATTAGACAGACTTCAGTTAAATCAGATTCCCAACTTTGCAGATAATGCACCAAATCGTTCGGTAAGATATCCCAACCACACAACCGACCTAAAAAGTCGTATGAAAAGCATCATTTCGATGCTCAACAAATCATTAGAAACAGTGATTTAACTGATGCTATCAATGCTTCAGCTAAATATGTCTGCCATACCTTTCATTCAAGATATCCGTCCAGTTCATATGGATGAACATACATACATACATATCTTTCATCCAAGATGTCCATCCAGTTCATATGCACTACAACTGAATTTCTTTAAAATGCATGCAAAATTGAATCATCCACACACTGTGGGCAATTCACTTCATTCTTCTAAGTGTGTCATGGTAATTATTTCCCTAACTTAATCTAAGATTCATCTCTAATGTACTAGTCATCAGAACTGGTCAATTAAGATAATTACATAAATTCTCTGTTATCAAGAGATTCACAATAAACCCTATCACTTCCATATACACCATGTCCAGGGAAAAAGGACCCATGTTGCATTATGAAAATAAATAGTAAATATTCATCGATTTTTAAAATTCAAACACCGTTCTAATCCTGAATCTTAACAGCTGGCAATCAATGGTGGCTATGTAAAGAGGGCTCACAGACAACAGAAATAGCACACAGAATATGGTTATTACCTGCAAGTAGTGCCATTCTTGAGTTGACATTGACTGTCGCAGCAGCTGTCATTTCCTGCTCTACCAAGTGGGCCAGCATCACACTCTTCACCATCTTCCACCTTGTAATTGCCGCAGTAACTGCTTGCTGGTGCTGAAATTTATTCATAACAGCACTCCATTAATCCATCAAAAATGTTAATACATGAAATGCAACAATCAAAGATTCACGCAACAGAACGTTATCACCTGTCATTGTTCAAACGTTTGTTCAGTCCAGAAATATTCTAAGACGTTAGGTTTCGTTGTGTGCTTTCGCTATTATTAGTCTCGACTGATATCATTGACATGGTTTTAGTTATCACTTTTTGTCGGTTCTGCAAGTTTTACTTTTTTTATATCGCTATTGTTTATCTGTAGCCTTTGCTTTAATTTTAGTTAAAAATGTAAACCATGAGTTTTCGTTAACCAAGGCTTTTATTCAAGTTTTATTAAAGAATACAACACTACTGCGAATAAGGATTTCTTCCTTTAGCTGTCAAGTGTTGTGTTGTGATGTTCATCATTGTTCATACTCAGTGAACAAATCTCTTCAAGCAAAAACAATTGGTTCTCATAATTTACATGCTTCGTCCTCTTTCATAGATAGACAAATGAAGAAGTAGAAACTTAGTCTACTTGTCAGCACAGTGTACTTGTTAGCATAGTATACTTGTTAGCATAGTATACTTGTTAGCATAGTGTACTTGTTAGCATAGTGTACTTGTTAGCATATTAGTGGTCCTGTGAAATAAGTTGACATACTCACAAACAAAGCATGATTCTTTTTTCACCTGCAAAACGCTTGATATTGATTTCTGGCTACAAGGAGAGAATTTCTACAAAGACATCCATACATTGTCTATCAGTTGTCTACCTAAAGAATTAGAGGTATTAGTTGAATAGCAGGCGATTAGGTCATGGGGAGAGGCTACTGCCTCCTGTCACCCTCAACCTTCCATTCAGCAGATGGCATTGGTAAACTGAGCAGTAGGATGTGATGGATGCCTTGCATGGCTGCTGACAATTAAATTGAACTCTTGTGATAACTTATCTGATTCAAATTCGAAACACAATTTTTATCTTGCATGTCAAATTGAACATTTAAAAAAAATTGTACATGTGCCTGGGTTTGATATATGAAAGTTCAATGGTTGTTCAATTAATTATTGAAAGTGACAGAATGTAAAGTGAACCCACGCAGGTCATGAAATACAACGGCCCTTAGATAGTGTATGGTGTCTGAATAAATCAAGCCCAAAAACAAACAGGTGAGTTTATCGATTACGGTTTATTCTCCTCTACCTAGCGGTCTTCATTCTGAAAAACCTCAGTCTTGTACTCTATTGAACTTCACTACTTGGTCTCTGTCTCTGTCTTGCTGCCTCATAAGCTCTGTCTCTGTCTTGCTGCCCAATAGACTGTCTTCGTCTTCACTGCCTCGTCTTCATCTCAGTCTTCACCTCAGCACAACACAGCAGTACCTGTTCCAAATGACAATCACATTATCTAAACCAAATTACATTATCTAATCAATTTCTTCTCCTATCTCTACTCTCATTTTCATTTCCAAACAGGTCATTCAGAATCAAACTGTCCACAATCTGCAGCACTTTTGTTTCCATTGCAGTTGCATTGCCTACTGATCACAATCGCAAAAACTCAGTTCCATGGAAAATGGAAAAATAGCCGAGCTGCAACTTTACTATTGTGGTGAATCTAAAGAACTGATTTCAAACTTATGGTCATTGTGTCTTAGAGCTGAGACTCGTAGTCTAACAAATACCAAGTACATAAAACTAACGTTATTATTGGGTTCCCTTCCTGACACAGAGAATGGATACATGATAAACTTTCCATTCTCAGAAGCAGACGGCGAACATTCCGTGCGATCAGGATCATGCTGAGATCCCCAACCATGACCTAAAAGAAATTAAAAACCAAAGAAGATCATGCTGAGATCCCCAACCATGACCTAAAAGAAATTAAAACCAAGAAGACAAAGCAAATCTTGAGCCAAGGTTAAAAAAATTAACAGTTAGATGAAGTGCTACAGTTCTGCCACTCATCGCTTACTGAACCTTAGAACCTTAGTCCTTCCTGTGCAGCTCTGCACATTGGGCAACGCAGCTTCTCCATTCCACTCTATACATCGCCACCTATTCTACACTTACTGAACATCATTAAATTATAATTATTGACAATGACTTATAATTGGTTACATCATAATCTTAAACTCAAGTATTTGCGGTTGTCTTTGGTGAAGAGCAAGAAATGCAACAAGTCATCGTTACTATTTCTGATCCTAATTTCTTTTCTCTACACTCAACCACCAATAGATCGTCTATAGATTGATCTCCAGTGGATCACTAACAAGAGGAACACTGATGAACCTTTTCCACCTCTACCAAAAACCGCCTATAACTTAACGCCCTAGACCGCATCCTTTTGTTCTACTAATTAAGGATATTAGAAACTTTATTCCGAGGATTCTCTTTGTCGCCCATTAATGACATTGTTATGTTCACATTATTGTTATTGTTTATATTTAATGTGCTTTGACGGTAACTGGGTGCAGTGTGTCACCCTGATTGGTCTCATTTTCTAATTAAATGAAGATTACTAGAACATAACATGAGCTAGTGGTCATGGTTTGACCGCTTCTGCTTTAGCCCCATTTCGAAGCAGATGACTATTTAGAAGAGGTTACCAAGAGTGCCTGAGAGCCCAGAGCATCCTAATGCAAGGCATAACAAGGAAAATGATCAAATGCAATATGTATGCATCAGCAGATTAAAAACAACTTTGGCAAAGCACACTGTACACTTAACAATCCCAATTAAAACTTGCAACAGCTCAGGAAACATGTTCAATATATTTTCATTTGTCCTCTTTTAGAATACTTAGATAGTCATGTGCCTTGTAATATCATAGAAATAGCCAGAAACTTACAACATGAATGCATAAAAAATTAAGATATTGTACGAAATATACTAGACAATTCATATTTATTTATTTTTTTTTGGAATTCTTACCCAATTCTTCATGGATAAAAGGATGTCATCCAACGATATCAGCAGACGGCACAAGAAAGCAGACAAAAAACATTATATAAAAACTTGTATGAATGAAAGAAATGTCTTCATAATACTATAATATTAATTGTTATTTTTGATTACAATATTACATAACTTGTACCATACAAGTTTTAATGTCAGCATTTCTGCTTTGCATTTGAAAATGAGGCAACGATTTCTGTTTCTGGTTTCTTGTTCACACAGCTTCTCTGTCGTTCTCCTAAGGTTAAAGTTTACCCTCTTTCCTAAGGTTAAAGTTTACCCTTGTTCTTTTTCACATTTAGTTATAGCATTGCTTACTAAGTTAGTCAACAACATAAAATTTAGATGTCTTAAGATTTCTCATATGGGTATACAATACATGTACATCGTCCCTGCATGAGGATAACGGTTGGCTTTTTTGGCATTCTGGGTGGTTGGTCCAAAGCCCGGAAGTCACTGCCCAGTTTGTCATTCTACTAAATCCTGCGTGGGTTATTTTGCTTACTCATATGGTAAACAGAGGAACAAAATGCAACCAAACATCTCCCAATCTCTGTTCTACCTGATGGTTTCACAGAAAGCTGACGAATAACAAAATCACCTAAATTGAAAGTCAACACTGATTGTGAAGATTCTGGCTTACAGAACCAAAACCTCAATTTCTTTATCCAAAGTGCAAGTGACTTTGAGTTTAGCACCCTACAGACTTTCCAGATTACTGACAATACATACAGCACTACTAGTCCACTAGTGAAGAGTTGCGTTAGCCCAACCCATATATGCACTATCATAACAGTTGATGACAATTTTCAACAACAAAAAACACAGAGCGAAAGCAATAAATATTGTAATAATTTATCCTATGGATACATGCTAAGTTAGCACATGCATTACTTACCTACTTACATCAAACTCCTAAATGTCAGTGTTCTCACCATGTGCTGTAACGAGATCTGCTTCCAAAGTTGTCAGTTGATTCTGAAACTTGTTCACTGAAGTCGACCATCCAGTATTATAACATTTACCACCAGAACCTTAAGCAGCAAGATATGAACAGAAGGCAACATTAAAATCACGCAAATCATACACATCACATTTAATCAGATCTAAAAACTGATAAGTATTCTGCTACATTGAAATTGGCAAGCATGCTCTCGTGGCAGATGCCACACCTACTGCTTTGCAATTCAGCCAAACATATCGACACATAAAAATTTACAAGATGTTCCCCATAGCACTCTCAGCAAACTAATAATGTCTCTTTGCATAGTCTGGTTTCTTCTGATGTTCTTGAGTCGAGTTCCATAAGCATTGACTTCAACTGGTCTTTATTTTGACCGATAGGGAAACTTTGCTTTTACAAGTGCTCACACGTATGGTATGTATTGCTTTCAATTCCAAAACTCATGCACTATCTTTCCGTATGAATGCATGTAACTAAACAACAATCAATATATGCATTTATTCACAGTTAATTAAAGTTGTAATAGATGCAATGCTTACATCTATATCATAATAATATATAGAATAGTTCAACATACTTTACTGAGTCCAGCATAAATTCCTGCTTACTGACTAAACTTACTTTGCCTCTCAACTGAATTCTGTAGCCTACATCAGTGTGTGCTCTGGTTTGTCTCACCTATGTAAGAAAACCGAGCACCTCAATACGATACCCAGGGTAGAGGAGCTCACAGATGGCTGACCATGTTGACTCAAAACTGGAACAGAATCTCACTGATAGATGCTGATGGCAAGGCTGATAAGTGAGGCGCAACACAGTAGGAAGATCTCACAATTTGTTCAACAACCGAATCAAATGCTTCATCGATACATTTTAGCATAAGACAGCATTTTGTCTTGCAGGCCACAGTTTGGGCAACACAGTCGCAGTAAGAGATGATCTGTGGCAATCAGAAATTAACCAAGAGAACATTTGTACAATGCTTTTCAAAGACATATCGAAGGCTTTGAATGCAAACTGCTGATAATGACAAGCATGATATTATGCAATTAACGTTCCAAATAAAAGGTGTGTAACTAACATGGTGAGCAGATGCCTCCAAGAGAACCAGCTTTGTCTGATGCAACCCACGCCAGGCCAAGAACACCGTTGTCGAATGCTGTCGATGTAAACAGATGAACCAAACAATACTTTCGCCAATCATCAATCAAACTGAAAGTCTACAAAAACAACAATCAACCAAAAAAATTTAAATTTTCTTCAATTTCATCATTACTTTAATGCAATTTACTTAAACAACCAAACATGAACCATGACACTGCAAATGACAAATGAACATAATCATCGTCAAGTATTTATATAGCACCACTCAGGATCAGAGGCATTCATTCAGTACAGCAATAAATAAATAGATACAGCCTTAGATAATAATAATAATCACGACAATATATATGGTGCTGTAACACAACTATAAATCAATAATGAACTTAGGTGGTATGGTATCACATTTCCAGCAGATACATACACCACAGATTGTCTTTCAGTGGATGAGCTAACAGTCATTGAGTTTCATTTTGATAGACAAGACCATTTATTGACGGCTGACATAAAGCATTCCTGCCATTGTATCTTACGGCCTATGTTGAACATCAACATTCTGGAATGCGGTCATTTGTCAGAGTTGTAGTTAAACTCACCAACGAACCTCACTCATGCTGCTGTCAATGGTGAATATGTTGGACTACTCTGATCTCTATGTGAAGCTGAGAAAACTTGTTGATACATAATGTTACATTTACTTAAAAGACAGAATATCCAACAGAGAATGCTTGCCCAAGTGAGAAACTACCTCAGTCTATCTGCCAAAAGCTTCAGTTTAAGTCTAATCAGTGCCAGCTTACAGAATTAGGCAAGCATTAGAAGAATGGCCATGGAAACAATGTCAGCCTTAGAAGAAATAACTTGCAACGCAGTGCTGACCTAAGAAGAATGCATCACATCTCAGCGTTGGTTTCCCATGCCAAACTTAATATAAGACAGCATTTATCAACTAGCATCAGTCTTAAAGAAAGTATTTGGCATCTTAGACGAATGCATTATACAACAGTCAGTCCAAGAAAAAAGCATCGGTCAAAGCCTCAGTGTAAAGCAATATGTATCTCTTTCACTCAATACAAAATGATTGCAGAAATGAAATCATACACTGAGCAGTTCGCTTGTGTCCCATACTGTTCTCTCCATGTTGTAATGGTTTGCAACCGATGTTGTTGGACTGCTGTGTACAAGGACCTATAGAACAAAGAACTTAAAAACAATTATCACGAGACAATGAAAATAAAGCTTTCTCATGAGCATCCCTTGCAAACAGAAAAAACAAAATTGTTAAAATGAATTTATAAACATCTTTCAGTCACATTGTTGTGCACATGGATAACATGGATGCTGTTTCAGAAAAAAACCGATTCACTATGACCTGTCAAACTTTGACACATTAATATTACCTTTGCACTTTAATCAGCGTCTAAAGTGTTTGCTTGTGCTTTTCTTGATTTTTTTCCACAGTTTTAGACAACCTCTTGCTAGTAGCTTAACAACAACTCAACTAAAATATTTGCAAATAAATTCATTCACACTAATAATTTTTCATATATTCAACAATCTAGTTGACAGACTGCAACCGGTTACAGTGTAATTAACATTGAAATCTTAACTTCTAACAGAACAAACAGCCTGCAATCACCCTAATATTCCTCAAATCTTTCATGAAAATTTGGTTCTACTTTTTACAATTCAGGCACCCCAGAGTTCTGCAGTAGCTTAACCCCTTCCTTGGGGAAGACGTATATATACGTCCAAAACAGGCTTAAAGCATATAACCCCCCAGGGAAGGGATTAACGAGTGATAATACCATGTTCCTCCGCCATTGACACCTATTGAGACTCCTTAACATGCAGCACATGAAACCTGCTTTGTAGTCGTCTGTATGCGCTGTTCACACCCGCCTGCATAACAGCTCTGCAGGTGAACTTAACGTAGCAGGACATGTCTCCCCTTCCCATAACTATTTTCAGCTGTTAGGGAATTAAATTAGGCTACCATCCTGTGCCCTTCCCTTTCTACTTAATTGCCCTTGAAAAGTACTTGTTCTAAAAACAATTAAAATTCTACTAATAATAGTAGCAATAATAATAAAAAATATAGAAAAATACAGGTAAGCTTTAAACAGCAAAGAACCATACGGAACTTACACCTTTAATTTCAAATCCTAAATCTGAAAAATTCGGTCCAAACGGTGTGGTTGTGTAGATACTGTTCACTCTCGACAAAACTCCAATCTGCAGAAAACAAGTTTTTCATCAGCAATAATAAATAACTGGCCATAATCAATTCATTCGAAACATCAATTAAAGTAAAATAATCTTCTTTTGATCTTGAAATATCAGTTAAAACATATTCATGTGTCAAGGCAATCTGAAAGACAGTGAGAAACAGTTGTCAGTACTGCATCATGTACTCTCACACAGTACACTTCGGTTTTGCACTATGTATATAATGTATGTAATGTATTTAATGTATGTAATGTAATGTTATGTAATGTATGTACTGCCAAACACTTTTGCACAACTTAGTCTCTCATCAGACATCTTTAGACTGACCTCTTTTGACCTTTTGACCCTCAACAGGTCAACACTTCTTGCCGTCTATGTCATGCAAGCGCTGCTTCTCACACTGTCGATCACTGGACATCCTTTTCAAGCACATGCGCTTTATTTTGAAATTACTGACACTGTTTTGACGTCAATCTCTGGCCATTTCCACTCTTTTGGCTCACATACTTCACCTGGTTCATAAATTCTTTTGGCCTTCTTCAAGAGTCTGTCCTGGCCCCTTTCCCATATATCTTGTACACATCAAATGCATTGAGACACAGTATACACATCCACGATGTATATTATTGACTGGGTCTGAGTTGGAGAACCTTCTGAAAAGGACACTATATAGATGTAATAGATGGATGATGGATAGATGGAAAAGCATACCATGTATTTTGTTGTGCTTGTAATGCTTTTTTTTCCAACACTGTTGAAGAAACGATAGTCAGCGACGAGCATCACTGAGCAGACGGTGCGCTGGTCCTGCTGCTGCTGCCGCTTCACTCGTCCATGTCTTCGTCCTAATAGTTTATGCAAATTCAATGAGATATTATTCAAATTCAACTACTACCACTCAATGCAAGTTGATGCTTACGCTATAATTAGGCTGACAAGAGTAGAAGTTCACAATTTCAGTGTTATGAATACCTGTCAAGTTGCTGGCAAAATGCCAATTAGAGTTCGCATTGTTTTCATCGACAGATGACGACAGCAACGTGTCATTCAGTTCAGGTGGATTACAGTAAGCGATGCTACAATGCAAAAGATGATTCAACAATTAAATGTAGTTATAAGAATTTGAACAACTGAATTAAATCATTTATGTTCATTCTTCGCTCTCTTTAACACAAAAATCAGTTAAAGATATTTAAACAGATGCCCATTGATACAACATATCTCACATAATATTAATTAGCATCTCCATGAAACAGAATAGAATGACTAAAGCTGTCAAAATAAGACAGATGCCAAATCAACATACTTACTATACCTTAATCAGCAAAACTTCCTTTCAGCTTTCATTCAGATTTCAATTTGCTTTCTTTCACTTCTATCAGTTGATCGGTCTGTACCTCATCAAGTATTGATCATTGCTGGCTATACCTTAACACTTTGACCGCGTGGTACGTGTATACACGTACCTTATTGAGTCATTTAACACAGCAAATCAGCGGCCAACGTGTTAATTACTGCTTTAGACTGTAACACAAGATCATGGCGACTTGCTGTCGACAACTGAGCAGAACTGGTTCTGTCATCTACTAGACACTTCACTGTTCTACTGCAGCAGCGAGTTGATTATCAGGATGGAGATAAGAGACACTCATCGATTGCACTGTTTCAATCATGAAGATTATTATCAGACACTTGCTACATTTATTTCAGACACACTGCAAATAAAAAACACTAAAATTCTCATCAGCTGTGAGGATGTGTGTAGTCAGCAATTGAAGAGTAACAACAGACCGATCATCTGTCATCTGAGAGGCGGACATTTTGACATCCGACAGACGATAAACGATCATCGTGTAGTTGTCAGATTCTGGCAGATGTCTCCAAGATGGCTGCAATCATATAATATCAACACACACAGTCACACACAGAACAGTAAGGTATTAATAAGCCAAAGAAATCAAAACAGGAAAGGAAATGTGGTGCCTAAACATCACAAATACAGATGAAAACCTCTATTGAGACTTAATGTGTTCATTGACAGATGAGTTTTGAGTCTATCTCAAATGTTTCTGTCCTCAGCTGCGTTGTGTGACAGAGATTAAAAAAATAGATATAATTCAGAACTTTTCTGTTTCTATGAAGTTTCAAAGAGAGGAAAACTCAGTTTTAGATTGGTTCAGTGCATTCTAAAATCATTCTCTGTGATCAATGATTGGTGCTGTTAGGTTGGGAGTGCCTCTGAGGAGTTTCTCTTGAAGTTGCCCTAAAGAAATTTACAATTACGATTACAGGAGGTGACATATAAATTTACTGTAATAATAATAACAACAATGATATAAATGACTGCTTGAGAAGAGCGATAAAAATCTTGATGTAGAAGATCAAAATGATCTGACCTCAACAAAGAAAGTGTCATTTCTTGTCCTTATGGTCGCTACAAGATTGTCATCTTCCCAGTGCGCAAATGTCTTCAGCGAACGAGATTCGCCTGGAAAGAGAAACCATTTCCACTCCAGCACAAGCTGACTCCTAGTTGTATTAGTGTAATGATCTTCATGGTCTTGATTACGGCATGCTCTCACATCAAGATACAGATCTACGTCACTGGCTTTATGTAATCCAATGAAGTCGAACCCCACAAGGACACAATATATAATTAAAGTGTCAGTTTTCTGGAGAATCTGACAAACGTCTCTACAAAACTTTGCACCATAAGCTCAACAGCAATCGGAGAATTTGACAAAGGAAGTAACTGGAGGACAAGAGAGAGAGAAAAAGAGTTGGAAAGAGGAATTGACGAGAACTGATTAACCGAATTACAAGAGATGAAAAGAGTGTATTATTACAATTGAGAATTAAATCAGAAATATCATTATGTGAGAGTGCATTGATGTCAGAAAACAACCTAGACTTGTGTAGATAATAGAGCAATGCAGCCAGAAAGTAACAGTTAGCTAAATATTTCACAAGTTTAGAAAGAATTGCTACAAAAGTTTCTAGTACTAACCATCGATGAATCCAGAATAAAATTCATTTTCATTGAGATAAATTTCTGTTGTTTGATTTTCGCCAACTTCCGCCGCAAACAGATCATCTGAAAAGAGGTTTTTCTGTGGAAAAAGACGCAATCTAAACAACCTGCGAAACAGAGAAAACAACAACTAAATCAAATCTTAGAAAGTATTGAAGCACAATACAAAACCCTCTTCTGAATCTTTTAAATCAGATTGGCAATTTGTCGGTTAGTTCTTCAATAACTCATTCATTCATTCTTTGGATTTACACAGCACCACTGCAGGAAACCTACTCAGGAGCGCTTCCAGCCCAGCCACAACAAAAGAAAAAAGAAGAGATTTTTGAAGCAAAAATATGTTAGGATATTATGACAAATGTCATTCACAGATGATGCGGTTGGTCAGCGGTCAGACGTTATTTCGTGTTTTCTCCCACCAGCCACTTACTTCGAAGTGATTCGTGCACCAGCTCACTACAGCAGAATGCCAGTTGATGAGCATAGTTACTGTGATCAGTAAGCGATTCATTTGGCTGTCTACCTCATCATTCTCAGAGGCAACTTGGATTTGGATGAGGAAATGGCGTCTACTGTCAACTCTCAATGAGAAGCCACTGCATTGCATCCACAAGCATGAGAGAACCGGACAATTGTTTCTTCTTCAGCTGATCAGACATTACTTCAAGCAGCCACATTAATCTAAAGATGCTTCAGTGAACTCCTAAAGGCATAATTAAGGCTAGAGAATAGTGTCCTCAAGAGAAAGTGCCAAGAAAATGTTTAGCTACGTGCATTTGTTGATGTCTTGGGCACTAGACACCAGCATTAAAGAAGTGGCTAAGAACAACAATTGCAATGATTTCTATGTTCTAAAATATCTCTAAAATATCTCTAAAATATTCTATAAATGTTCTGGTCAAATATTCACACTCTTTCTAAAAAGATGCTCAGGCGTAAACTTTCCAAACCTTCCAAAGGATGAGAACGCGACGACACGTTCTGTCGTGAACAGATGATCTAAGTCTGCATCGCGTTTCTTCCGATGATGATGATGTGTAACAAGATGAGAACTGTGTAAAGTCTCATAGCTCCTCAGAACATCATCCACATGACCTAGACAATAAGAAATGGTAACAATCACATAATATATATATATATATATATATATATATATATATATATATATATATATATATTATGTGATTGGCTATATTTGTATATATATATATATATACAGCATTTAGTCGAGAACGAGAAGTCAGAGATAGAGAAGAACAACGGACCATGGCCATGAATGCTGCAGTTGACGAAACTGGAAAGAATCAGCCTGATGCAAATATATTATATGCCAGTTCACACTTTTCAGCAAACAAATTCATAGAAGACTGAATCAAAAGTTCCACCACACAATCCGAAACCATATGTGTATCTGGAGAGGTGAGTGGATATAAAATGGAATAGAAAGTGGATTGCATTCCGTTTGAGAAACATTATCATTACGTATTGCAGGTCATCCATGGTATCATATTCAGCCTGTATCAAAATAAATAGAGAATCATGCGTCACAATTTTTTTTGAATTTCCACATTACCGGTGCAATGACAGCATTTTTAAGATGTCGAAATAAATTGCTGTATTTCAGTGCTGTCATGAGCGGTCGAACTCCCATTATGACCCTGGCAAGACCTGCCAAAGTCGATATAGATATGGTGCCACCATTGAAATTGTAGCCTCCCCCCCATCGTGAACACTTTCTTGTTATACCTTGATAATTCTTTTAATTCATTAACTAAACTTACTGGCCTACTCAAGATGTAGGCATAGGCCTAATATAACATTCATACAAATCGACAACTTCTCCTTCGTGACGACTTTTTTGGGGTCACAACTACACTTTTTTCTGTGATTTACATAAAACTTACTTTCAATGTCCAAGTTTCTGTCTTGTAAAAAACCGGGACAATTTTGCCCTTTGCCTAAGTCATCGGGACATCGAGATGCACCACAATAACACCCGGGACATGTCTCGGAAAACTGGGACGCATGGTCACCCTAGCCTACCATGTTTTCTAATGATGACATCAATCCAGAGGCAGTGCTACCTACCATAGGTCACGGTAGGTGATTTTACCTGCTATTTTGCTCTTGACCCGTCTGATGACTTGCCAAAAATTCTTCAGAATTTTTAATAAGCATCTTTTTACATTAAATTTTTTCGACTTGCCGAATAACTCCAATGACCCTAGTCAACATGACCTGTTGAAATTGTACAGCTGGCGACGCCACTGCTATTATAGGATGCCGAACTTCCTTCACGACACCTAACCTGACCACAGCCGACTCTCACGATACCTAGCCTGACCCGACCCGATCCCAGCGGTCCGACCCAACCGACCCTCACGATGCCAGTAAACTAAGGTACCTCGCTACTATAGTACTATTATGTTTGCCATTATTATTATTATCATTCCATGAGACCGACGAACGTAGAATGGATTAAAGGCCTACCTTCGCACAGCAAAACAACTCCTACGGTGAACAGCAGACCAGACGCAACGTACATCGATCTCATCATCATAAACCAGCTAACGTTTAGATTTTCATCTTTCTCTCGTAAGTTTTTAATTCAGTCAAATCCACGTGAATTGTCTAAACGGCCTTTGTTTATAATTCCTCAACAGCGTAGGTCACCTCACACAACCAATAATAACCAGTCGATATACGATGACTAAACTGTCATGGCTTCTGATCACCAAACGTTGCAGTTCACTGGAGCGTGCAATTGCGTTGCCATGACAACCATCAGTCAACCTTATCGATCAACATCAACTTCAACATCAAAGCGGTCCTGCTAAGAAGCGTTTTTTTCATACATGGGGTCCACATGCAGGTCCTTCACTCGCACATATAAACGAACCTGACAGGTCCCTCTTTTCCATTTGTAATTAATTGAAATAAGATGTCATATGAAGCCGTGAGCAAAACTAATAGGCCTATACTCCACGGGTCCATACCCACACGATCCCCAGCAGATAGTATGATGAGGAAAAGCCTTTCATCATTGTGATGATAATATTATAGGCTTATATACGATATTGGGTTTATGTAAATCTTTTAAAAAATATTTGACTGTCTTAATTGATTCATTCTATGAATTATGCATGTTTATTACTAAGTCTGAATACCAAAATGTGGTTTGCAATTAGAAAATAATTAAATAATATTCTTATAATTATTCATGCCTCTTATGTGCTTATATGCCTACATGCATTTAAGCATTTATAAATCATTATGAGAAGGGTGAACTGTTCGGAAGCTATTCCAGTGCGCAAAGCCTCACAAGAAGAAGCAGGTTCTGAGGCAGGATAAGTTAGAGGAGAGACTGTCATACAGAATCTTAGAGCGATAAGGAGAAAGCGCATTCCAAAGAGTAGGACCAATTGAGGCAAATGATCGAGACTGAACCATAGCAGTTCTAGACCGAGGAACCAAGAGGTCAAATCTGTTGGATGAACGAAGTGGACGGTGGGAGGAAGCCGAGTGAGGACAAAGTAAAACATTAGTCAAATGATCGAGACTTAGCCACAGCAGTTCTAGAGCGAGGAACCAAGAGTGGAAGAACGAAGTGAATGGTGGGAGGAAGTGGAGTGAGGTCAGCTGAGTTGAGCACTGACTGAAGCAATGATTGAGAGACGAACCTTAGGAAGAACAATGAGAAGGGAATTGCAGTAGTCAATACAGGAACTTATAAAAGCATGAATTAAGGTCGTGAAGATGGATGAGACAGACCAACGAATGATCCTGAGATGAAAATAGGAGGGCGTGTGAGATTGGAAAATCAGGCACAGAAGATCTGATCAGATATAATTTTAACTAATCACCTTGACTGAATCAAACATAAATAAATAACATTATTATGACTTGAGTCTAGATTGACGTGAAGCTTTATTTCTCACTTAGAGGCTGACATCAAGCACAAATGCGTAATTATGAACAAGGTTCAAATGTCCATCCCGCATTACACATCTTTGTGTCTCCTCTATATAAGGATAGGTTTAGTTTTAGCGTCAGTTGAGTTCTCCTGTTACAGTTAATTATTACATCATATTCATTCCGTAGATTAAGGTGCAGAGTAGTGCTCGCCTGTAGATTTGGTCATCCGGAAGAGAGCTACAATTTAGTGCGCAATTTGTGTTGCTGACGAGAGGTTGAACAAACGTTGCAATCATCGACTACAATGTTCTGAAGTCCTCAGACAGACCACGAAGGCAGGATCACCATGGATTTCCTCAAACGAGGAATGACAGAGAAGCCATTCTGGAGGGCACTGGAACGAGGAGGAAGAACTTCTCTTTTGCCTCCGAGAGACTTTGACGAAACGACGTTTATTTCATTTTCCATTAAACGCGTACCAGTTGTAAATTCGTTACAGTATGATTAATTAAGTTATAATTCAAATGACAACAAATGAATGAATGGAACAAATGTGAAAATAAGAATTCGGACAAAGTCTCCGCAATCTCAGCTACGACCGTTATCTGTAAGTTGACAGGAAGAAGGCCTTGATGATGATGATGATGATGATAATGGTCTATGAATACGGATGAAAGAATCATTTGTAGACGGTTGTTGTTCAAAAGGCAAATTATTGCAGCCTACAGGTTGTTTCAGTCTCAGCTTAGATAATGCAACAAGTGGTTCTTTTCGTCTAATTGTTGCCCTATTTCTCTTCTCTGCTTTGGCAGCCATCAAAATATCGGGTGTAGAATTCTTTCTAGACAATGCAGGTCTCGACAAAGCTTCAGGTTTTTGGTCTATTATCTGCTGTGCAGCCACATCAGAACCACACGTACACTGGCCAAGATCAGTTAAATTGGGAACACTCTTCTGCTTTTTCCTCAGCAGTTTTGAGTCTAATCTGTTCAGTTTCTTAATGGTGTCGTGAGTTTTACAGCTGCTTTCAACACCAGGAAAATGAGGCAGCTCTGCACTATGTACATCTTGCCGGCAGCTATCTCCATGGTGAGTGCTATTGGTGGTCAAATTGTGATTGGTAGTCAAATCGCAGTTGGTGGTTGTATCACTCCCGGTTGTCGGAAACAGTTTCTTTAATTCTAGAAGATGATCTGCTTCGTCTGTTTTTAACGATTCAAATTCACTCAGACGTTGATCTCTTTCCTGCTTGCATCTCAAAGTTGCAAGAAATAAATTGTCTGAAAATGCTTTTCCATATTGTGACAGCAGTTCTTCTTTTTCTAAAGTCACAGAAAACAACAAATCACTTTAAGTGCACTGTTAAGAATGGATAAATTGGATTTCCTAACGTAATGCTGTGAAAACAAGAGCCACTTGAAATTTGATCACTGACAGTAACATATGAGCAATCATATTGATGGAAATACTCAATTATAATACTAATTAATAAAAACACTACTAATAAATAATAATAATCACCTGGTCACCTGGTGCCGTCAGCTACTGGAGCTCTGGCGAAAGCCCTGGTGCATCTTCTCCAGTTGATCCTCTCCCTAGTCGCCTCTCTTAGTTCCTCCAGTCTCATGCCAGACTTTTCCTGTACTTCATCCAACCATTTCTTCCTTGGTCTTCCGCATCTTCTCCGTCCCTCACCGCATGCCGTCATCAGCTCCTTTTCCAAACCGTTAGATCTCATCACATGGCCGAAGTAGCTCAATTTCCTCCAAGTTGCTGTTTGCTGCAGTGTCTCCTCCCTCTCTATTCCGAGCTCCTCGCGCACCGATTCGTTAGTTCTCTTCTCCGTCCATGAAATCCTTAGCATCTTTCTCCAAATCCACATCTCACACGCGTTGATTTTCTTTTCCATATCCCGTGTCTTTGTCCATGTCTCGCATCCATATAGGACGACTGGGAAGATCAGTGCTCTTACCAGTCTTTTCTTTGTTTCCCTGCTCACGTATTTGTCCTTCCAAATCTTTTCCAGACCGTTCATTGCCGTTTTCCCCATTGTTACCCTCCTCCTTATTTCCATATCACTTCTTCCCTCCTTCTCTATCATAGATCCCAGGAATGTGAAGCTCGATACTACCTCTATCGTTTCTCCATCCACCTCAAAGTTTTTCCATGTTGCAGTTGTCATAACCTTTGTTTTCTTTAATAATAATAATAATAATAATAATAGATTTGAGCACTGTAATTCGAAGGCAGTCGATAACTCGAAGCACCTGTAGCTGTGAATTAGGTGAAGGATCGTGCTGGAGTTGCAGCGTGGCAGCAGTGTAAGACTGCGGCTCAGTTTACAGAAGATCAAATGTTCATTGAGAACATGTGGTTTTGAAGATTGGAGAGATATGAGGGGTTTTCATAGTCATACAACTGAATGTGATGATGATGGAAACAGAATGCATCAATTGGTAAAACAAAGCTATACAGTACTAGCCTAGTGAACGAACGTCAAACCTCCTCGCATCATTTTGCTGCTTAAAGACAGCCTTATTTTTTGTCTTTTGCACTGGAAGCGGCTCCGAGTGGTGTAGCACTGTGAGTGACATTATATAAATTTACAGACACAATACATATAAATTTGGGAAATGATAAGTCAAAACAATGAGATTGCGTGACACAATACAGCAGAGATGATTGGTGTCTGACAATGGGCAAGTGCATGAAAATGACCGATGACAGCGACAAAGAATTCTATGCTTACCTTGTAGACACTTGTTGTCGACAGCAGAAAATGCATTGAGAGTTTCTGATATCTACAGCAAGAGAGAGATTAGTTAAACATGATAAGAATGAAGATAGCAACAACCACAAAACCATCATGATACCTGATCATCAATCCATTCTCAATTTTCATCCATCAGATTCACTCTTAAAAGGCAATCATCAATTTCATTTGTTTACCTATGTAGTCCTATACTTAGACTATTACTGCAACATTTCAGATATGGGTAATTTTAACATGCCTACCTCTAACATTAGAACATCGGATTAGAACACCAATATAATGTATCCCAGATAACAAATTAATAACAGGAAATGAACGTTGTGTATATATATATACAAATAAATAAATAATATATTTTTAAAAGACACACCATGCCCAGCAAAATGGACTAATTTTCCTCATCTTTCTTAAACCTAGTCATCAGCAGGAAGAATAAAAACATGACTAACAGCATGACTAACTAAACAAGGTACATTTCACAACAGACAACCAAAAATTCTACGAGAATTGAAGACATAGAGATATTTTTTTAAAATAAGCCACTAAGGTTCGTGTTGTAATCAACGACACAAGTTTCAACAATGTCAGAGATAAGCTCTCACTTGATGTTCATGATTCCTGAAGATTGTGAAGAAGACTTCAATCGATTTATCATTTGTACTATCCTTCAGACTTTCAAATGATGCAAGAATCTCTACAGCGTAAACCAGATGAAGAACCAACTGTTAAACATAAATGACTATGACATTTATCCGAAATATATAACCTGAAGAGTTCCACTGTTGGTAACTTTCACAGAGGAGAATCCAACGCTCCACAAGAAGTGGAATGGTTTCCAACCAGGAATGCCAGGGAAAATTGCCATTCATTTGCAACATCGTCTTTTGAAAGATGTGATGACGATTGTGTAGTCCACAAAATATGGTGAATGTAGCAGATTTTTGTGAGTTTAACTGCATAAATTTTAAAAAAACATTATCATTCTCTCAATGCAATTATAGCTGCCAGAACACTAATAATAACAACCATAGTATAATAACTTATGGAAAATTAATTTGTACATACAGCATACCTTTAAATGGCTTACAGATTGTAGTTTGGAGGTCAGATTCAAAGCGAAAATATTCTTCCCTGCGCAAAAACAGTTAAAACAATTTCTAATTATGTTTTATTACAGTATAATCATCATAAGTTAAAGATGAGGTTTTAAGAAAATATTTTTGTCAAAGATGCTGAAGTTTAAATTATTTAGATGTGGCTCTTTTCCTGGTTGTCAGGCGAACATGATTTCTATCAAATAAACAATATTAAAATATGAAAAGAAGACAATTGGTTATTGAATAATCATGCATTCTAGTAATTTTAAACATTCACCTGCAACAACACTTTACCTCATAATAAACCCATTTAATTGATTGCTCTGCACATTTCTCAGGCAATTTAAATAACCTTCAAGTTACATAGTAAAACTTTCTAGCTAAAGAAACAAGAAGGTATATTGATGTCTACTTGATTGCAGTTAATATGGACGTCACAGAATCTGATTGAGCAGCATAGACGTCCCGATGAAATTTCAGTTCATCCAGTAGCAACTCCTTCTGTCAATAAACAAATCATCAACCTAGTTTAGCTGTTCAAGGAAAGTTAATTTGTCAATGTAGTCAATTTTCTATACAATACAATACAATACAATACAAGGGAATGCGATACTGTCCTCCTTCGAATGTTCAATAGTGCACACACAACCATATGCAACAGAACATTGATGGCACTGAGTTAAGAAGGACTTGCTTCAGGTCCCTACACAGTAATTGTCTCAGATGAGGCTCCAACCTGTACTGTCTTTGTTACAGACCAAAGCGCTCTAACCAACTGGCAAATGCGCCCCACTGGTATGGTCATCAATCAAACTAAACTGACCAGACACATTTGGATATGCAGATGACTCTTGTGATGACTGCTGCTCTGCATATAATACCGACAAACATCTATGCACAGTACACTTGCACAGTGAAATAAAGCTCAACAGTTTGCACTTGTGATTAATACCATCCATTGTGTCAGTGACATGGATCATCTAAGCAGCATAATTTGACATCAAAGGGACTTGTATGAATAAATTCGGGTTTAGAGAAGTTCAAGCAGAGGAAATATAGTACAACCTGTACACGAAGGTAATAAACAGTAGCATGATGAAGAGCACAAAATAAACAGTTGTGCAATAAAGATATGAAATATTGTGAGTCATCTACATCAGAGGTTCTCAACCGGTGTGTCGCGACACACTAGAGTGTCGCGAATAGATCGGCGGTGTGTCGCGTAAAACTGGTGTGTCACGAAGATTATGGTGTGTCGCGAATTCTTACAGCATAACCTTATATAAGCTACAAAGTTCATGGGCCCCGAGGTTCAAGTTGTACTGGTATTGCACTCACAAAACCTATCGATCCTCGAGCATTTTACTATATATTATACCCTAATTATAATCCAACGAAAATTCAGGAAAAATCACAATTAACGTAGGTCTTAGTGTCACAAAAACGACGTGGAATTGTAGATTTAGATAGGTGGAATTTAGAATTTTTTTAATCATTAAAAACCAAAAAGTATATTCAGTGTCAACGTTATTTTTCATTCATTATAATTTTAAAAAAATTTTAATAGAAAAGCTATTTTAACTTTGACATAGGCCGATTTTAATTTTTAAAATATTGACATAATTTATGATGATTGCATGGCGTGTCGCCAAATTTGGTTTCAAGTTTAGGTGTGTCGCGAGTGGAAAAAGGTTGAGAACCTCTGATCTACATATAGGTTGTGCATGGGCAGTTAAAGATGACTTGCAAATGATGTGCTCTTTTGTTGCTGCAGCTCTCAAGAGCCATTTTGTATAATCAACAGCTAATAGAATGCACAATATTTTGGTCTTCTGTGCACTTATATACCTCAGGGAGCTTTGCTTTCAGGTCCAGCTTTGCCTTTGTGCGCCCAACAGTTCAAAAATTGGTTAAGACAAGAAACAGGTTTCCTCTCTCATACTTCCATGATAAGTTGAAATCATCCTGCAGATTGTAAGGTGCTATCGGATTGCCATTGAAATTTATTACATTACAAAAAACAATGAACGTTGCAACTACAAATGTAGACCTGACTCTGCAACTAGTGTATAACATCAAACAGAATCTCCAAAAATGCTTGTCATAATTCAAACACAAAATTCACTTCTTACTTCAGCACTGGCCATGATCAAGGAATAGTTCATAGCCTTCAGAAGGGCATCCACAAGATATTTCAAGTCCTTCTGGCTTGTTGGTTTCCTGCAAATCTTCTGAAAAGCTTTGAGGACATCATCAGCATTTAACTCTTTCATGACAGAATCACACTGAGCAGGCTGAAAAACAGAAGACCACCACAGTCAACATTCACTTTTAGCAACATCAATAGATAGCGCCATGTCTGGGAGAGCAAGAGTAATGTACCATGAGTACTTAGGAATATACTGTACATAATAATACACTGACATGCTATAGACTAGATTTCTTATAATTATGATACTCATGTATATTAGGTATTATAGTTTGTATGTGCACTTTGTTATAGTGCCCCTTCAAACTGTCTACTCAGAGGCGCTCCCGACTACAGCGCGGACACTGCATTGGAGCTTCACGCTCGCTGAAGCGCTTAGCAATTGCGAGTGTATGACTTGCCCAAGGTCCTGACACGTTTAGGAAATGTATGCTGCACAGAGTTAAAGGTAGCTGTATGTAAGTGCAGTGGCGGATTGTTCCAGCACGTGAAAAGGCATCATGGATTCAATTTGAAGTTTGACAGCATGGGACTTGCATATCCCCATGGGCTGCTGAGCACAATGATAACCAACTCCGTTGACTCAACACTGGAACATAGAACTTCCTGCAATTGCATACTGTCTCAACATACAGTATACAAGATACTAAATTTATCACACATGGAAAATGAACAAGATGACAGAATCAGACATTTGTTCTGCATGAATTCCAGGAAACTCACAAGATGGACTTTAATTAGAAGAGAATGAATGAATGAATGAATGAATGAATGAATGAATGAATGAATGATTGAATGAATGAATGAATAAAGGCAGATGAACGCTCAAAAGTTTTGTCTCACAATGTCTCAGCCTAGAATGCTACTGGTGACTAGAATACAAGCAACTCATATAATTAATTATCTATGAAACGATTAGTTGCAATATAAAAATCGTGCTTACCAGTGGGGCAGCAGGGACAAGCACAGACAACTGAAGCAATTTCTGATTGGTCTTATGTAGCATGTTACACGCCTTCGCCACTTGCCCGGCCAAGCGCATATGAACAGTCTTTGGAGCATCACAAACTGATGTCACGACACTTAATGAACTCGTGATAAGCTTCAGCTGCTTATACAAAGCCATCAGATCCGTCTCCAGTTGACTCTATTCACATCCATAAAAAACACAATTGTATTTCAGTGAACATTTATATTGTATACATGGTAAAGAACATATCATACATGCTAATAATTACGAGCACAACTCTTAAAGCTTTCTCACGAATCAACTTGGTCTGACTGTGCAAGAAAGTAGTTCATGTTAAATACATGTAATGCTGCCAGTCAATGCCTTTCTAAGATCACACAGCTAATTCACTATTTATCTACTTAGGATAGAAAAATAATTGCTTTAATGTTCTCAAAGATCACTCAAACTTCTAAGGCAATAAAACACTCCATCTTTCAATAATATTGTAATAATAAATACTACCAGTACAACTACCACTTAAAATGAAACTTTAATATACTCATAATAAGATCAATTTGCATGAAATGAAGATGTTTGTTGATAACATACGACATATTTGATGTTTATGTGGTCTGTGTGTCCAGTGCATATGTCAAGCAGACTGACAGCATCGTTTGAACGCTGGTTGTTTCTAATGAATCGATTCATTGTCTGCAGTGGCTGCTTCACGCTGTCCAATGACGTCAGCTAAAAATATATGCATATATATAATATATATGTCAATCATGAATGCAATCAATACAGATACTTCAATGCTACACAAATAAGCATAGGCATAAAAAATTAATAGTATATAAACAATTTGACTTTTAAGTCCAGTGATTCGCTTGAACTTTTCCACTGATCCTCAGAATTATGCTCTTTTGATCTTAACCCTTATCATGCCTGACTACCGTCACTACCTGCTACTTGTCGTTTCTTCTACAAACAACTACATTGTAACATGTCTGTTCAGAGGAAATCGTATATGTACCAAATACCTTCACTTAACCCTTTAACAACAAGAGGGTTTAGTCTGCATGCATCAGAGTAAACACTCATCATTAAAGTGTTGAAATATGAACATTCATGAAACAGTTTTTCAATCATGAATAATTTGCTAACGTCTGCATTTGTGAACAATTTCATTCTCGATGATTCGACTGCGTTCGTCAATCGTTCCAAATCTGATCGAGTTACTTTGATAGATGACGACATCCTTTCAGCGTCCATTAACATGTTCCTGCACATAACAAAACACGATGCAACGCTTCAATGCATTGCAACAATGAGTTTTAACAAGTGATATGGAAAGATGGAGACATGTTCGTATTAACTGCAAGATGTTTTTTCCCAAAATGTTGGGCTATCTGGATCTCCATGCTTCATTTGGATCAGCATGCTTCACTTGGACCCAAGCTAATTTACAAATTTTACAAATTTATTGCCTACAAGTTAAACAGAAAAACAGTTCAGACTTATGCTCTAGGCTTGTATCTGTTGTCAGTTGCTTCCCGCTATCCTCCCAAATGATAAAGAATATCATTATCATTGTACTTTCATATATCATGTCTCATACGTGCAGTGTCCTAGCATGTGTCAGGAAGCCAGTGGATCACATCTTAGATACTCTGCGATATGAAAGAATTTGCCTCAGTTGGCCATTAGTAAGGCAGCACAGCTGAAGAGAGATTGAAGCTGACAATCTGAATTTCATGCACAACAATACAGAAACAAAGTAGACTTAAATACGTCAGATGATAAATAAGAATTAGATTCTGCATGCATAAAAGTTCAGTTTCAGTGTTTAGAGTCCTATATAAGTTGTCTCTTACAAATTATACAGAATATTTTATAACCAGCTTTCTCATAAAATATTTCCATTTAACACCAGAGTTCATACAAAAAAATTGGACGAACCGACACAAATCGCTGGCAGCAGCCAACGAATTTTCAACATCGAAAATCGTCGTTGATCGTCTACTCAAAGCGTCAGTCAACAACAAAATCTACCAGAAAACATGTGAACCATATCAGATAGCACAGTAAATGAATATTAAGGCTGTATACAGAGTTTTTAAGGGGAAATCAAACATAATTTAGTAGGCAAACAGGCCATTCCAAAGCAGAAGTCTAGTATCCAATCACCAATGTCATTACTGCACGTTTCTTTTTGAAAGAGTTCCATCACATGCCATGATGCCTGCAACCTGGTCCATCATGCTGCCAACTGCATCAAATGCTCCCACATAAATCACTTACTTGACAATCACCACTTGAGAGTTTAGAAAAATACATCCTTGTCAGTCTCCAACACCTCATTGGTTGGCATGTAAGTTGACACTGTAGCCTGATCTCCAAATGAGTATTTCAGGTACACCAGCAATTAGTATACGTGTGTCAATCAGTGGTAATAAAAAATTCAGGGTATTTGATGTCATGGCATTCATGGTTCTGACGCTTCATGCTATCGCCCTGGTTAAAACTGCCTAAGACGAAAACAATCTCACTGAACCATCTGTCTGGTAGGTCTGACTTTTAAGATGGTGTATCGATCCAGAACCTTCTCCTCATCACTCACCCACTGTACCTCCTGAAATCCCATCATGCTGAAGATAGCATCTGCTAGCTCCCAGATCAACAAGAACAAGGCTCAGCGAGGTCTTACCCGAATAGCTGTTTGACATTATACTTCGGCCCATTCAGCCTTCTCCTACCGTTCTCTTTGTTCCTCCAATATACTTGACCTCTTGGTCCCATATGGTCTATTTGCTATCATTTGCCTCAATTGGTCTTTCTCTTTGGAAGCGCTTTGTCCTTTTGTTTGCCAACAATAATTCTATCTGGCAGTCTATTCTTCCTTCACTCTTTTAAAAACCTGCTTTTTCTTGCAGATCCTTGTGTACTGGGAGTGCTTCTGAACAGTTCACCCTACTAGACACACTTTACAAATTCTGACATACAATGCAACCCAATAAAACAGACAAGCAGGCTGAAATTGTTGATCAAGTGAAAATTGCATGACCTATGACAAATAGTTACAATACTGCAAGTTTTTCGAGATATAGGTATCTCTGTTACTACAAATTGAGAGCACAGACTTGATGTGTACCCTGACTATGACTTGACATAAGTCACTTCATCTATGGCTTATGAATGTTTATAATGAATGTGATGAAGTTGCCCCATTATCTTATGATACCATCAATGAAATCTAATAAAGAAAAACTGATTAAGATGACTTGGTCATTTGAATAGTACCAATCCAGGCACAAAACATCAAAATGGGGCACTGGTCAAGAGGACAGGTTACTCACATTCAGCTTCCCATTCATCACGTACACATAATTATATACGGGTAATTCCTCACCTGTCTTTCCAGCTGAATAATCTGGGACTTGAGAAGCATCACACGCCATTCACCGTAATTCTCATGACTGTTTTCAGCAATTAGTTGAGAATATAAGGAGCTGAAGCAACAGATATAATTGAACAGAAGCACGTAAGAAATCTCGATGACAGATCTATGTTAAATTAGAAAATTAATATTTATCAAACAAAGTATTCAAACATCTTACACATTATCATTAGAAACCCGATGAAGTCAGACTTTCGGTTCCCACTTTTTGAGACTAAAACACCTTAATACTGAGTAGTCCGCTGACAGGTTATTTGAAAAATAAACCTCACAACCTTAAGTGAGGAATCACACCGAAGGATAAGCCATGGACCGAGCATACAAAAAATAAAAGCCAGAGGATTCTTTGCCGGTTGATCCTAAATGTGTCAGAAATTAAGTCACAGGATATTGTGACTCTGAGTAGCACCCATGAGAGGTGCTATACAAATTACACATGCATTTAATTAATTTAAATGTGTATTGCTTTAAATAATAAGGCTGCCAAATAACATCCAGCTACAAGTTTTCAAATAAAAATACCTGATTTCATCAAAGTTTTTCTTTAGAATTGCATTCTCTTGTTGCAATTGCTGAAAAATTAAAATAAGGTTCAGGGTAGAAAGAATCAAAACTGTCAATCAATTTACGGTTTTTATATTAATAAGAAAATTAACTCTAACAAGATATCTGTATTAGCAACAAAAGCCATTTGTTGGAGCATGATATTTCAGTTTAGTGTCATTTAATCACCTCTGTAAGAATTGTAAAACAAGGATTATAAATTTTTCAAAATATTATTATATGTATGTATTATTGCTTCCATGTTTTATCATTCTAAATTTTAACTTTCCTATTGTGCATTTGCAAATGGAGTAATAAAGACATACCTAATTACTTACTTTAGACCAAACAAAGTAGGGCCCCCTGTTAAAATCGTAATCATGAATTTAAATACCACACTTCAAGAGAAACTCCTCAGAAGCGCTCCCAACCTGACAGCAACAAACCACAATCAAAAAGAATGGTTTTCAAATGCTTGCGGAAATGGGACAAAGAAAGACTAAGAAGCTCATTATGGAGACAGGTTGGTAACTAATTCCAGGAAGATGGACTGACCATAGCCAAGCCAGTCCCTTGAAATATAAATATGTGTGTCGGCTGACAAGTCGGCCTCCATGACTAAATGGTCAGCTCCTGCTAGAGAACGACGACGCCTGTCCAATGTATATCTGACGACCCAAGGGACCATTCTGCCAATCTGGTGAGTGTCTGATGGTGAGGTAACTGCTGGATACAAACTTCAGTGACTGCAGTTTTTCGCAACTGATGCAATGTAGTTCAGGTGCTTAGAACATGGTTTTAAAGTTCTGTCAATTCTCAATGGGATTCTACTGGTTGAGCTGTGTGCGTGTGTACACACACACACATGCAAAACCCAGTTCAGCACACAAGTTCTGTCTGGATCAGTTCTTATTTCTGGAATAAGCTACAGTTTATTGTAACTATGACCTGACCTACATAGCTGTGACTAGTGCTTGTAACAGTTTATTCTTAAATTACCAATTACACATATTTATGTAGGGGGTGTGGAGCAGTAAAACCACTGCACTGGTAGGTCAAAAGAAAACTGTTCAAGAAGATAGTGCTGATCTGAATCAAAACCAATCTCATTTAGCCACATCTGTCTAACTTTTCAGTTTTTCTTTAAATAGTGCTAAAGACACAACTTCAATGTAAAACAAGACGTCACAAAAAACAGTGTTTTTCAAGAAAACAGGCTCTGGAACTGAACAAATTCAAAATAATGGAAATATTCCACAGATCATGGGGTATATTTTACGCTAGCATTTTATTTGTTATATATATATATATATATCAATATCAACGAATATTGAAAAAAAGATTAAAGTAACTAAATAATTTCTTATTTAGAATGAAAAAATAACCAAATTATTTTTAATAGCTGAAAAAGGACCTGGAAGTGTGTACTGTACAGTCTGAAAAAGTGCTACATATAAGCAACCACAATAATGATGTATGAATAATGATGCAGACCTTGATCTCTCTTTCAGCCTTTGCTAGCTGTGCACTATTTGTTAATGGGCTCATATCATGTCCATGACATGACATTCTGTTCGACAAACTCAGCTTCAGTGGAACAGCCATGATGTCTAAAAATGCAAATGATTAGAATACTTATAAAATCACAAGGAACTAGGTAATTATTCGATTAAATAAAAAAAAACAGCAAATAATTTTGTCAAATGCAAGGATAATACAACATGAAAGTGATTTCAAGTTGACCTCAAGTCATTTAACGGTCAAGTGGGTCAGATTGGCTGATCAAAGTCACTCCCAGGTCTAATGTGACTGTCTCTAAACATCAAGTCTGAAATAGCTGAACCACTCTCGAAATAACCAGTAGGGCCTAACTGCCGTCTAAAACTAAAACATGTGTTCTTCCTCTTCAAACTGGGTGCCATATCATTTTAACTGCACCAACTGTGCATGAAATTTATTATTTTGGGTGTGATGATTGTCTGAAGTTCTGAACTGTTCCACGACGTTGTTGCTAGCTGCTATTAACAGTTTAAGTGCTGTAAAAACACATAGTGGGGTTCCAATTCGAGTACATTTACCGTGCAAAATTGACAAATATTTCTTGATCTATTTCTGAATGCAAGCATCTGAAAATATAGGCTATCAGAACGTGTACATAATCCACTCACTGCCAGAACAAGCTTACACGTCCGTCAAAGGCTGGCTTCCTGCAGTAAGTAAATTAAATCTAATCCTCTCATTAATCACGCGCACTGCAATCGATCTTTGCCATAAACATACAATGTTAGCACATCATTAGATAAATAACAAACACAGTATTAAACGCATAAATGCGGCATAAGAAGTGAACTACGGTGTGCAAACTCGTTTAAACGCAAACCGCCATTGCACGAAAAGCACTGCTTCCGTTTATATCGCTCGCTGTCTCTATGGCAATGGAGAAGCAGAAGTAAGAAGAGCATGCTCTCGAAAGCGAGTCATTTAGTATTATAATAATGTTTATTTTAGGTAGTAATTCGTTTAAAAGTGGCATTAAAGTTAAAGTTATTATTCAGTTAGGTTTGAGGCCATAATGTTTACTTGCTACCGAGCCGTCAGTCACAATAACCGAGAGGAAGAAGGTGAGGGTGAAACTAATGTTTTGTTTTCTATCAGCTGACACAGTTTATCCTGGGACTAATATCTTAGTCCCAGGTTTATCAGTTCGAAAAATTCACTAGCACAACATGTGTATGTAAGACTAAGTCACGCCTGGGGCTAATATCTATATTAGTCCTGGGTCGCACCAATGTTAATCATGAAAAATTCATCACGAGCAGGGCCGACGCCACGAAATAATCGGATATTATAGGCCTAGTCTCTTCCCGAAACATACTTCGTGGCAGGGCTTAAAGTGTGCCTGGACGGTCATGGACGGCGTCCATGCACTTATTTTAAAATCTGTACACCGTCCTGCCACTTATTTGTCCTGCACAACAAGGAAAGGTAAGGAGCGTCCAGGCACTTCTTTTTCGACACTTTAAGCACTGCTTCGTGGTTGAAATAATGGGTATGACTCGGTTTTTAATGGTCTTTTCTGAAAATAGCACCAATCATTAGCTGGTGATACTCCGGACCAAAGGTAGTCAAAACCACACATTCCCCACCAGAGCACGCCAATTTAAACATCTGAACAACGCCCCTCTCTCCACAGTTTTTACGAGTTTTACGAATTTTGTTAGCATCATTTGTCTGTTTATTTTTAATCCTGAATCTGAACTTGTGAGTGAGAAGACATAACTTTAGGCTTTTTGTCTGTTTTGTAGCAGTGTTGCAGTGAAGATATCATCATACAGTAGAACTATGAAGACTGTAAAACTTATGTCTGTTGCACATTTTCCAATATTAGTTGGAGGCGTCAATTCACTCGAGATTGAAGGGGATAAAGCAAGCTTAATCGCAAACGTATGTGAGGTCTATGGCTTAAGCTTCCAAAAAGATTCAGTGACAATGCCACTACTTAGTCAGATTGGCACTTTGCTCCTTAGAAACTGAAATGATTTACAGTTCCTCATTTTTGTTGCTTCAAACTATGGACTTCAAACTATGCAAGCATCCAAAGCTCTTACAACGCATTCACACTTAATTTATATGTTGCATCTAAGAGAAAGCTACACAGATATTTTGACTGTTACAGAAACTGGTTACATGAATTGGTCCATGCTTCACTGTGAACCAGTGTCTTTTCTATCGGAAAGCGTCTTTGAAATAGTCTGTGAGGCTGGACGCTTTGCAGAAACTGGTGACTCATCATCAGAGACAACTGCAGTAACTGCAGCATGCTGCCTAGGCACAGATGGAATACTTAACTGGGACTTATTGGGAACATATCTTCCTGGTAAAAGCATGTGACGTTTTCAATGCTCAATAGTATATTATTATTATTACTATGTAGCACACCCACATGCATGAACACACACACACACACACACACACACACATATTATGTGTTTGTGCAATACATCAATAATGATCAATTACATCATAAGCCATATATGTATATTTGTAGTGTATGTTATATGGGTGTGTTAGCTGCTGCTGTTAAGTCTATTGCTATTTAAGATGAGGCTAACTGGGTTGTTTCAGGTCCTCAGTTTTGACTGGAAATGATGCTCAGTTAGCTTGATTGTTAATTGAGAGGCATGTTACTCTTTTACGCACTGTCGTAAATTCCCGTAATAGGGTCTCCAATGACTTGCCGTGTTATCGGCACACGCTGTGTCATCTCTGCCATTTAGTTTAGGTCATCCAGCTTCTGTTGCAGTAGGTCAGACTCAGCGTCTTATCCAGTGCTGTCAGATATTTGATTAGACAGACTCTACAATCTTTTGTTGACTTGTGGTCAGTATTTTAACCATAATTGCCGCCGTCTACCTGTAGATGTCATCTTGTTGGACCCAATCTTTTAAAAGAGCGCCTCTGAGTAGTTTCATTTATCGAATGAAATACTGCTGTGATTACAGTTCAGTGTAGAATTTATATGTCCCTATTAATAGAGGAACAAAATCAGATGACGGTAGTTCTTTAAAAGTTAAAATTATATTCTGTTATTTCTGATATTGTGGTAGAATCAGAAGATAGCTTTGAATACTACAAGCATTGCGTAGAAATCTTGGCTCCTCTCTTTCATCGCATTCTGTCGTATTACCAGCAGCTGACTGACGAGGATTTTATCTCAGCTTATGATAAACACCTTTCATGGATTTCACAGAAACCAGTATGTTTTCGTAAACTATAAATAATAATGCTCAAATAATATAATTCAATTTATATGAATATAGCACAATGCATTATAATGTAATGTATTATAAATTAGTATTAATGCATCTATTTTGTAAAATTTGCAAATAGCGCAGTATTAAGTTTATTTTTTTGCCTTTTTGGATCTGCAGTTGATTAGATATCTTATTTGTCACTGTGGATGTGAGTGACAGGTTGGAATCAGAAACCTTAACTTGAATTTCACTTATTAGGATTTGGTGCTCATTAAGACATTTACTCTTTAGCAGTTCTTTCTGGAGAAGACTGAGTTGTGTGTCACAGTATATGGTTTAATTTTTCAGCTTGTGCATAGAGATGAAAGTTAGCAGAACTTTGATGTCTAAAGCCATGATATGTACAGCACAAGCTGTGCATCTGTTCATGCTCAAATATTTCTGTTAAATTACAGATGGTCGTTAGATGCTTTGAACTGTTGCAAAGTGGAACTGTGACTGCTGCAAACCACACTGTTCTACTCTTAACACCACTTATTGAACGAGGTTTAGGAGATGTAAGTGTATGAAGAATTGCCAATGTTTACATTATGTATGCTAATTATTACACTTCCTACACGTTTTACACACGGTGTTCAAAGACAAGTGTATAATTAATTGCTTAGTCTTAGTGCTGCGAGACAGCTCAGAGACTTAGGCTGTTGATTGCATAACTGCACGTGTACTGTAGTCTACTACCAGACAGTTGTGCATGATTACATTGAAGGGCCATATTGCTGTCTGGATATGGGCAAAGTAATAGTGATTTATGATAGACAATGTATGCTTTGGCTACTGTTTCCAGACATTATTTTAGACATTTGATGCCTTAGTTTGAACTAGAAGAAGGAGAAGAGGAAGAAGAAGATGAGCAATCCCTGAAGCTAGCCGTGAGGTAGCCAGGGTCATGAAGTGTTGTGTGACTTCATTTGTCTTAGCCTCATCATAATTATATGTGGATGGGTGACCAGCCCTCTCCTTTGCTGTCTGATCTTCTCACTGGCAGTGTACAGTCTGTGCATTCATTATAGCTGAAGGGGGAACAACACAGGTGGAGCAGAGCTTTCTAACAGAATTTGTGCTTTGGTGGGTATTTGAACCATGAGACCTCTTAATTGACAGTCCAGTACCAGAGCCATTACTCTTTTGAAAGAATAAATTCTAGATGAAAATGCATTTCTATGAAGATTCATTAATACAAAAGGTCTTGGGCTGTTTTTGTGATACTTAATCTGTTTGTTGTAGTTAGTGTTGTTGAAAGTACGTCAATGTCCATCGCTGTTAAGAGATCTTTTGAACCTCAGTGAACTTAAGGATCTTCTGTCACCAGTCATTGTAAGCTTTTTTTATTAGGATTGCTGACATTTGAATCCATCGTGAAATTTACATGTATAAGTTGAAGAATTTCATGATGATTTATTTGTTTTATGCACACATCTGTTTTAGATGCGAATCCTGTACTGATTAGGCATCAAGATTTAATGAGTTGCTTAATTTCATCTGTTCAGTTTGTTGTCTTTTTATCTGGATTTCAAGATGGCCATACAGGTGTTTTAGGGCCTCTTACCAAACGTTTAAATGTTTTGCCTGATACAACCTAGACCCACAAGTATTCCAATGCACCCTTTCCTATCTTCAGAAATGATCAGTATGGGATTTTCTACAAATTAAACAAATGGCCTCCATGCATTCTGGCAGTAGTTGTATTTGGGTCGTTTAGCATTTTAGGTCTAGTATTTTTATAATTGAACAGACATCTTGATGACCTTCGTATGATCTGCATCTTCTTTCGTATTTTTTTCATAGCCTGCCTCAATGCTTCTTCTCGCTGGGCCTTACGGCTTCTAAACGGTTCACCCTGCTAGAGGCGCTTTATAAATGCTTCAATACAATACAATACAACATATTACAATATCTTTCAAACATCATTTGCATTAATAATTTATAGTAATTACGACAACTTTTATGGTGCCGTAACACAGCCTTACAAAACAGCTAACAATGGGCAAGATAAGCCCTATGGAACAAGCGTGATTTAGCATGAATTTGAGGAGTCCACTGAGTTGGTCAATCGCATGGCGTAAAGAAGTCTATTCCAGCATTGAGGACCAGCGGCCGTGAAGGCACGATCGCTGAAGTGCGTCCTGTTCTGTCCTAGATATCATTCTGTACATTGTTATAACTCAGCCTCTTTGCGTGAAATCACTGCATTCCATACATTGTTATAACTCAGCCTCTTTGCGTGAAATCACTGCATTCCATACATTGTTATAACTCAGCCTCTTTGCGTGAAATCACTGCATTCCATACATTGTTATAATGTGATCTGAGCCAAGCAGCCATTCTGTTTCTCGCTGATGAGTGATGATGTAAGTATGTGAGGCTGACTCTCATCCATCTGAATTGTTAAGTGAGTTGTTTATCTGTGTAGGTGCAGTTGCTGCGCATCTTGGTTGGTCCTCCGATCTCTCTCAACTTGAGAAACTTGCTGTGGCATGGATTTCCAAGTCCTACTGAGATACATCCTCAGTTAGTCATTTACTGCTGCTAATCATTAACATTGCAATGCAATTATAAGATTAGCTTAAACACTGCAATACAGATTCATGCATAAGTTGTATAATTTCAGGAAATTTTAAGTTCAATAATTAGTAGGTCAACACATTTACGAATCAACTTTTACAAATGTACACGGAGCAAACAAAGACTACACACGCAATAAGTCTGCAGGATAGAATGCTTACACGGTGACTCAAATTTTATGATGAACAACATTCTTTCATGTCGAAAGACTGAACATTTAATAAAAGTTGATTTGAATATTAGACATGATTAATTTATGAATAGCTATGAACAATAATTCTTGTTTGAGAGCTCTTTAAATTTACCGGTAGTACTTTAACAATAGGCAAACACTAAATACGTGGGAAACTAATCTCTTGCGTTGTTAATGGTTAAATATCTTGATCTTGGACAATCTGAGGCCAATCCACCAATCTTGAGTATGTTTTTCAGATTTTAAACGATTTTAGATAGTTGTTCTGTTGTTTTGCATTATAACGTTCATATCTTATTGTTTCAGATACTCGTACACATTGCTTTGCGTTATAATTAGCATTGGAAGTCACCTGTGTGAAAAAGCGTTAATACATCGAATACCCTTTCGAAAACAATTCTTCTCTGTTGATTTGCCTTGCATTTTCCCAGGTAAATCTTATTTTTTAATATTACTACTGCGCGGTAGATATGTAATAAGTTATTTTATCTGATTTTGTGAAGTGGTAATGCTCATAGAACAGCTAAACCTATCTGATGAACATCGACTAAGGCTCAGTCACCAGCCATTTGAAGACTTTAATGTAAATTGACAGTACTGTAGTTTTTTGTGTTTTGGAACTAAGTCTGTTATATTTTGTACTTTGGATAGGGCATATGCTAAGAGGAGACAGTCTGGTGAAAACGGTGTTAGAAGGACAAATGGAGGGGAAACGAACAAGAGGAAGACCCCGACAGATGTTGCTGGACACTCTGATGAAGAAGATCGGATATCAGAAACTAAAGGAGAAGGCCCAGCGGAGGGAAGAGTGGCGACATTGGACAGCCGAACCTGCCTAGGGGCAGAGAACCAGAAGAAGATTTTGTACTTAATAGTACTTCTTATCTCTGTTTCTAATGTTAGACGCTAACTTCATCCAATATTTAATTACTTCACTGTCCCTGAAGGAGGCATCAGTCTGTGAAGGTGAATAACAGAATTGGCCAGTGAGGAAGTTTCAACTTGGTCAGCTACAGTGGTGCTTCTGACCAAATCAATAGCTTTTTGTTGAATTTGTTTCATATAACGCTTTTGTTTCACATCGAGCATTCACCTAAAAGTGAGTCAGATGATTTTGTTGAATTTGTTTGCAGACCTTTCTTCATCAGACATCGAACCTGTTAGTCGGGTTTTCTCTGACAGTTCAATGTTTTTGTCAAGCATGAAAGATCTCTGGACTTTGACTCTACAATTGTTTTTAGAGAAAAAGTTTGTAATGATTTTTGATTATTAATTTGTAATTTTGCCCAGTTTTTCTTCTTCGAAATTTTAAGATTTGTGTGACATGGAGAATGTTTAATAAACGAAACTAGCTGCCTATCTGAATGATGTCTTCCGTTGTTGTAAATATATTTTAACATTATACAAACTTGATTAGAGAATTGTGAATTGATGGAGAACATGTCAATATGATACCTACTTCTGGATGTGACTGCTAACCATATTATTAATTTAACAATTCATTGTTGACTATAGGCAGCAGCCCCATATGTTACAATAGCCATATAAATGTGACAATTTCTGCTGATTTAACTAGGTTCTTTCTTTGTTTATGTAACATATTATCATCATTATTAAACAAACTGTATTCACTCATTTACGCAGAAACATGAATCCAAGACGCTATTAGTCAGTCACCAAGTGAAGACCAGTTAGATATTCAGATGTTTGAAAGCTAATGAGAAATAATGAGATACATGCATGTTATGTATAGATGCAGACACCCATGATGATGATGATGATGATGTTTAGCTGTTTATGAGATAACCCTAACACAGGCTAATAAACATCCATTTCTGCCAACTAGGCTACACCAGAAATCAATGCAGTCAATGCTATACAGCCTGTATAGATGTATAAGTTGCCCTGTTCTAGATCCAGAAAACATGCCAATATAATAAAACTGTAGGCTGAATTCATCTATGCTGCATGAAATCATTGCTTTTATAATGTTGGTTTCGTCCACCGCCAGTGGATCTAAAAAATGATTTGTGTCTACATGATAATATTCTTGGTTCTCTTCTCATCATCGTTTTAAAATGTCCAGAGTTTTGGCTTCTTAAGCTATCATGTTATTTGTGTACACAGTCTTTTAAAATTAAATCTTTTCCTCTGTTTTATGCATTGTAGCAATTCTTATCTATTGAATTTGAATTTTCAGATATGGTGAATGTGTTGTGATACTTTTGCCACAGTTGGAGCACTCACTGCGAAGGATCTATGTTGCAGTCAACAGTTGTCCACAGCGACTGATAACAGCTCAGGTCAGCTCAGACCAACAGCAATATTCAACATGCACACACGCACGCACACACATCCACCACCTCACTGTCCACTGTTAAGCAGTCTGTAACAGAAGGTGACAACACAAATCAGAAAGTCTTGCAGTACAGGCATTATTCATTTTGTTGCAGGACCTAATAACAACAATGGATCAGCTGAAATAAATTATCTAAGTAAGAATGTTGCCCAGAATCAGTTCTGTTTGCAGTTGTTGAAAATTAGCTGATAAGAGAAGGAATTTGTTGAAATGACCAAACTATTGAATATATCAGCACGCAGCAGTTTGACAACATTTGATTTGTTCGTTACTGTGAACCACCGTAATTGATTTTCAAAAAAATAATTTGCAGGTTGTTTTTACTTAATAGAACTGGAGACATCTGAGATAGTCTACACAAACTGATGCTGTAGGGCGTGGACGGACAAAATGTCCCAGGACAAAATGTCCCGGACAAAATGTCTCGGACAAAATGTCCCTGGACAAAAAGTCCCCGGACAAAAAGTCCCCGGACAAAATGTCTCCGGACAAAATGTCCCCGGACAAAATGTCCCCGGATAAAATGTCCCCGGATAAAATGTCCCCGGATAAAATGTCCCCGGACAAAAAGTCTCCGGACAAAATGTCCCCGGACAAAATGTCCCCGGATAAAATGTCCCCGGACAAACAGTTCCAGGGTAAAACGCCCATAGCACACGGCACAACAGGAGAGTCTCATTTGCAGGACTCAGTACTAGAATAAGGAGGAGGCTAGAGCCGCTAGATGATCCATGGTGGAGAGCCCATCACCAGTTCATGACTGCCGATTCAAAGACACATGACGCCCCCGGATAGACATTAGCTACCCAGTCAATGACATAAATTCTAGAATAACGACAGCCTTTCTTCTCATATGGACCGCAGTAGTGCAGAGTGCAGACCCATCGGACACCCAGGAGCTTACATTGGGTTTGGTTCGGCTCCCATAAAATGATAAACCGATGCGTGGAGCTGGATCGCCAACAAGTCACTGGCATCTTTGCCGCTGCTCAACACACGACCTACCACCCTTGGCGTTTTGTCACACTTTCCCCTTATCCCCAGAAAGAGTAGACTTGTTGTCACACTCTGCCCACTAAATCACCTCGAAAGAGGCAGAGTCGGACTCCAACGCAGTGTTCAATAGTGTTTTCTCTTTTACAGAAGCGATTGACCCTGGACTTTTCTAGACATGGACTGCGATTATGGGTACGGCGATTCAGCGAACATCAGTTGTGCACTGAAGGTAGACAGGGCCGTGACTCGGGTGGCTTCAGACGGGGAAGTGGGCTGGTGTACATTCCGATTCCTGAACGGTGAACAAGTAGTAGCGGGCCGTGTAAGCCACATTATCACCCAGGATTAGACCCTACCGTGTTTACAGCCATGGGAATCCTGACACTTTGCAAAGATTTACTACGCTTCTTGTCAGTTGCCTACAAATGTTTGCTTGGTTGTAGGCCTACTAAAGTGGTTAATTTTGTAGTTTTAATAAGCATAATTATTGTAATCTACTTTGACAGTATTTTATTGTCTTTTGTTATGTAAGTTATTCGCTATTTTTGGTAATTTCCAATCATACCAGTTGCCTATTTTGCTTGATCGGAATTACATTAGATTAGAACATTTAGAAAAGCATGGGGCCTAAATAGAAGGTTTATTATATCCAATAGATCTAATACTGACAATAAATCTTTTTTGCGCAAATAACAGACTGCTGCCAAGATACAGAGGGACTGGTGAAAGAACGTGCGATTTAATGTTCTTTAAAGATACTATTAATTTTTGTCCAGGGACTTTTTGTCCGGGGACATTTTATCCGGAGACTTTTTGTCCCGGGACATTTTATCCGGGGACATTTTATCCGGGAACTTTTTGTCCGGGAACATTTTATCCGGGGACTTTTTGTCCAGGGACATTTTGTCCGGGGACTTTTTGTCCAGGGACATTTTGTCCGGGGACTTTTTGTCCAGGGACATTTTGTCCGGGGACTTTTTGTCCAGGGACATTTTGTCCGGGACTTTTTGTCCAGGGACATTTTGTCCTAGCACCCTGTAGGGCTGGTTAGACTCTTGCTTGGAAGATATGCAGTTTGCTTCATGATGAAATTGTTAGCCTCACAGGTTCTGTGCAGCTCATTGCAAGGAAAATAAGTACCATTTCAGTTGCCAGTCCTTCATCCGTTGTAAGCAATATGTCTGCTGGGTGCAGACTTTGATATCAAACAGTCATTTACATGTTGTCATTTGAAACAGTATAACTCGATCTCTGATTCCTGTTTATTGATGGATAGTTTTTTTCCTATTTGCAGAATAGTGCTTTATTTACTACATTCGATGAGGTTAGTCATCATTATTTTACATTTTAGAGAGATATCACCATTTAAACTAAATACTTACACATCTGATCCAGTTGATGCTGCGTCAGATGCTCTTCAAAAGCTGTCTGCTTTACTTCATCTTGATGACTGATGTTACTTTCATCTGTGATTCTGTTTGTAACTTGTTGTCGTTCCTTTCTCCCATTTCCTGCCTTTGTATTAGCGTAATTGCCAGTGCATTGTGTCTCTTATTTTACAATGTTTCTAAGACTTTGGAGTTTTATGAAATTTATGAATATTTGTATAAATTATCTTGCAAAATCTGTGCACATTTTTTTCCACTTTGACTTAGAGTTGGTCATAAAATTGTCGCATAAATTTCTGTTGTCAACTAAATGGTTAAAGAACTAGGGCCTAATTTTTGTTATGATTTGAGCTAATAGTATCTTATAAGCTAATAGTATCTTATAAGCTAATAGTATCTTATAAGCTAATAGTATCTTATAAGCTAATGCATTGTTTCTCATTTCTTTTATGTGAGTCTTTTAATAAATCAGTCTTACATAAATGCGTTGATTTCATTTTTTGCAGATTTTGAATAAATATCTGGATAATGGAGCTGAAAATCAATTAAGGATGTTTGTTGGCGACTCCTATTTGGTAATGTCTAGTTTAATAAAGTTTTATACATTCTTTAAAATGGTATTTAGCGATTACACTTGAGGTAATTAATTATGAAGCAAAATCCAACGTTGACATTGGTCACAAACCACTTTACATAATATATGTGTATATAACATGATTGGAGCGGAGTTATTCTCCAGTTCACTTGTCCAACAGTGGCAGACATATCATATATGTAGAGTGATTGTGACCAATGTCAACGTTGGATTTTGCTGACACACTGTATAATGACATACTGTATAATGACATACTGTATATAATGACATACTGTATAATGACATACTGTATAATGACATACTGTATATAATGACATACTGTATAATGACATACTGTATAATGTTATCTCTACTCCTTTCCGTTTGGTCTGACCTGCGTGAATCCAATTACTTGTTAAGCGACTTCAGGATTCATTCTGAATATTTATATAGCACACTTCAAGAAGTCTACTCAGAGGTGCTCCAGCCCAGCCACGTCTGAAATCAAAAGTTCTTGAGCATGCAGGCAAATTGTTCTGCAGATATGACACTACATAAGTTTTGCACTTTATTAGCGTCAGGTACAGTTGGTGTAGCGCTTTTGGATTACTGGTAATCCAAAGGTAAAAATCCCTGATGCTTATCTTTTGTTCTAATATTCGATCCATTTTAGTGTTATTGCTGCTAAACTCGATGATTAAAATTTTGGGTTCACATGGTTGCCAATGGTTGTGTGTAAATCACTGTCTCATTTGTCTGAACCTAACATTTCAAGTGCTAAGCATTGATCAATCTCTGTTTCGTATGTCTCACAAGAACTACAGTGGATTAGTTGTACTGATGTTTTGTGTTCCTGGCAGAGTCTTCTGTTGGACTTTCTGGTTTATCCACTTGGACCTCGCGTTCGTGATCATATCAGTCATGGAGAAGTCATTCTCTCTGATGTTCCTCTCAACACAGCTCAGCATCTTATCTGGATCTGCTGCCTCCTCGGTTTGCGCTTCCTAACTGATGGCAGTCCTTTACCACAGGTAGAGTTGGTTTGTTTTTTCTTTTTTTTCTTTCTGTTCTGCCTACCCACCTGCCTGCCCACCCGCCCGCCTGCCTGCCCGCTTGCCTGCCTGTCCGCCTGCCTGCCTGCCTGCCTGCCTGCCTGCCTGCCTGCCTGCCTGCCTGCCTGCCTGCCTGCCTGCCTGCCTGCCTGCCTGCCTGCCTGCCTGCCTGCCTGCCTGCCTGCCTGCCTGCCTGCCTGCCTGCCTGCCTGCTCAGTGTCACCAGACTGTAGATAAACAACTGTAAATCCAAAGCAATTCTAAAAAGGGTTCGGGCCAAGTTGTGGATTTATAGAGAGATTTGAGTTCGATAATAAAGAAACTTATTGAGTCAAAAACATGTACCCTTGTATTTTAGAGATGTTTAGAGGAGAGAATAAGAATATTCTTTCTCAGTATAGTGAAACAACTTGAAAAGTTTGTTTTCTGATGGGAAAATAAGGTGATGGTTAGAAAAATTGATAAGTGTTTTACTCTATGTATATACTGGCCAGTATATACATAGTACAATAGTATTCCATGATTTAGATACTTTTAAGTATCACTGAAAATGTTGCTGTGTAACAGATCCAATTGCAGGATAAACTTGAATTGTTCTGTGAACTGTTCTATGTACAAAAGTTATTATGGAAGATTAAGTAGTGATCATTGAGTGGAAAATCATGATGGGAATGAATTCATATGTGACATCGACCAGTCAGTCAGTCCTTATGGGCTACTGATTTATAAAGTGATATCTTGAATTTTGCTTATTTTGGTAAAACTATTTTTATTTCAGCATGAAACCTTTGAATGTGTACAGCAGAAATTGAATGAGTACAAATCCATCTTTCACCCTTTGCCTGTAATCAAACAAAAAGTAGGTTCTTGTTGTTGTGTTTTCTCTTTCTGCATTGAAATTGTGCTTTATCATCAATTGATGATGTTTTAGGTTTAAGTCAGAATAGCAGTATTATGAATTTTGTAGAAAAGCAACCTCCAACTATGTAATCTTTTCTTGCAAATAAGTATAATGCCTCATCAATAGAAAAGTCTGGTCCTCAGCAGCTGCTGTGATGTTCACGTGATAACACTAGCCATTCTATTTAGTAAGTAGTTGTGATTTCTTTCAAATATGTGACTCTGAGGTTCTTGGAAATTAAAAATCTTGTTGTTTTGCAGTGATGTAATTGTCTATCATCATTGTAAGTGTAAGGCATAAAGTTGTCAGATAACTTTGACACTTATTCTACGCATAGTCAAGATTTCCTGTTACATTGTTGTCTTTTTGTCTTAAGCTTTACAGTTTGGCTGAGAGTTTATCCCGATGGTCCGCTATTCCTCGACCTGATGTGGCGCTACTGTAAGAATTGTTTTTGTCTCACAAGTCTAGCAGTCTCTTCCTTCCGACCATTTTTGCAATAATTTGAGCTTTGTCAGCTTTGTCAGATTGGTTAATAAGATCTCCTGGATGTTATTAATAGTTTTGCATTCCCTTGTGTTGCCCAGATTGCATTTGTAGAGCAGGAGTATAAATCCTCTTTTCCTGTCATCTGGAATTACTTAGATGTCTGACAGGCCTTTAATGTCTGCAGCTGAGAAATCTTGGATTTGAAATGGAAAGGATGAGAATGGGTGACATCAACTGTCAACCATAAAGAAGTTATGATGCTGTTTATGACTGGAAACTAATTGATTTCGTTTCATTACATCAAAATTCAGGTTGTCACTGATTGTCAATTTGAATACATTCTTAGTAGTGAATGCTCTTAAAGGCATTGACATCACCGACCCAGGAAAACGTAAATGCCATTCAGATATGTTGCACATGATTGTAAACAGTTAAGAGAGAGAGAAAGATGTTTTGCCACCAGTCAATGGAAATATGGTAGAAAGGGCAAAGGTACAAGTAGATTTTTTGTACTGGAAACTCCTTTGTGTAATTAAGTCATTCGAATGTGTTTATTTTTATAGGAAATCTGACAGACCGCCTCAGGGTTTGGATCAGCACAAGTCCGTTGTTACTGATTTGAGCAAGTTGAATTTGAGTCAGCCGTTTGAGTCAGCATGTTCGGAGTTGCAAGATACAAGTCCTGCATTAAAGGCATCTACGGCATTTGAACACTTCTTGAATTCTGTCAGACGTCATGGTTGTCAAGCCAGCGATCATTTGACCAACATCCAGCGGCAAGTTTTGTAGAAACATTCAAGCAAAGAAACTTATTTCTGAACATTGTTGCTAAAAATGAGCTTTAGATTGATGCTGTGCTCCTATTTGACTTATCACAAAGACCTCCTTACCTTCCAGACTACTGTTTGCTGTTAATTCACTTGTCAAGATTTTGTACTTTGTCCTTTTGCTTGACTTTGTCTTGTCTGCCAGTCAACATTCATCTGTGACTCAGAGTCAAAATTGACAGACTTTAAACGTGCCTCTTTTAAATGAATTTTTAAATTAGGTGTATCTGTGTAAATTTAGAATTCTGGTGCCCTTCAGTGACTGTCGTAATTTGGTTGAGATGAGACTTTCTGAGATGAACCAGAACACAGTCTACAGATATCAAAATCCACTCGCACAGGTTCGTTGCTTTGTCATTATTTCATAGGTGAAAATTGTCTTTTGTGCTCTCTACTTTATTTTCTCTAACAGTAATTTAATGTGGCATATTTTTTCTAGCATGATCTCTTAGTCTCAACTCAGCAAAAACAAATCAGAGTTTAATTTGGAGCAAAAAGTAAAGGTTACAGACATTAAAGTATGGTCCTAAGTGTGAAGGTAATTTGTCATCTCTGAATTTATGTTGGTGCATGGTCAGACTGCTCAGTGCATGAATAAGGACTGAAAATAACTAACCTGCTTTAATTTTTTTAGCTTTGTTGTTGCAACACATAGCTGCCAATCATATTTACCAGACTGATTTGCTCTGCTTTTATAAAGGCTAACGATGAAATTGGCTCACAGGGAGAAGAAGAGATTCTTGGTATTTTGTCGAAAGTATTGTCAAATCTCTTGAATGCGTCAGCGCAGATTTATGACGTTCTCTTTGCAAGACATGATCAGTGGCAGAAGAAAGAACTGAGATCACGACAAAGAAACACATATGCGAGGATGCTAGATGGGTGAGAGATCACATCTAGAAATAAATAACTCCCTATGACATTGTAACTTTGCATAACATGGCACTGCTAAGTAAAGAGGAAGAAGAGGTTACAATTCTCAGAGGCAGTGTTAGTATGATGTTGTAGAGAACCAATGGCAAGCCAGAATTTACAGCAACTGTGCAGAAACTGTGAGCCTAGTTTCCCATAATATGAATAATTTATGAATAATTACCCTGCCAGAATATCCTTGGACATTATATTATAATGCTGCAAACTTTCTTCATTTCACAATGTCAAATACCTTGTTTATTGTTGAATTCAAGAGCCTTAATTAATTTATAACCAATCAGTCACCATGCTCCTAAAGTTAACTCTTGTGTTGTGTCATTGCATCAGGGTATTGTTGGGTCCTCAGGTATTCTCTTTATATGTTGGTCCCTCCAAAGATTTGGTGTTGCCGCATAGTCCTGTGATCCACATTCACATCTCTAACATCATTTGAAACTGCAACCTGGGATTTGTCTGTTTCAATTATTTACCCATTCTGTACTGACTGCTTCTGGTTTCACTGATCTTATTGGATTTCGACTTCTTTCTCCACACAACTGAAGTGTGCTGCTGCCTTTCTGTCACCAGCTTTGCATGGTTAGTTTTGGAGTTGCTTCTCTGCTTTAGCTACATCATCTTCTTCTTCTTTGGTTCTCTGCCGTCAGGCAGGTTCATATGTCCAATGACGCCACGCATATCTGTTCTGTGCATCCATCTTTAGCCCTCTGTAACCGTCCTTTGTCATCATCCAGTCCAGTAGCATTGTTCTTGGTCTTCCTCTTGTCTTTTTCCCCTCCATTCTTCCTTCGATGATATCCCGTACTATGGTGTCACTCCTCATGATGTGTCCAATCCAGTTTCTCTGTCGCCTCCGTATTGTCTCCATCATTGATCGTTCCTCTCCCACCATCTGCAGTATTTCTTCGTTTGTCTTGTGTTCCATCCAGCTGACACGCTTCATTCTTCGCCAAATCCACATTTCGAAAGCCTCCAATCTTCTTATGTCATCCTTTCTCATTGTCCATGTTTCTGACCCATACAGGACCACACTCCACACCAGCGTCTTGACCATCCTCTTTTTAAGGCTCATATTTAGTTTTCCTCTGAGGAGTTCCCCTCTGTTGTTGAATGCGTCTTTTCCCATGGCTATTCTTCATAAGATACACATATAGTCATTTTATGGAGGTAATTTGTCCTAGAATCCTGATAGCCATGTGTATTACCTTTGTGATGACATTGTTAATGGTTGTCATATAAATTCTGTAGAGTGTAGATAACCTGTGTTACTGCTAATGATATACATATGTTGGGTTCTTGTTTGTCTGTGATTATTTGACAGGCTGGATATGATATCCGACGTCCTGCGATTAATACTTTTCATTGCATTGGCCTGTGTTTGCAAACTTCATGACCTAACTCCACAAAAGTCAGTTGTTCTAATTAGGTTAGTAAAATTGTAGATTTGTAATTAACAACTATCTGCTGCATGTGGCATTAACCAATAGTGAGCGCAAAAAAATACATGATGAGGTCAATTATACATGCACAAAATGTGAGTATTAAAGGATTCTCAACAGTCATAAGTCAGAAGTAAACTCTTGCTTCCCAAAACTCCTACCAACACAGTCTTGATGTGCATAGGGTCTACATTGAAAGGAAGGATGCAGATTGAGAGAAGACCATTACACATACATACATGTATATTGCTGAAGCACCAAAGAAGTACAGCCTTTCATTGTTCAATTAAAGAGTTAAATAATAATAATAATTTAAAATAATAATAGTAATAATATGTTTTTGTTGGTGTAGGTTTCTGAAAAAGGTGCAGAAATATTCTGAGAATCTCATAGTGCAGACCAATGTTGCGTGCAACAGATGGGATGAAGCTGTGGCGCAGTCTCTGCAGTTAATTGCAATGACATCTTCATTGGAATCGAAATGAAAAGCAACGATCTCTCACATGACAGACTGTTGTCGTCAGATAAACAACTGAACTATGGCTACGTGGAGACAGAGGTTTCTTACTGACGACACACTTTCTACAACTAAATGCGTATGTGAAAGTTGTTGTTTGAGTGTCTGTCTGTCTCGGTCGGTGGGTGGGTTGGTGCGTGAGGATGTGTGTGTGTGTGTGTATGTCTGTGAGTTTAATATGGAGTTATGGACTTTGCTTGCATGCGAAAACCACTCAACACTAGATTCATTTATATTGGACGATATCAAAGTCACAGATAAATGAAAGTTGCAGATTAATTTATCGACTATTTTGTGAATATAGGCTCAGCACTGGCATCTGGTAAACACAAAAACACTAAGAGTAAATTTGGCGCCTTTTAAAGTAATTCTCCGTCCTCCTCAATGGATCTTGTTCGAACCTCTTCTCAGGAAAAAATAATGATTGCAGAGCAATTGTAAACGTTCCTCTACGAGCTGCTGCAGATCAGATGGGATAAATCCACTATGGAAATTACTGCTCCTCTGCTTGCTGCAATTAATTAATTATTAATTGCTCCTTTGTTAGTACTGGTATTGTCCCTGGTCGCATTAAGGCTGCTAATACCCATGTACAAGTCTGGTGATAGGAATAGAATCAATTTCTGTTCTAGCATATTTCTCCAAGTTCTGTCAAAAGGTTATGTACAATAGACTAATGGAGTATTTTATTTAAAGAAAGCACAACATCTCAGCAACCAATTTGGTTTCCGTAAAGAGCATTCTACGTATTATATGGTATTAATAAAAATTCAAAATAAAATATTTGCCTCATTGGATAGAAATGAGTTTCCTTTCGGAATCTTCTTTGACCTCTCCAAGGCTTTTGACACTGTCAGTCATACTATCCTGTTGGACAAGCTTGAGCACTATGACTTTAGAGTCATGGCACACCGGTGGCTATTGCATTACCTGGATAATGGAATACAGTATGTCCTTTAGAAGGGTTATTCAGTCTCTTCAAAAGAACATTGGGTATGGAGAACCTTATGGATCTGCATTGGGATCCTCGCTAATTTTGATTTATATAAATGTTGTACCACAGATTGCTGATGAATCTGATTATTTCATATTATTTGCCAATAATGCTAATGTCTTTTTTACTGACAAATCAATAGATTTATTGCAGCTGAAAGTGAACAAGTTACTTGAAGTGATATCAGTCAGGTTTAAAGCTAATAAGCATTCACTCAATTTGGAAAAGACATCTTTCATATTGGTCCATGGTCATCGTAAACCTGTTTCTTGCCAAGCAAGTTTTGATAGACAACAGGGAACTAGTACAAATGGAAAGCACCAAATTTCTAGGCATTTATATAGATTGGCATCTGCAATGCAGTGAACATATCTCTCATGCATCTAAGAAATTAGCAAAAAATGTTGGTGTCTTATCAGGAATTAAGCACTATTTAACGAAACCTGTTCTCCAACAGTTATCCTATGCTCTGGTTTTTCCTTACTTATTGTGCTCTAACTTATGCTGGGGGCTGAAGTTACTTATCAACAAGATTAAAATGCCTTTAGACTTTGCATAAACGTGTTATATACGTGCGACATGCTTACCAGGATGGTCCAATCGTACTAATTGATATATTTAAGCAACTCAATATATTGAAATCTGTAGATTTTTATGGAACTTTCTGTTTCTGTTCCATTTCTAAGTTTACCTAAGAGTTCTGTTGTTGAGTGGATTGGACCTAGACCTGCTACTTATTTGCACTGTCCATAGTTGTTGACTCCGTGCAATGTGCATGTTAGTTGCTTTCTCACAGACATATTAATATTTTTGTTGTGTGATCAGAGGCGATTAGTGGCACTGCTACAGTTTGATGTCGGAATGAAGACGCTCATCCGCGTCTCGTTCACTAAAACACAAATAATTATGCATCACATCTCTTCTTCAATTAGACCTATTATAGGTCAGTACTTCTGGTTTAACTGAATAATTCAGTATGCTATTAGAAACAATGGCTGTTGCAGGTCGAAAGCAGTTCTTCTGTGATGCTAGTTGACTTATCAAAGGCGATCCTGTCTACAGCGCGGACATTGTATCAGAGTTTCACGCTGTAGTGCATGAGCAATTGCGAGTGAAGGACTTGCTTAGGGTCCCTACATGGTGGTTTGAGGTGGATTCTAACTAATAACCTTCCGGCTCCAGGGCACCGAACATTACAGTTACATACCTCTACACCACCGCGCCCGCATATGCATGCTTTTGACGGCTTACAAGATTTTTCTTCAAAGACGTTTTATGAATGCCCTTTATGCGCGTCCCAGTACAAAGTAGTTCCTCAACCCTTCTCCATCAGCTGCACTGGCTTCCTGTTCGGTTCAGGATAAGATTCAAATTGGCATGTTTGACCTACAAATCCCTCAAAACCAACACACCTTCCTACCTTCAGTCACTACTAACGCCTTACATTCCTTCTCGTTGCTTGCGTTCATCAGGCACAAATCTTTTAACTGAACCTCGATGCAAAACAGTCATGGGCTCGCGTGCATTCCATGCCTCTGCACCCAGGGAATGGAATTGTCTTCCGCTCTCTCTACGTAGCGCAATTTCTCTTCCTTCAAAAAGCGCCTCAAAACTCACAACTTCTCCTTGGCTTTCAAGCACATGGATCTCTGATTGCATCTTCCTCTGGCGGCTGACTATCCGCGCCTCAGATTCACATTTCGGTATGACCTTGCGCGCGTTACAAATTTATTTAATAATAATAATAATAATAATAATAACAATTATAAGTAGAGTATAATCAGTAGTCGACAGTGAGACACGATACGTTACCAGTTGTAGTGTATCTTTGAGTCGTTTTGTTGTTGCTGCATGCCTCGATACGTGTGTAACCAGACAGCTGGCAAAGTCCTCGCACAGCCTTCAAATACAGACGCCCTGCAATTCAACACGTCGTCTGCGATAAGTATAAGCATATATATATATATATATATATATATATATAGGGCTACACGTAGGATTATTATAAGCCTAGATCTGCCAAAACCTGACCTACATAGCCTATATGAGCTTAAGCGACGACCGATCAGTTCTAACTTGTTAAAACGATTCTAAAAGCTTTGGCGAACACTGATTAAGTTGATTCCTGTCAGCGTCCTCTCGTCTCTTCAGCTCTTCAACAGATATCGTCCTACATCATCATGTAATCATTGTAATTTATGTTCACTCGATTTGGAGTGAGTTCCACTAATGCTCAGACCATGGCTCAGGGCTGTTGCTGATTAAATAATATAATTAGGCTATAGTCTGCATGTGACAGTCGGTTTTTGTTTTGCCTTTCGTTTTCATTTTTGGGAATTAGTTAATCGAATTAGAATAATTATCTCAACCCCATTGCTTGCATAATTGCAAGCATTGTCTATGGTTTTGGAACTAGGAACTCTAAATTTCATTACGGCAATACACAGTCATGCACGGTCATGCATACATACATACATACATACATACATACATACATACATACATACATACATACATACATACATACATACATACATACATACATACATACATGTATATAGATACATACATAATATACATACATACATAATATACATACATACATACATACACATACGTACACACATACGTACACACATACATAGATACATACATAAATACATACATACATACATACATACATGTACATACATACATACATACATACATACATACATACATACATACATACATACATAATATACATAGGGCCTAGCAAGGAATGCCAAATCGTATGTATGTGTGAGTGTGTAATGTGTATGTATGTATGTACATGTATGTAGGCTATGTATGTATGTATGTATGTGTGTATGTATGTATGTATGTATGCAGGGGCGGATTCAAGGGGGCCAATCCGGCCATGCACCCCCATTTAAAAATGTAATGGGACGTGCATAGGTACGTACGTACATATCTACATGCATACATTGGCGGATCCAGAACGTTTTGAGGGGGCCACAATTTTCGGTCCTGGGGTAAAAAAAATTATCTGCCAAAAACGTTGATGACCTTTTTTTAGTCATTCGTCTTTGGCCGGACCAAAATGTACCTTTTCATCCGCCAAAAAGTTGATGACTTTTTTAGTCATCCACCCGAAAACGAATGGCGGGGGGCCACGTCGCATGCTATTTTTTCATTTTTCATTGGGGGGGGGGGGGGACAATATACCATGACACCCCTATTCGTATTGCTGATTTCGAACCGAATGGGGGGCCACATCCCATTACATTTTTTAATGGGGGGGGGGGCATGGCCGGATTGGCCCCCCTGGATCCGCCCCTGCATACATACATACATACATACATACATACATACATACATACATACATACATACATACATACATACATACATACATACGCACTTACACATACATAGGCTACATACGATTTGGCGTTCCTTGCAAGGCCCTATGTGCAGTATGCATAATTAGCCTAACCAACGTAGGCCTATGTGTGGCCTACATGTTTTCCACAGGCGCCTTAATACCCGAAACCAGACGTTTTTAATAATGGTTTCGTCTGCACAATGATTCTCTGATGGCATGCATCTCGCGCATTCTACAATCTGCATGACATCATTCACTCGGAGTGTTAATGATGTGACAGTCATGGGCGGAGTTTATCAGGGGCTAGGGGGAGCTAAGCCCCCCCCCCAGAAGGCCCAGATTCAGCTTTTTTACCATGTAAATTATATCTTTTTCCGGACTTAGCCCCCCTAAGAAGGCATTAGCCCCTCCAAGAACGGAAACCAAACTCCGTCCATGGTGACAGTCCTTGGTCCAATCACAATTAAGTAGGCCTACCATTATAATCTCGTCACCTGGAGATAATATAATTATAATGGCGATTCATTTTTGAGGATCATAAAGTAGCCTAAGTAGCCTATAGTTAATTGTTTTCTTATGTCCATTCCACCGTTAATTAACTTAGGCTAATTAGATATTCTGCGACCCCGCCTTCGTCGTCTGCTTGCGCTTTTATATGTCGTCGTCTGTCGCCGTCGCTTTAGGCAAGGTAATGACAAATCCATTCGTTCATTCATTTCAAGAATAGATCTATATATATAGCGCCACTTCAAGAAGTCCACTCAGATGAGATCCTGCGTGGCCGAGTGGGTTGTAGCCCGCTCGCGGCGCTGGTGTCGCGTGACAGAGTCTCCCCCTAAAAGTCTCCCCCCGGAGACTTTATTTCGAAATAGATTCTCCCCCGGAGGATCTGTTCTAGAATAAACTCGCCCCCCGGAGACTATATTCCGAAACAAAGTCTCCGGGGGAGAGAATATTTCCTCCGTCCACGAAACAAAGTCTCCCCCGTTGAGCGTGAAATCGGCTACAGTCGCATAAAATTAATAGATGAGCATATCAAACTGTTAGTT